>CM062810.1:420451693-421037856 GCA_031772625.1 Pinus tabuliformis
TTTTATCATGCGTTTACCCAAGTCTGAGGGAAAGAGTGTCATCATGGTGGTAGTTGACAAGACTTACCAAGTATGCACACTTTCGTGCATTATCACATCCATTTAAAGCCATTACAATTTCTACTGCATTTATGGATACAATTCAAAGCTACATGGAACCCAAATATTATTGTAAGTGACAGAGATCCCATTTTCATTGGAAATTTTTGTACAGAATTATATTCTTGTCTTGGTACTCAGTTAGCTCATAGCTCATCTTATCATCCTCAATCTGATGGAAAAACGAGATAGTAAATAAATGTTTGGAAGGATATCTTCATTGCCTTGTATTTGATAAACAGACACAATGGGTCAAATGGTTGCCTCTGCTGCTGAATGGTGGTGTATAAACTCATTTTGTTCCATACAACAACAAAAATGACCCCATTTATGGCACTTTATAGATATCAGCTACCATCCATCACTTCATATTTAAGAGAGAATTCTAAGGTTCAAGCAGTGTAACATCACATCGAACATCAACAACAAGTCCTCCAACTCTTAAAGGATAACCTCGTGTTGGCACAGAATAGAATGAAACAACAAGCATATCAACATCGTAGTGAAAGAAGTTTTGATGTAGGTGATTGGGTATTCCTACGCCTACAACTAAAACAAATGTCCCTCAAGCAAGCTAAGAAGGATAATAAATTATCACCAACGTATTATGGTTCATACAAGGTGTTGCAAAAGATTGGTACTATGGCATACAAATTGGAGCTTCCTACAGCTTCGCGATTGCACCCAGTTTTACATGTTTCATGTTTAAAGAAGGTTATAGGAGACAAGCCCTGAGTTCAAACAATATTGCCAGAACTTGATGAGGAAGGAAAAATTATATTGGAACTGAAAGCAGTCAGAAAACAAGAACTCGACAGCTACAAAATCGATCAATTTCGGAGTATCTTATCAAGTGGAAGAACTTATCCGTTGAGATTCCACATGGGAGGATGAGGATTTTATACAGAAGCATCTAGAACTTCTCAAGCGTTGAGGACAAACACTTTTTTGAAGGAGAGAGGCATGTTGGGTCCCTATAATACTAGTGATTACCCGATTACTATTGTAGTTGTATCCCTTATTAATATTTTTGTTCCCTTATTGTCCCATATTGTTATTACTGTGCCCCATAGAATCCCTCTATTGTTATTTTTTGTGGCTTTATATTATTATTGTTAGGTCGGCTGGGTTATATTGTGACTCCTTAGATCCTATATATAAAAAGGAGGTTTTGTCATTTGAATCATTGAAGAATTGTTCATTTATGTAATGTAAAGGAGGTTGCCCCCTTGAAGAGGCTGAATTCTAATGCGTTGATCTATCTTTTCTATCTTTTTCTTGAGCTGGTTTCATAACAGCCTTACTTAAAGAGGGGAGGCCTTTTTTCATTAAATGAAAACAACTAAATAAAATACAATAACCTTTACAAAAAGTAACACTTATACCTCTAATATCTGTCATGGGACACAAAATTGAAACCCTTGCTGGAGCCATGGTTACTGAGACCACTGACTGAATCATATTTAAACAAAACATTACCACATTCTTGGAAAATTTTAGGGGTGAATGTTCGCCCTTTGGAAAAATTAAGGGGTTTTAAAAATTTAGTGGGCGAATATTTTGTATCATAGTACATTTTTACAGATCACCTCAAATAGCCCACCTTATTTTAAGGGAGAGAGTAAAAAAGGTAAATTTAGCCCTTGAAATTAGGAGTTACAACCTTCCATTCGCCCTAATTTTCAAGAATAGGTTTTATTTAAGTGAATCCTATGGGAAAATACCATATTTATAAAAGAGGTATGGTAAATTTATAAAAATATAAATAAATGAGAGGTATGGTAAATAAATAAAACATTTTTTATATTTACTCCATAAGTCACCTTATATACATGCAAGGGTGTAAACAAATAAAAAATATAATAAAGTGGAGGTATGTTAAATAAATAAAACCTCTTTTTTATTTAGTCCATAACCTTCTTTATATTTATGAAGGCTCAAAAAAGAGGTTTTATTTAAGTGAATCATATGGGCCAAATATTATATTTGTAAAATAGGTATGGTGAATTAATAAAAATATAAATAAAAGAGAGGTATGTAAAAAATAAAAAATAAAACATTTTTTATACTTACTCCATAAGTGATCCAGGTGGATGTTGGTGGCCACCCACCTATCCCATTTGGACCCCCACAATTGTCTCTTTCAGTTTTTCAGTTTCCTTAATTATAGCGTAGTTTACTATTTTTAGCATTTTTGCGGGTCCTAAACTTCCAGAGGCCGTTTTGAGCCCTAAACGACATTTTTTGGGAAATATACCTCCACATTCTTTTAGGTAAAAAATCATTTTTTTTTGTCGTAGTCTTCGGAGAGATATTTCCAATGGGATATCATGCGTGTCAAACAGAGATCGTATGCCAAAGTTACGACCCCGGGAAGTTGATGTACTAATTTACCCAAACGGGGCCCATAGTTTGGCATTTCATCTTCTAGGGTTAGGTTTTGGAATGTTAAGGTTTTTCCATTGTTTCTCAATAATAAATAGACCTTCGAGCCTCATTGTAAACACAGTTCGAAACAGTTCAGAGGCATGTAGCCGACACATCTCTTCTCAGAGATAAGCTACCATCGCCCTAGCTGGGTTATTTCTATTTGTAAGCATATTTCAGTATTCTCCATTAATGAAATGAAGTATTATTTCCATTACATCTCTGTTTTTTATGGTTATCGCATCTCTGTATTTATGGTTATCTCTGTAATCTATTGCGTTCCTGCTTAAATCTGGGTCAGTGGTATCAGAGCGGTCTGCTTTTTCTCTGTTTTTCTTTGCATGTCCCCAACGAGGTTGGGATATAAGGAGTTAGGGCTTGAATTGGTTGAACCTTTGCAAGACCAGCCTCGCAAATCTCGACGACCTCCCATGGTGGATGAGAAGAAAGACGAGGGGGCAGGAGATCCTATCAGAATCTTACTCGATGAAGCCCTCGAGCGGCAAAGGAACGCGATGATGGATAGCTTTGCGCAGATCCTTCAGCGGCTACCCAGAGGTGTTGCATCGACTTCCAACAGCTACTTTGGAAACACCACACCATTTAAGGTACAAGTTAATTTTGAAATCCCCATTTTCGAGGGTCAAATAGACGCAGATGCCATAGATAAATGGTTAAATCTGTTAGATGGGTATTTTTCTGTTCATGAATTTTCAAGTCGAGAAAAGATTGTTTTCGCTCTTCTCAAAGCAGCCCCCCACATCAAGGACTGGTGGGAAACATACTGTGAGCAGAAGGATGAAAGTACAGGCTCACTGTTTTCAGCCACCCCCACTTGGAATGACTTCTGGGATGCCATCAAGGAGCAGTACTACCCTGTCAAAAGCTATGAGGACAAATACATCAAATGGACCACACTGCGGTAGGGATGAGACCAAGATGTACCAGAGTTCACAAATATTTTTCATACCCTTCGCACACGGGTTGGGTATCAAAGATTCTGAGCTGCATCTGGTACTCAAATACTGCGGCTACCTACACAGATACATCCAGGAAGAGATGGAGTTCTTGAACATCTCCTCACTCGGCACAACATACCGATACGCTATCAAAATCGAGCAAAATTTCAAACAGAAGAAGCGAGACTTTGGATCTGCAAATCCGAAGCCCAAAGGACAAAGCCAAGGCGGGGTGACCCAAGACAAGCCCTCTAAGCTAGAAGAAAAGAACAACACCACGAAGCCGAAGAAGGACACAGGAAAGTTGTGTGAGTTCCACAAGAGTCCCACTCATAACACAAGTGAGTGTCAGACTAAGCAGTCACTAGTGGCCGAGTTGAAGGCTTCCGAATCAGATGCATTTTCTGACTCTGAGCTGGAACCTGACAAGGGGGATGGCAAAGGGAAGCAAATCATTGATGCGGATCCTAGTGCCACTGTTGCCACTGCCAAGATCTAGAATAATGAGCCGAAGAGCTAGAGGAGGGGGAACGTCTTTTCCACTCACAGATGTGGGTGAAGGGTTCGTCGCTGCAATTCATTGTCGATAGTGGCAGCCAAAAGAACCTCGTTTCAGCAAAGGTCGTGAAGCGGTTGGGCCTACCAACTACGCCACACCCACAACCATACATTATGGGTGGCTTCACGAAGGATGAGATCTCAAAGTTCACCAGCAGTGCCGCCTTCCCTACAGCATCAAGCCCTTCATAGATGAGGTATTATGTGATGTTACACCTCTGGATGTTTGTGATGTACTATTAGGCCAGCCATACTTGTGGAGGTGACATGCTGTGTATGAGTCGAGGCCTCACGCTGTCATTATTTCTTTGGATAATTCATTATACAGGATATCAGAGGTAGCTCCACCTACCACCACCTCTTTGATCACTGCTAAGAAAGGCAGCAAGCTCATCTCACAGACTAGGAAATTTATTTTCTGTCTGCTTCGCTCCCAAAGTAAGGGGAAGATCGTTGTTACATCCATGACCCCCGCAAAGGGTTCCTCCACGCAGCAGCAGCAACATAGGGATACAATCATGACAGAACATAGGAACAACTTCTCCTTACCTAGAGGGGTACCACACAAGTTTCAGGTGGGCGAGAAAGTTTGGTTACATCTGCAAAGAGAATGCCTTACCAGAACCATCAGAAACTCAGACCGCTTCGACATGGTCCTTACACCAGTAACAATGCTGTGGGAAACAATGCTTTGAAGCACAACATTCATCCATTCCTTTGCTTGCACCGATTGTTCAATGTGGACCATTTCTGGACACATCAGAGATTGCAGAACAGCTCACTGGAGACCCAGCTCAGCAGAAGCTTCCTCATCTCAAGGAGGAACTCAACGCAATGGGGACCATTGCTTCCTAAGGGGGAGGAATGATCCAGGTGGATGTTGGTGGCCACCCACCTCTCCCATTTGGACCTCCACAACTGTCTCTTTCAGTTTTTTAGTTTCCTTAATTATAGCGCAGTTTACTATTTTTAGCAGTTTTTTGGGTCCTAAACTTCCGGAGCCGTTTTGAGGCCCTAAACGACGTTTTTTGGGAAATCTACCTCCGCAAATTTTTAGGTAAAAAATAATCCTTTTTGTCATAGTCCTCGGAGAGATCTTTCCAACGGGCTATCATGCGCGTCAAACAGAGATCGTATGCCAAAGTTACGACCCCGGGAAGTTGATGTACCAATTTACCCAAACGGGGCCCATAGTTTGGCGTTTCATCTTCTAGGGTTAGGTTTTGGAATGTTAAGGGTTTTCCATTGTTTCTCAATAATAAATAGGCCTTCGAGCCTCATTGTAAACACAGTTCAAAATAGTTCAGAGGCATGTAGCCGACACATCTCTTCTCAGAGATAAGCTACCATCGCCCTAGCTGGGTTATTTCTATTTGTAAGCATATTTCAGTATTCTCCATTAATGAAATGAAGTATTATTTCCGCTGCATCTCTGTTTTTTATGGTTATCGCATCTCTGTATTTATGGTTATCTCTGTAATCTATTGCGTTTTTGCTTAAATCGGATCAATAAGTCACCTTATATTTACGAACACTCAAAAAATGTGTTATATTTAGGTGAAACCTATGGGCAAAATACTATGGGCCAAATACCATGGGCTAGATTATTATTAATACCATGCAAAAAAAACATTATTAACCCTAATATTAGTATTAATAAAAATAAAAATGGCACATGGTATTGACCCATGGTATTCACATGGAATGTAGCCTATTTAAATGGGGGAATTAAACCAGCATAGATCCATCTTTACTCTGGATCTACTAAGCCCCGAGAGGTATCAAATATCGTGATATGCAAACTAGCACTAGCATAGAGTGAAAAAATATTTTATCCCTCTCGGGCTTGGTGGATCAAGAGTAAAAATGGATGTTGTAATTTAGTGTATGTTAAACATTTTAACTTGGTTAAAATAAAAAATAAAATAAAAATCAATTATTAATTCTATTAATTTTTATAAATTACTAATAGTAATTTTTAAGCTCGTTTATGATAACCCATGGTATTGACCCATGGTAATACAATGGTATTCATGTGAGCATAGACTATTTAAAGGGGAAATTATATCATCTTAGATCCATCTTAATTCTTGGTCTACCAAGTGTTCAGAGGGATAAATGGATTTCATCCCCCTAAAAGTGGTAGATGTGGAGTTAAGATGGATATAGGTTGGTTTTTATGATAATGAAGATATTAAATAGATTTATGAAATTATATTGTAAAAACATCTTAAGGTGAATGGTTAAAGCTCCATTTAGTCACTTCACAAAATTTAGCAAAAAATACCAATATCTCCATTAATATTGGTTTTTAAATTTTTCTGATTTAACAAAAAAAATTCAAGACAATGAGACCTTATCACTCTTTCTGCATCACCCTCGCAGAAGATTTATCACCATTTTTCAAACATTATCAATATGATATCTTCATGAACAAGTTTAGGTACTGATGTTGGATTAGTTGTTTGAAAATAAGTTGGTTTTTACAACCTTTGATCTTCTGTGCTATTCTTAGTTTTTCCTAATGATCTGTAGGGGTTGGAGCCACTGCACCATAGTTTCCTAAAAGGTGGAGATTGTTCACCAAAAAGGAAATTAATATACATGTTACAACGCTGTTAAAAATGCGAGACCTATGAGGGTAGTGAATTATGCTAATAAGCAATTTAGATTGGGAGAGACGTAATTAAATTTTATTATTTAATTGAAGATTTCCAGTTAAAATAATAATAAATCTACATTTATATATTCATATGTTGATTGGAAGGATTCTCACAATGGTCACTTCTTTCAATTAGATCCCCTTCAAGCCCTTGGGATACCTAATACTTTCTTATATAATATAGTTGGGGCTTGCTACTTGTTGGCGTATTGGGGTAAACAAACTTGATGTGTTTTTCTTATCTCGCAGTTGGAGTCTAAGGAATAAGAAAGAAATTTGATAACTTGAAAAAAGTGGTAGCTTGAAAAAAGTTGTAGAGAAAATATTAATCTCTCCTACCTTGACAGAACTCGTTGTCAATATCAATACCTACAAGAACTTTGTTGTGGAATATTATCAAAACTAATAGAAGGATATGAAAGACTGTATTGTAAGAAGCTTGACAAACACGGCCGTTGAAACTTGGTCCATTGGTTGTAGGAAGAGAAAATTATGTTTCTTTTTCCAAACATGTATGTTAGTATATTATAGTTTAATGAATATGTTTTCTTATTATCATATATGGTTTCATACTTTAACAAAACATTCACCAGTACTTCACAATGTTTTATTGTTCAGTAAAAGATTTGCCAAGATCTTACAAGATTTTATAATTCATTGAAAGATTCTCCATCACTATACAAGATAATATAATCTAGTGAGAGATTCGCCAAAAAAATTATATATACATATTATATTATTGATAAAATCGCCTCCCATTTTTCCTATGTATCATGGGGATTAGCCCATTTATTATACATATAAACTTAGGGTGGTTCTTAAAATCTTCCCTGACCACATTTAACAACTTTTTAACCCTTATATGATATGTGATGGGATTCAAACCAGAACCACCTCCATGCTACGCCCCACCACCACCAATGGGCCAAGGACCCCATGTTGGTGTCTCAAACCCAGTTTTAATATATAACCTCAGTTCATTTTCCCAGGAGACTGGTGGAGGGTAGACAACCAAAACCTTGAGCGACGAGGAGGGTAAGAACGTTGAGCCATGCATCTATTTTGATGTTGAAAAGATTCCCTTTGAGGGCGAGAGGTTCCATTGTCATAACTTGACAAGTTTATAGTCATTTTTTCACTTTCTATCACCAGGAATCCAATCGTGTAGTCTATTTCTCCAGCCAACGTCTCCATTCTTCGTCCATGACAAAGATTGGAGGTATAAGGGTCATTTTTGTAAAGTTTCTTGTAATTTATTTCTTTTCTTCCATTAAATGAAAGAAGGCCTCCCCACTTTGAGTAGTTTCGACATATGTAGCTCAGATAGGGTGAAATCCATAATCAAATTATTTCTGTGCCTTTGGTCTCATGGTTTCTTTATGATTTCCGCTTCTTTTTCATGTGTTAAGTTACTTAGTTAACATTCTCATTTATATGTAATTTTGTATGCATCCATGAAGTTAAAAGATATGGATCATAAGGTAATGGTAAACTACCCCCCTATTCCCTTTCACTTGTCACCCCTATGATCATTCTCTTCCATGTGTTCCCCACATGACCTCATCTAACGTCACACGACCATTTCCCCTCCACCTATAAGTGTATTTCTTTGTTTAGCTGTTTGAATTCAAATCTTCTCTTCCTATTTCAAATTCCTCCTATCGTTTGAACTGGTCTACATATTTGTTCATCCACCGAGCTAATCTTGATCTCCCACCAACATCATTCTCCAACTCTCACATGGTCAACCAAGTAACCCACAAGTTTCCCACATGAAAATTATTTGTCTCTGTGCTAAAAATGAATAAACCAACCCAAAAGACCCCCATAGTCCTGGAAGTCAAACACTCCTCCAACATTGAGCCACTCATGGACACAGAGGCATACATCTTTGACCCAACCTGCCCTTACTACCTATTGGTCCTTCGGTTCAACATGTATGCCCACCATGTCAGGGGAGAGGACCCTTTCAGGGTAATTGAATAAAGGCTCTACCATCAAATTGTGAATTATATTTATCATTTCCTCGAGTTTATTTCTTGGCTGGTTAGATCATACATTGAGAAGAAAAAAAAAAATATCTTCTATTGGAGCCAAAATCTTCGAGGTGACCCGAGAGCTGATTCATAAAGCTCTAGTGTACTCAATCTCTCATCAGCTTAATAAATTCACTGCAACCACCTTATTTTATAGCTATTTTTCCCTCTCAGTTGGGTAACAATAAGCCATCTTGCAAATAATTCTGGACCCTGGCTACAAATCCTTTCCTATTACTAAAACATTCCAAATATCTACATATATAAAGGCAATGTAACCCATCCTCACTATAGTTTCCCTTATGTTCAGAGAAGATGATGCAAATATTTCTACTAAAGCAACTTTAGGGTTTCTAAGAGAGATGATGTAGCTAGGACATATAATTGATATACCTTCTTTCCTTTTTGATTCCATCAAATTCTAGTTGCACCACTTTTCTACTACCACATTCTTCAGATAAAATACCCTAATGTTTTATTTTTTCCTATAAACTCACGTTGATGAATTTGAATGCCAAGGTCTCAGTTTGATGGATTCAAACAAGAAGAGGAAATTTGCCTATGATTGGGATGTTGTTGTTAGGTGGAAACCAATCAATAAGGGATACTCTCAATTTGTATCCCATTAAATGGCCATTGCTTATAAAATCATTCATAATGACTCCTCCACAAGAATCATGCCTTAAAAAATGAGATCCTCTGACTAAGTAAGGACACTGAGGTGGATGATTGGTATTTATTTGAGGAGTACACTGAGATCAGGGTTTATGGTTGTGGGTTTTCCCCTTGTCAGCTACTTGTGTTCACCAATGAGGATAATTTCCTTGGAATTTATCAGACAAAGGCTGCATGTGGACCAAATCCATTTTGTCCTTGCTAAAAAGGGTTATATGTTGAAGTAGAGTTGATTCATCCCACACGAGTACCTCCACCTTGAAGGGAAAAAAATCTGGCTAACTATTTGAGGAGAGATTTCTAATTGTTAGGGATGGTGAAGACCTTGTTTCACTCCAAGCCAAACTATGCAAGGCTCACAAGTCTTAAGATTACTTATTAGGTTTTACTTCACTCTCCTCAACTGAATCCAACTTTATGGAAATGACGTTACCAATTTATCAACCCTACACTACTCCAAATAATAACTCAGACAACTCTTCCTCCTGAACCAATCTAACATGACTGAAGATATTTTTGATCATGTCAATCATGGCACCTTACTATTTTATTTTTTCTATAAATATTTTTATTTTCAAGAAATGAAATCTAGTTAGGTAGAATTTGACCTGTAAAATTGTGCTACTAGCAAGCTCACATATTTAGGTTATGATGAATCATTGAAATATCAAGAAGGATTATTTTTTAAAGGGGTTCTTTTCATGAGGCCCTATAAAAAGAATATTTTATGCTACATTTAAGAGGTTTTGAATTTTGTTTGTTAAGGGGAGCTCTACAACTGTGAGTGAAAATGTATCCTCCAGTAAAAGATAAATAAAAGTTTTGGTGATTCTTGCTCGCATGAGGTTGTAGGATGTGTTATCCTTTGTGTTCATTCCATTTATCTTCATTTATATTCTTATATTACATTTGAGTATATGTTGCATGTTTTATTTATGAAATAATGGATTCGTCTATGTTTAATGCTGATTTAAGATGCCTATGACTTGTAAAATTTGACATCCTTAATATTCACTCCATGTAAACTAACATATCATTTAGTCTCCCATTTATTAGTTTCGTACTGAAGTTTGATGCACTGATTTTATACCAATCCCTATGCATTTGGCTTGATCTCTTTATATTCTTCTCTCCAACATGCTATAATGAATGATGAACTATATGCTCATGTAATTTAACCACCAAAGTTGGACATTAATCCTTCTATGAGTTCATTTTGCTGCCAAATTTTAATTTACCCTCTTGAAGAAGGTTCTGAACCAATTTTATTTTAAAATGTATTTAATATTGATTGTAAGTGAACAATACCGACAAATCCTGTAAGCAATGATCAGAATGTCCCATGCAAGAGTCTCTCCTCAACCCATGGGTTGTCTCTAGGATCTATAACACATTCAACAACGAGGATATACATAGACCCTGAACAACAACATTTTTAGATTAATATTATTTTTCACGTGCAATGATTCAAACCTACAGTATTCGCATAAATATTAAGAAAATACAAAAATTCAAGAGGAAAAGCTTACTCGGATGGTAGTATTTGGTTGACATAGTGAGGTCCATTGCCATAAAGTTCCAATTCCACTAGTAATGTTGGAGAGGAAAGCTCATTGTGACACCGTTTAGTTATAGAGCTTCGCTAGGGGCGAGAGAGTGACTGAATGGACTCTGAAGGGGTGTGATAGGTAGGGTTAGTTACCAGAACTAACTCAAACACTCCTCACAATCTATCGAAACCCTAATAGGTAGGCAATAGATCCCTAACATTTCAAACTTATAGATGGACACGTCACGAGTTTAGATAAATGTATGCTTCACAACTCATAGTCTAGAAGCTTTTGGGTATTGATATAGAATAGACAAAGTCACCATATACCATACCATAAACCATGAATAGGTATAAAAAACATGATAACAATGTTATAAAACACCGCAAGGGTTGACACAATGTTCTAATACATGAATACATAAATGACAATATGAACCTTGATATAATTCAATAATGGAGCAGCTAGCTAAAAGAGTGAAGATATCACCTCCACAAGGTTAATACAATATTAGAAGATTAATATAAAATTCATATACATAAATAAAAATTACCTTTTTAAGTGACCAATTACAATAAAGACCACTCACAACATCCATTGAGACGGGTAACGTAAAGATATATAAATGTAAAAAAAAAATAAATATTGAATGTTACTAGGAGATGTTAAAAGTGGTATCAAAGCTAAAAGGTTTACCATAATGGTCTATTTAAGGGAAAATAATACCAAACAATGTTATGTTTCAGAGAAAAGAAGAATTATAAATATGATAATTGTGCCTATAGGACCAAATTATGCGACCTTACCTAAATCAAATCTAGAGATATGGGTGAAACTAGGTGAAGAAATCTAGTCTATATCCACTATGCTATTTTAAGAAGTACATAATTAAGGGAAGAATTCACCAACCAAGAGCTGGAAAATAACCATACATGATAAATTAAATAAATTTGTACGAAGAATCATGTTATGAGTACATTGAAATAAATTTCACTAGGTAAGTTAAGTTGTCAAAATACTAACTGAATTATTGTTGAGGCCACTCTTACCTACAAAGAATTGATATATTGGGCACCTTGGAGAATAAAAAATATTTTGAAATATTTATTTAATAAAAAATGATAATTAAGAAAATCATATCCCATCATTGTTGGAAAATGAGAGAAGGTCATGATTTGGAATGATGAGGAAGCATATGCAAGGAAAAATTAGAATATATATACAGGAGTAAACTAGGTGACATTTATAATACTATAGATATGTTAGAGAAAGAAGATAGGGGTGTTCCATGTGATATCACCCTAAAAATTTTGGGATTATTGGTATGATGATTTCCTGTTAATAGTTGCGTGAACAGTTTGGTAATTTGCACAAAATTTTATTTTGATACATAATTTATAAGATCAATAATCATAAATATGTTTTAAAATAAACATCTAGCATGGATTGTGAAGAAGGAAACATGCATAAATGGGGTAAAGATACTATTGGTAAGAAATAATTAATTGTTACAGTAGGTACAATTGAGAATTAATCACTTGAATGGTATAAACTACTTCCTCACACATATACTATATGTCGACCTAGAACCTAGCTGAGATAGTGGATGAGTGAATTAATTGGTAGTAAAAATAAATTTTTAAATCCTAACAAAAGAGTAATCTTACCTATGTATGGGAATCAAGTCAAAAAAGGAAGACACTATAGTAGCATTCTGAAACACTCACAATAATAAGTGCATTGTTTGTTAAAAGAATATATTGGAAACCCATTGCAAAATAAATAAATAAAATTATGAGACCTATAATAAAGTAAAAGAAAAAACATAAAAAATATACATTAAATAAAGTGTATATAGAAATTAGAAAATGGAAAGAATGGAGTTGAGAACCCTGTGATACATAAATCCAAAATATATGGTGTTTGATGTACCAAGGAAGTCATCTGACCATACTTAATGATAGATTTTTTCAAAGATTTAATGGGGATATAGAACACTTACGAATACAAAATATATGTATAAATATGAGTCAATTGGAATTTTCTTGGCTGATTGGTGGCAATGGTTGGAATCCTTTTCACCAAACTAAGAATTAACCAATAATATGGCAATTACTGACAATGATAACAAAAAAAAACCATATGTGAATAATATAACTTAGATATAAATAACTCAAATATAGTAAAAACCAACTCGTACACATATGTCCATATTTCATGACTGATGAAAAAAAATGGTAAGGGAATTAATAAGCATTATCACTGAAAAACGTCTTCATGAAGAGAGTCACAAAAGGACTGGTTATAATAGTGGAATAAATGGCACACACCATAAGCACGAAGGTTTGAAAAAGTCAAATAATTGAGAATTATTTCTTGTTTGAGAACGAGCAAAATGGAGATAAGTGGTGATAAGCTATCACAATAACTTGTGCTAGAAAGGAGAATAGTCTTTGAATAATGAAGTGAGAAATATATTTGAAACTTTTAAGTTGAAAGTGGCATGATAATATTATTTGAGTTATTTGAAGACATTAAATAAATATTGAAGAACTTAGGAACAATTCTACTGCTACTTAGAGAGAGATTAAATTTACACCAAATTTAGTAAGTATAAAGTGAACAAGATTAGAGTCATTTAGGAGAATATGGAAATATAATAGGAAGGAAATACAATGGTCCCCCTAAAAGGAATTTAGACAACTTATGAATTTCCTGTATCTGATGGACGCAGGGGACTCTAGATTTTTGTGAGATACAAAATTGTAATATTGAATCATGGAATGATTCACTAAATGGTTTATTTTATGACCACCTCGCAATTGAGAAAATTAAGTATGATCGAAATCATGAAGACAAGATAGTTTGGATTGAAATTACTATTAATTGTATATCCAATATCTAAATATTTGATATTAGTCAATACAATAGGATAAACATGAATAGATGTAGACTATATTTGATTAGCAATGTAGCAGAATTATGAATATATATATATATATATATATATATATATATATATATATATATATATATATATATATATATATATATATATATATATATATATATATATATATATATATATATATATATTCCAAATGATATAGCCATAAGCTACAAAGGAAACTCTTAGCTTAGTCATTACTCATTTGATGTTTTTCTTTATTTTTCCGGAAAATAGTATAAACTTGAGAAGGACAACATAGGAAAATATGTATATTCAAATATGCATGATAATATAAACATGAAAATGGATGTGTACATTAAGTACTCTGAGGAGTTTATTTCCCTAATTTGAATTAAAGGATTGATGGTGGATGTAGGTAAAGTAAAAAAAAATGAGAAACATGCAGACAGTCGAGTAAGATAACTAAGGAAATGTGGCATATGATTTTAAGGGAAATTTAAAGCTCTGATAAAAGAATTCTAGTAGCCTATTGGAAGAAGTGATCACTTGTGCTTGATAACATGGAAAGGGTAGCATGACACCAATAGGTAATTATCTTAAGGAACTTCATGATAACTTTTATAAACCTGAATAAATATTGGTCAAATGATTGATTAGAATGAATATATGCTTACAAAATAATTATTTCAAAATAGCCACACCAACATGATGTGTTGAGGTAGATGAAAAGCACATAGATGCAAGTGGGGAAGACCCCATAACTAATTTCACTTAAGAAAAAGAAGGAAGATGTAGCACATGTAAGCTTTAGACATATCGATCAATAATTTTAAGAATAGAGAAGAACGCAAACCACAAGAACAAAGTTATGAGAAACTCATGTGTGACATGTCTTAAAGACATATGGTTGTAAAAATTTTTCATGTAATTTCTTGTTATCTTTTATTGATTTGAAATCATGTTGTACTACTCCAAGTTGTTCCTTTGAATTTTAATAGTCATTTCCTTTAATATTTCCTTGTGCTTTTGGTTGATGGTCTATTGGGAAAGATCGGAAAAAAGAGAGTTAAACAATTAATGTATAGAACTATGATAAATAATTGTGTAAAATAGTGAACGTGATAATTAAGCAGATGTGGTTGGGTCCACTTGAAAAAAGGACAAGATAATATATGTCATAAAAGTGGGAATTTTGGTAACATTTTGTTGTGGCATATATGATATCGCGCAATTATGATGGTGCCTTGAGGAAAATTCATTGGCTGTGAATCAATATGGGGAGAAGGTAAGGAAATATTCCTTAAACTCATAAAAAATGGAAGAAGAGGATGATAACAAGTATTACTATTGTGTGAATGGTATAATTACATAATTTTTTACTCTCATGTTGGGATAAAATTATTTTAGACAGGATATTACAACTCAAAGGTAGTAAAATAACCTTTTGTGAAAGGAAGTGAGTAACATGTTGTGGATCAATATAGAAGAAAATAATTATACTAGAGTAACATAGTGAGCATGAGACAATCAATATGCTTACGCGGGTAAAGGGAGAAATTTAATGACTGCAAATGGAAGCAAAATTATTTATAGCTTTCATCCACAACCTGTAATGCGGGATGATAAAAGTAAAAATTGAAGGAATTCTATAAAGTGAATTCCTGGATTTTTTCTAAAACAAAATTACAGGAAACCCAATATGGGCATACCCAAGTTTACTTGGGCCAAGTAGACAACAATATAACTCTCAATTTTGTCATGCATAGAGATCCCATAGAAGATAATCCTTATAGCCAAAAGAAGTTAATATTTGATAGAAATAAAAAAAATCTCTTTCTAAATGAATTAAAAACTAATTTTCTTCCTTTATCTAGTATAGACAACATAGAATATCTCTATCATAGTTTTACTACAACCCTCTCATATATTATTAACAGGTCCTCAATTGAAGTTTCATGTAATAAAAGAAATAGAAAAACCAACACATGGTGTGGCAAAGATTGTAAAAGTGTGAGGAGAGCAATTAAAGAAGTTGTTGATGAATCTCTTAAAATTGGCAAGATAAAAATATACAAAGCCCTAACTAAAAGGAAAAAAGGTAGTATATTCGTAAAATACAAGAGAATCTCTTACACCTCTCTAAGGTAGCTCCTAAGAAATTCTGGAGGCAGATTCTAACTAGGAAAACTAAAGATAATAATAAAATTGTTTTACATGACTAGAATTCCTATCTTAAAAAGATTTATGAATCTCCAAATGTCATGGATAACTTTGAAACCATTCTCACAATGAAAGAAGCTTTCTCATTAGAATACATTGATTTTGGGGTTAATCGCTTGGCTAGTGGGAAAGCTAAGGATATTGAAGGTTACCAGGCGAAACTCTTAAAAATTGGAGGTCCTGTCCTAATCCCCCACATTCACAAGATTTTCAATCAAGCGGTCAAGCTAGGGTTCCCTAAACCATGGACTCAAAGCCTCATTCTCCCTATTTTTAAAAGTTGGGATACAAATAACCCCTCTAATTATCAGACATTTATGATCAGCCCTCTCCTAGCCAAGTTATATCGTATTATTTTGAAAAGGATGTTGAGCATGTGGCTTGAAAGTGAAGGTAAGCGGGCTAAAGGCTAAGTGGGTTTTAGAAAGAAGCACTCAAAAGAATACCGCCTCATTATGCTTAGGATTATTTTTGAGGAATGACATAATGATAAATCCAATCTCTTTTGTTTCTTTGTGGACTTTAGAAAGGCTTTCGATACGGTTCCTAGAAACAACCTTTGGAACATATTAGAAGAGCTAAAGGTTCCTTTTGAGTTGAGAGCCGCCGCTATAAGGTTATACGAGAATGTAATTGCCAAGTTAAAGAGCAATGAGGGGTGTTCAAAAGATATTAAGTGTAATGTCAGATTTAAACAAGGTTGCCCCCTCTCCCCTACCCTATTTGGAATTTACATCGACAATATAGAAGGTTGTTTAGAGGAAGCAAGATGTGCTGGCACGATCTTAGCTGGGATAGTCATCATCCTTCTTCTCTACGCTAATGATATTGTTCTTCTCGCAAGGTGCCCATCTAATCTTGATAAGAAACTTATACTTCTTAAGGATTTCTACTCTACCATGGGTATGATTGTTAACATTGACAAAACAAAAGTTATGATTATCAAATCCAAGAAGGACACTTATGCTAATTTTATGTATGACAATAGTAACTTGGAGGAAGCGTCTTCCTACAAGTACCTAGGAATTGATATTCATCACAAGCTCAAGTGGAACTATAGCATTGAGAAAATGATTAATGGGGGACAGAAGCTTATTTTGGTCTTGAAAATAATTGTAAAATGACAAACCTCCTAATGTGGGATAGAAAGAAGTTCCTCTTTGAAACTTTAGTCACTCTGGTTATCTTATATGGATGTGAGGTTTGGGGTTGTAGCATCTCTAGAGAATCCTGGAGAAAGATTGAGCAAATCAAGAAGCGTTTTATGATGTATAACCTCAAAATTAAAAGCAACACACCCTATCCTATTCTCCTTATAGAAGTGGGTATTTCCCCTATCAAGAGCCTAGATATGACTAGGCTTCTGTTGTACAAGCACAAACTCAATAACATAGGAGACCATAGACTTCTTAAGCTAGCTTTAAATTCCAGCCAAAACCACCTAGGGCTCAAACGAGGTTGGTATAAAGACACCAAGGCCTAGTTAAACCATTGGGAGATCGACGAGAATGTTGCATTGCAAAACATTAATAACATCAAAAATATTGTTACTTCTAAGTTCAAAGAAAAAATGTGGGGTGACAAAGATTTAGCAGCTAAAAGAAAATTAAGATACTATAAGGAGGTCATCAACCCCACCCTAGAAGATCAAAAGTATCTCTCTGTTTTAACTAGCTCAAAGAAGAAAATTAATATAGCCAAGATTAGAACAAAGTCTCATGAGCTCCATAGTGAAACGGGTCATTGGGCAGTTCCTAAAACACCATGGATGGAAAGGTTCTGCCATCTCTGTGAGAATACGAACATCGAGGATGAAAATCATTTCCTCTTAGAGTGCCCCGTGTACAACCACATTAGATCTCAGTTTCAAAATCTTTGTTGCAATACTGACCTTCCTAGCCTTTTACTATGTCAAAATTACAATGAGGTTGGGAGGCTTCTCTCCAAGATTTTTGAGCATAGGAATAAAATCTTAAATCAAACTAAATAATTCGTTTCTTTGGGTTTGATAGACCAAAGTTTGGTCTTAGTGGAGGTTAACCATCATCATCATCATAAGTACTGTGAATATGGCATAAAAAGGAATTTATCCTAAAATCGACTCATGCATGGCTAATGGATATGTAACACTTCAATTCATATAAAAGTGTAGTAGTGCTAGTTAGTACAATAATGCACTAATTACAAACTATCATAAAAGATAAGAACAATAAATGATTTTTGAAATATTATTATTACTAAGTAGGTAATGTAGATGGAATTGGTACCTCTATAGTCTGTAATTTATAACTGGCCCACATGGTGGGTTCCTCATTGATTGGCATAGCCATTGAGTAAGTAAAAGGGATTTATGTCTATCGTTGATGAGTTTACAATGATGCTACTAACTCTTATTGAGTGAAAGTTGCTGAACTTTGTTGGGTTGGGATGCATGTTGATGACCCTTGTTAGGTACATAAATAACAACTGATGGTGTTTGTAATGAACTTTAAAATTATCTATATATATATATATATATATATATATATATATATATATATATATATATATATATATATATATATATATATATATATATATATATATATATATATATATATATATATATATATATTACTAAATGATAATTTATGGAACTGATGACCACAATTATGATTATGGACGTAAGTCAAACTTGATGGAGTATTCATGGTTGAACCTTTGCGCATTCATGATTAGAGACAAAACTTGTTGTAGAAGAAAGTAGTCACCCACTTTAAGGTGCAATGGAAGGACTTGAGATCAGAAGAGGATTCTTGGGAATATCAGAATTTTATTCGAGGAGCATAACCTAGCTCACTCTGAAGGGTGAGGGACCATTGATGACAATGTTTCACTTGACGAGGGAAAGATGTAACACCTCTCTATGAAAAGTAAATACTTGATTTACTTTTATGGAAGTAATTTGGCAGACTGCCTTGCATGAATATGTAATAAACATGAATTTTTATTGGTAATTTTACAAATTTAAATTTGTTATGGTTTACCAAAGAATTATTGAAGAGAAAAGATATTAAGTGAGAATTTCATATACCAAACAGTTAAAAGACAATTATTCCTCTCCCAAGAGATAAATGATCTTAGTTAGGGAAAATGGAGCCAAGCGGATGAGAGGGAAAAGCCTAGGGATGCCTAAATAAATGGATCTTGGTTGGTGAAGGTCAAAGAGAGGAAATGAAACTGATTCCTCAGATAAAATGTTGTTGATGAATGCAGGAAGCTACTAGAAAAAGGGGTTATTGAGCTGCTTGGCAAGTGGAATTCCTTGTTAGGCCTATAACGTTTGTAATAAACATAGACAAACCTAGTGTGATAAAAATTTTCTTCGTGGGCCTGTTATGGCCCATGTTTGAAGAACTGTACCAAAAGTACACATGCTCGGGGATTGTAGTGGTAAGGCTTACTTGGACTCTCTCGTCAAGTGGAGTAGCCTTTCTCTTTAGCAATTCATCAATAACCTAACTGATTTGGAAACATATAAGTATTGGAATGTGTAATGTATTAATTTTAAACAATTTTTTTTCTATGATATATCTTATTGAGAATGTTTTGTTATATGGATGCACACAACTCTTACTATTCTATTGGAAATAAAGGGACCAATATTATGTATCAGCGACTAATGAGATTTTTTTATGTGTAATTAAAGAACTTAGAGTTATATATACATATTACAAAATGTGTGTCTTAAATAGATTTATAACAATAATGGGTTAGGTTAGTTCCAAGCCACAACAAATAGGGGTCTATTAACCTGGAACAGTCTGAGAGAAGTAGTAACTAGAAAAGTTATCATAGGTTCACAGGTAGGATCCCGTCGAAATGTCCATATTAAATTAACTAATCTATACAAGTATATATAATTGTAATTGCATCCATATATATATATATATATATATATATTGAAAATCTATAAGCATTCTAGTGAGAGGAAATAAAACACAAAATCTAATCGTGACACAGAAAAGGGTTGCAACTATTATATAACATGCCCATAAATAAATAAATAATATTTTTTTATAGAATGAAAAAAGTAGATGTTGAAAGATTCATAAAAGGAAACCAAATAAGAGAACAACAATAAGTGTGACCAAATGTTACCATAATCAAAATATGTTTATCGACTGCTTCATATAGAACAACATGTCGTTAAATCATAGTCAATAAATGATCAATAAATTGGTAATGTTACAAACCTTAATATAAGGACCCATGAAATCCTAGTCCAAATAAGAACAAAACCACATTAATTAGTAGAAAAATGAGTTATTAATTCTAAGGCCAATGACCATAAAAATATTGAATTTGTATTAGCTACTGCTAAAACCCTGGTTAATTCTCATAAAAACTCATATCCATAAGTAATCATGTCATAAGAAAAATAAAAAAGTAAATTAGGGAACCTAGAAAATTTTTGAGGCGATAAATAAACAAGACTTTCTGCTGTAGCTACCTATAATAATTACCCAAAGAAATGTTATTCTCTATGGCCGAGATTCTATCAATTAAAAGAGGGGTAGATACAATAGGAAAAGGTTCCAGACCTTAATATGGGTCTGGAAGAATTGCCCCATAGCCCCAACAAAGAGACATGGTCGTTAGTGGAAAGTAAGAAGCCTAAAACACCCACCTGTTGAAATATCAAAAACATGAATGTTGAAATATCCAAAAACCTAAGCATGGAATTATTGGAACCCTTGTATATTATCAACAGAAAATACTCCAACCCAAGCACTAACCATATGGTTGGAGGCCAACCGAGAGAGAAATGCGTGGAACAAAAATTTACTTTAAATAAATTCAAAACTAGAAAACTATTGCTTTCCAAGTGAAGTAGCACATAAAAGCACGAATATTAACGTACTTGGTTGAAAATATTTGAAACCTTAAACGAAGAAATTTACGCTGTGAGAATTCAGCCTGTCGCCAAAAATCCTAGTGTCCTCCAACAATGAGGATATACACAGACTCTGAACAATAGCATTTGTGGATTAATATGATTCTTAATAGGAATTGATTGGAACTTATAGTCTTTGCATAAATATTAAGAGAATACCAAAATTTACGAGCAAAACCTTACCGAGTAGACATTATCTGGTCGAAACAACATTGTATATTGCCATAAAGTCCCAATACAACCTGTAATGTTGGAGAGGAAACCTCATTCCTGTGCCACGTAGTCGCAAATCTTTGTGAGGGGAAAGAGAGTGAGTGATTGGACTTTGAAGGCATGGTGAGTATGGTTGGTTACCAACACATACTCAAAGGCTTGTCACCATCGATTGCATCCCTAAATGGGGTAGTCGATAAATCTCTAACATGTCAACCTTACTGATGGATGCATGATGATAAGTGTATGCTTGATAGCTAATATTATGTTGATATTTTCTGTTAATTAATTTTGGAAAAAATCTCATGAATGTGACAACAATAGGATTTGTTGCTAAGTTAGCTCCAGTTATTCCTTAGGAGGAGTTATTGCATCCTATATTTGTTGTGACAGAATTTATGATTCAGTTTTCTACTCCCAACTATAAAATGTAAGCTCGTAGAGGATATTGGAGCTGAGAGGGTGTGAGGAATTATGTTGTGGTAATCTCCTATTGAATAATAAGATTGCCGATGCCTCTATTTGGTAGACGTAGCCTAGATTGGTTGGGTGAACCACGTTAAATTAGCTGTCTCATGATTTCTGCTGTGTGTATGATTTGTTTTGTTTCCATTGTACATGCTCTGACAATTGGTATCGGAGCCGTGTAAGTTGATACACTACGCCATGTGCTGGTAGAAGAGACTGGATTTGTTATCAAACTGCATGGCTATGGCTGTGGAACTGCGTGGCTATGGCTGTGCACACAGATTTATACAAAGCGTTGTTGGAGCGGTGAAAGGTAGCGCGTTGGAGTTATTAAAATTTCGAACAACGAATGGAAATTGACGAAAATTCGAAAATTTCAAAAGTTTTATGCGTTAAGAGAATGAGAATTATAACATCATTGTGACGCGCAAGAATTGTTTTCATCAGGAAGATGATTAAATCCGGTAGATGCTATTATTCCCATAGCCTGTAAATCCATTCTCTAACCAGTCCAAGACAGAAGTCTATCTTCTTTCTCTTACCAGTCCAATGGCTTTGTAATTGGCCAATGTATATAAAAAATGGTAGAGTGGAGATGGTGTAGCGCTGGAATGAATGCACAGTATCTTCATGTTTTATTTGCTCATCTACGTGGATGCTGTTTGATTTGCAACGTTGAATGGTGAATAGTCAAAGGTGAGTTGCACGGTGTATTCTTTTACATTGATTATGAAATGTTGTTAAGCTGTTGACACGTTTATTAAACTGCCACTGCTGAAATGATTTTAAACTGTCGTTGTTGAAATGATTTGGAACGTTTTATGAAATTGGTTTTTTAAAAACAAAACAAAAGCGATTTCAAATGGTCACCTTTGTACATGAAATGAAAAGGTCGATTGGAAGTTTTTATAAGGTTGTTATGAAATGCCTTTTGTTTTTACAAAACAAAAAGAAACGATTTGTATGAGTTATATTATATATGATATTATATTTATATCATATTTTATTTTTTAAATTGTAATATGCCATGACATGATAAGGCAGAGGCATTATATTGTAAGGCAAAGGCATTTTATTGATGAAGGGCAGTTTTTTAAATAAAAACTTCATTTATTAAAAGTTGGAATTGGAGATTTTGTGTGTCACAACATGGAAAAAACTCAAAGTGCTCAATTTGAGATCAAGAAGTTCAATGGAGAAAACAACTTCGAGATCTGGAAATTGAAGATCTATGATCTACTCGTGCAACAAGGCATGGTGAAGGCCTTGTTGGGAAAATCTAAACAACCTTACACCATGACAGATAATGAATGGAGTGACTTGGATGAAAGAGCACTGAGTGGCATTCAATTGTGTTTGGCGTATGATGTTTTGTTTAACATTGTGTCAGAGAAAACTGTTGTTGGTTTGTGGACAAAGCTTGAAAATTTGTACATGACAAAATCCTTAACCAATAGGATTCTTCTGAAGCGACAATTATATAGTTTGCGCATGAAGGAAGGTACATTTATTACTGATCATTTGAATACCTTTAATACTCTCCTGGTGCAGTTAGAAAGTATAGAAGTGAAATTTGAATCAGAAGATAAAGATATAACTTTATTATGCTTGTTTCCCGAGTCATGGGATCATTTTGTTACTTCTATAAGTCTTAGTTCATCAGAAACCCTTCAATTTGATGATGTTGTTGGAGCTTTATTGTCCGAAGAAACAAGGAAGAGGTCAAATTCAGAAACTTCTACATCAGAAGTAATGATGGTCAGAGGTCGTTCTAAAGAAAGATGCTCCAGTAAGAACAAAAACTCGCGTTCAAAATCGAAAGGGAAGAAGGGTAAGGTAAAGTGCTGGTTTTGTGGCAAATCGAGACATTTGAAGAAGGACTGTTGGAAGAGACAGCAAACACACAAAGAAGACTCTTTGATAGAGAAGAAAGAAGCAAACACGACAGATACAAGTTCGGCATCCATTTCAGGTATGAGTGATGAAGTGTTATTAGTTAGCTTGTCTAATCATGATCAATGTTGGCTGTTAGATTCTGGTGCATCAAATCACATGTGCATTCATAGAGAATGGTTTAAAACTTATAAATCAAGCAATGATTGAGTAGTTTACATGGGAAATGATGTCACATGTAACATTGTGGGAATTAGAAGCATCCAGCTTAAAATGTTTGATGGGAAAAATAAAATTCTAACTGATGTAAGACATTTACCTGAGCTAAGAAAAAACCTCATTTCACTAGGAGTACTAGAGACTAATGGATATAAAACTTTTATTCAAGGTGGAGTAATGAAAGTTTATAAAGGAATTTTACTAGTAATGAAAGCAAAGAAAGTTGGAAATCTTTTTCAGTTAGAACGAAGAACAGAGTCAGATCATGTTTCTACAGTATCTAAAAACGATAGTAATTCTATTCGTTTGTGGCATCAAAGGTTGGTCCATATTAGAGAAAGAGGTGTAAAGATTTTATTTGATCGTAAGTTACTTCCTAATTTAAAGTCTGTTAAGTTAGATTTCTGCAAACATTGTCTATTTGGGAAACAAAGCAAGCAAAAGTTTAAAACTAGAAAACATACTAGTAAGGGAATCCTTCATTATATCCATTCTGATGCTTGGGGTCCATCTCCTACAACCTCATATGGAGGATCGTCATATTTTGTATCTTTCATTGATGATTTCTCTAGAAAAGTGTGGGTCTACATGTTAAAGAAGAAGTCTGATGTATTCACAGTTTTCAAACAATTTAGAGCATTAGTTGAAAACATCACTGGAAGAACCATTAAATGTTTAAGAACTGACAATGGTGGTGAGTTTACTTCAAAGGAATTTGATAATTATTGCAAGGATGTTGGGATCGAAAGACATAAAACCACTGTATATACTCCTTAGCAAAATGGAGTTTCTGAACGCATGAACAAGACCCTTTTAGAGAGAGCAAGAAGTATGCTTAGTAACGCCAATTTGCAACAGGAATTGTGGACAAAAACAGTTTCTACATCTTGCTATTTGATAAATTGATCACCATCAACTGCAATAGGATGCAAAATTCCTCAAGAGGTATGGAACGGTCATCCTTGTGATTATTCTAAACTTAAAGTTTTTGGTTTTGATGCATATGCTCTAGTTCCAGAACATCAACATTCTAAATTAGATCCTAAATCCAAAAGATATATCTTTGTTGGATATGGTGATGGGACTAAGGGATACAGGTTGTGGGATCCTACTACTCACAAGATCATCATTAACAGAGATGTTAAATTTATTGAATCTTCACTTGAAAATCCAGATGTAGATGATAATTGAAATAGGATAATATATCTAAGCTTCAACACATTCAGTTTCAAACCAGTTCAAATAATGATGATACTCAAGATGAATAAGTTTCAGATGAAGATCATGAACAAGTTTCAGATGCAGATCATGAACATGTTTCAGATGCAGATCATGAAGAAGTTCCTACAGATAGTAATCAGCAAATTGTGGAAGTACCAGAAACATCTTTAAGGAGGTCCACAAGAATCAAACGTCCTCCTCAAAGGTATGATGATTATGTTACTTCAATTGCTTTAACCGCTAATGATGATGAAACTTTATGCTATCAGGAAGCTGTAGAAGGTTCTAAAAGTGAAAAGTGGAATGAAGCTATGAAGGACAAGATGATTGCATTAGTCAAGAATGTGTTATCGGGAAAAGTGTCTATCTAGATCTGCTCTATCCCACTAAGGTGTGACAGCTACCTTATAAACAAACAGAGAAAACTAATTTTGTATTCTTATTTATGAACTATAAACGAAGAGGAATAGGATGAACCAACCTATGTCTTACGATAGTCCTTTGATCCAATCTCTCTCATCTTTGACAGCTTCCAGCTACCTGCTCTCTCACTTGCCCAGCTTCACCAAGTACCTGTAAGATCACAGAAGAAGGAAACTATACAAAGAGGAAACTATACAAAGACATGGGTTTATATTCACAAGTAACTTAGGATCAGATTTAAGTTAACCATACAAATGTAACAAGCATCAATGAAACACAAGCATGGAGAAGAAACTCAAATAGTTTTATTGATATACAAGAAGATCCAGGAGGAGTTACAACCGATGATTCCTGACCCAGCATCAACCTCCCAGCAAAGAAGTCCCTTCTTCAACCCCAACAAAGCATAGATCACCCAATCCTCTGATATGTATCTCAAAACCAACAGCAATTCCTTACAATGTGCAAAATTCCAGCCTCTGGATCTCTGGGATGAGGAATCCATATATAGATGTATGTAAGGAGGATGAGTCAGCTCATGAATTGATTAGTGGCTTCTCTCTGTTAGTTCTTGCTTCCACTAGGAGACTGAGAGCCTCTTACTCATCCTTGGTCGAATTCAGTGAGGCAAGTGTCATTGGAGAAGATTCGGGAAGCTTCCATTGTCTCTCCACCTCATGGAATGACTCTGCCACTTGTCATTTCCCGCTCAACGCACCCTGGTAGTGCATTTAGGTGCGTTGCAGTGCACCTAGCTAGTGGACATAGGTGCTATGCAACGCACTTGGCTAGTGGAGCAGCTGAAATGATCCTGATTTGACTTATTCTGAGCAGTTTCTGGTGGAAAACTTCTGGGAGAAGCTGTAATTTGTTGACCTTGTTCCTTTAGGAGTTAGAACAACACTTTTAGGGACTTAGGAGCCCTTGGTTTATGGACATTTCATGCTTATAGCTGTAAGGAACAAAAATGTCTATAACAGTTGCCCCCTAAAGTATGAGGCCGTTTATCGGGTGAAATGCTTTATTAGGAGGATCCGAAGTTCTTTCAATGCTGGGAGGAGACCTGTAATAAGATACAATACAATACATTATCTTCATACTGTTTTCATGATCTAGCTGAGGTGGGCATTCCCATGCTCAACTTTCTAAATTCATTTTCATGTACATAGGACAGACAATCGTCTGATGGTAGACTGATGATTCTGATAGAGCCATCATCCTTTTGGTAGGATGATTATCTGTGCTGCAATGTTGTACATTTCAATGTCTTTATTTTCCTGAATATATATCGCAGCCCGGATGGATGAAACTAGATCCAGGGTCTTCAATCTCGTCCGATCTTCACTCGAAGTACAAGTCGATCCATGTGAGAAATGTTTTGAAGTCGAACATGGAAAGACATCACTTGATTACCAGTCAATGATGTAAACTATTAACAAGCGCGAGAGGAATCACCGATAATGATAATGACCCTCAAGGTACTGCAGTACAATTCACGTGGTGTGAATAAGGGACTTCACATCGAACACCACGCAAAATCTTTTGGTCGAAGGTCATTGATGTATACATGTCGCCGGAAGTGAGAAACTTGCCATTGAGGCATGCAAGCTTCAAAGTACTGAATGGGGTGTTCCTAGATCAACTTCTCGGATAATGAGTTGATGTTGACAAGAAGTGATCCGTCATAGGAGGGCCTTAATGAATCCCACATCAATGACATTAATGAATCAGGGTGGTGGTCATGAAAGAATGGAGTATAATGTATGGTAGTCGGCGAGACACAGGTGGCCTTTCTGGATGACTTCTCTTGAACATGTCGGCGACACTTATGTGATGGATTGGTAGCATTAACCCCAAATGTGGATGGTATGGCGAGACCATGGCAATGTGACCAGTGAATGAAACAACCCAACCTGACTCGGGCACGGAGCGGAAGTGTCATGTTCAAGAGCGACTTGCTACCAATAAAGATTCTTTGAGTCTTCTTCCCAATTTTTCCCCAGTCATTGCTAACCAGTACCTCTTTATTTTTGTCAAGCTTGAGGAGGATAACATATGCTTGTTCTATAATTTGCCCTTTGGGCAAACCCATCGCTATGTTTTAACGAGCCTAGCGATAGTGAAACTCGTTCTCGTCTACAGACAAGTTTGTCGCTATTAATCTTTTTAACGAGTCTAACGACAAAGATAACTCGGTCCTTTTCATTTTTAGAGAGTCTGAAAAGGTACGTAAAGGTAACTCCAAAATTCCTTTTTCGTCATCTAATCCCTTAAGTCCGAAAAAGTATAAAACAATACAGAAGGGTTGAATTTTCGATCGTTTTAACGAGTCGAACAAAACAAGCGCTCGATATTTTTGTGCAATAATCCCTCAGGTCCAAAAAGATTAAAATCTAGAGGAGGGATAGCACTTCCTGTCGCTTTAATGAGATGGAAGGCCAAAACTCGACAATCTTTTCATATTTTACGAGTCAGTTGAAAAGAGCTTAAAGAAGACTCGTCTTTTGAGGAACGAGTGATAAAATGGGTAGCAGCTGATTCCAGGTAAGGTTTGGAATTTTCCAATCACGGCAGTGTCTAGTGAAATCACTCTTCATAGTTGTTCCTCAAAATGGGTAAACAATCAAATGGAGGCGAATGATCAGCCAATGGAAAAGTGGTGGTGACGGTGCAAACACGACCAAGGTTTTAATGGCTGAAATGCTACATTCACGGTGATTATTTACCAGGGAATAGTTCATTTTTTAATGAGCTTAAACGCGGGTGGAAACATTTGCTCATGTCTTATGTTTATTTTTTAACGAGCTTGAACTATGTGCTAAAACTGCTCAATTAATCCAGTCATATGATAAGAATGTCTGATATAAAAATGGCAACTTTTAGATTTTTGCCCCACATCCTTTCTTTATGCAAGTTAGGTGACCACTAATCCTACGAGTTTAAAGGGTTAGAGGTCCTAAAAATTTAAAAAATGAATAGCCGCCCCTTGCTTGCACTCCAAAAGGTTTGCATGCCCCCAGGTATAAAACAGAGTTTCGAGGTCTCCCTCTATTCGAGCTGACAAAACATTCTCTTTATCAGGAAGGGTCACCCTTTATTCGAGCTGACAAAACATTTGTTTTATCAGGAAGGGTACTAACTCTTACAGGTTACCCAAAGATTGTTCTATTTACGGCGTAAACAAAACAGTTCTTCGGCGATGTCTATCGAGATAAACAAAGGTGAGCGACGATGCCCGTCAACTCACATAACTTTGACAAGAGAATCTTATTCTAGAATAACCCCTCTTCCAATCACGGACGGGGTACAGACTAGTCATATTCTCCCGCGGAAACCTACTCTATACCCGAAGTTTTCCTGCCGAAGCAGACCAGGACGCATGCCCCCTGGGTTTCAGTCATATCCCTCCGAATTACTCGCGCTCATCAGGAGGACAGACTGGGGATGGAGAAATTTCTTGCGTGAAGAGACCATTTAGGGACGGTATATGATTATTTGCTATGCGTGATTCGGGAAATGAAAGCTGGTCCACGAGCTTGACCACTCTTCCTTCATGC
This sequence comes from Pinus tabuliformis, assembly GCA_031772625.1. Lineage (NCBI taxonomy): Eukaryota > Viridiplantae > Streptophyta > Pinopsida > Pinales > Pinaceae > Pinus > Pinus tabuliformis. The sequence goes on from CM062810.1 coordinate 420,480,721, forward strand.
AGAAAACACATTACTCTAAAGAGTGAGGAGACAATGGCTGCCATGCAATAAATATAGTCTCGTCCAAGGAGTAGGTTATAATCCAAGGGTCCTTGAACTACCATTACGTTCATGCAAACTGTCTTCCCTCTCAATGTTATGGGCACATCGGGAAGGATCCCTAAAGGTCGACTGGTTCCTTTATCAAAGCCTGTCAGATTTCTCATCTCAGGCAAAAGCGATGGTGAACCAAGCGCTTTCCAAGCAGTAGAGGAAAGGATACTCACAGAAGCCCCCTCATCTATGATGGTACCAGCCATGACCATTTTATATATTTGAACGATAATTCAGAATGGTATGCTTGCTGGTAAACGGGGTCTGCCTAGTTGATTCCAGTCGAAGGAGACAACTAGGTTGCTTGGAGGTGGGACCGAATAGATGGCCGGGTATGGCTCTGACGAACTTCCTTCCTGCGGTAAAGGAACGGGTAGATTTCCCCCATGTTCGTCGAAGTCTGTGTTGATGAAGAGAATTTGGACGGTGTCATCCTTGTTCTCTTCAGTGACTGTATCATCCGAAGATAAAACCTCTGAAGGCAAGACCGGGTCAACTGCCGCCTCGACCTTTTGACTTTCGTCTGGTATGAATTCATTTGGTTTATCTTCAATGATAGGTGCTTCAGCCGACCACCTGAGCGGGCCAACTGGATTCTCAACTAGTGACTGACTCGGCAAGAGTTTTTTATATCCAGGAGGAAGTCGTAACGGTGAATCCGGACGATCATCCAAAACTCTTTTAGCTTCGTCTAAGAAGGGACAACGGTGGAGGGCATGATTGCCTTCGCACAGTTTACAAGGAAATCTAGCTTTCCCCTTTTGTCCTGGGGCTTCACTTTCACTAGTTGACGGTGTGCTTTCAACATGATCACCAGAGGTTGACGACACCGGATTGTGCAAATGAGAAGACCAGTCCCTTAGTATCCAGGGGATGCAAGGACAATCTCTGTGAAAGTGGTCTCCTTTGCAAATGACACATGGCGATTTAGGCCTGGTCAGTGCAGTGTGTGGATTTTCGTTAGACGACACTCGTTTTCCCCCATTCGCCTTTGACTCCTTCTTCTTTTTCTCTTTCTTCTTCTTTTCCTTCTTCTCCTTAGGAACATGGCTTTTAGCTTTACCAGTTCCATCAAGCGAAGAGGAAGGAGGAGAGGAAGAATTAGAGGAAGTAGAAGGTTGGTGGGCAACTCTGGACTCGTCTAATTGCTGATTCGATTGTTCAGGAATGGTGGTGTTCTGAACGACATTGGTTGAGAAGAGCCATACTGGCAAGCCAATTGTCAGTCCTGGAAGCGACAATGTGGCCATATGGGGCGCACCAACATCTCCCCAAGAGGAGAAGGGACTAGGATTTCCACCAAGGGGAATTCCTTGGTTGGTAGGCTCCATTTTCTCAACCCAAGATCAACGTAGGAAAAGGGTATGAATATTCCGTTTAAAATAAATTTTAACACACTTTGACACAACTTGTTTTTTCAGTTTTTAAGAGTCGAGAAAAAACAAAATATGACTCTAGTCTCCTTCGATTTTTAATGAGCTTGAAGTGACAAGTGCTCAGATGGACCTTTTCCATTAAGGAGTCTGAAAAGGAACAAAAGGGACTGCTCTGGAGGTCTAGGTAGAGGGAGTACCAAACCAATCGCAAAACTGCAGAATACTTTTTACGGTACGGCAGTCAATCTTCCCGAATGCTGTGTTCGGTGCATTGCGATCAGTAGGGCGGCCGACACGGCTTCCTATGGATAAAGGTTTTAAGCCTATAGGGGTCTCCCAATATGTACTCGACGGTACGTGGGAGCTCAAGTCCGTACTGGCACTTATCGTCTCAAAGTGGAGGAATCACCCAACCATCAATGAGGACAACAGTTACCAGGCTTTACGACGCCGGAATACGTCTCTAGCCTAGACCTCTAAATGTTGTGCATTAAGTTCCAAAGCGTTGTTAAGTTCATTGAATTTATTTTAAGTTGATCTTTCTTCTGAAGTTTTCCTTTTGGGATCACCATGAGATGTAGATGTAATTCCTAAAATGCAATCTAAAGATGATAAACAAACTTTTATCTCTTTTCAGCAATGAAAATCCTAGCTACTAAGGGAAAAGAAAGACACAATCTTTTCGCAAAGAGCAAAGAGCACACTGTAAATGCACTTTCCTAAATCAAGCTAAACAGACTGCCAATATGCAAATGCACATGCATGTGTTTTGTTTTTCACTTTCTTAATATTGATGCCTAAAAAGAAAGTTGATGTACAAATTTGAATTTGCTTTCAAGTGACAAACACAAACAAGCTTCTTTTCGAAATCAAAAGGTAGAGATGATTACGACACTTTATGATCTTGAAATAAATACTCGTTTCGACACTAGAAAGTCACAAATTCAAGCCAAAGGCAAAAGTAAAAGTATAATTGACTATCAACAGCAAATAAACTTTCTGCTATGATCAGAATCGACACTTGCGACAAATCTAAATCAAAGGACGACAGTACGACTATTATACTTTTGCAATGGAAAACTGTAAACGACGCAACAAACACATAAAAACATCTACAGTTTCTTTTGTACAACTGAGGCGGAATATCAGTAAGGAAAAGAGGTTTGAAACAGTGAAATACTGATCACAGGTTGCAAAAAATAGAGACAAAACTGGAAAAAATGAAGCAAAGACCCTTAGCTGCACAAGGCTAGGCTGATCAGCGCACCTGTTACACAGAGAAACTGCATTGCAGCGCAGGTAGCCCTCTCGGGAAGTGCGTTGAAATGCAGAACCTCTTCACAGAGCTTGCGCTGGGGCAGAAACGAGAATTCTATCCGGGTTCTAGGTCACGGTTTGCAGTTTAATCTATTGTTTTTGGCCGAGTAAAAGCAATCAGTAATACACAATCAGAGGTAGATCTAAGGGGGGGTCTAAGAGCTATCACAAGGGAAATCAGTTGGTCTATGAATCAGCTGTTCAAATCATAAACAGATCCAATGAATGGATTGAAGCAGCAGATGTCTACTTTGCATTTGTTAATGGCAAATGCAGTTTGATTGCTACTTCTAAGTTTATGAAATAAACAACAAGAGAAACACAAACTAACTAACTAGACACGATCCCCAGTGGAGTCGCCATTTTGTTATCGGGAAAAGTGTCTATCTAGATCTGCTCTATCCCACTAAGGTGTGACAGCTACCTTAGAAACAAACAGAGAAAACTACTTTTGTATTCTTCTTTATGAACTATAAATGAAGAGGAATAGGATGAAACAACCTGTGTCTTGCGCTAGTCCTTTGATCCAATCTCTCTCCTCTTTGACAGCTTCTAGCTACCTACTCTCTCACTTGCCTAGCTTCACCAAGTACCTGTAAGATCACAGAAGAAGGAAACTATACAAAGACATGGGTTTATATTCACAAATAACTTAGGATCAGATTTAAGTTAACCATACAAATGTAACAAGCATCAATGAATCACAAGCACGGAGAAGAAACTCAAATAGTTTTATTGATATACAAGAAGATCCAGGAGGAGTTACAACCGATGATTCCTGACCCAGCATCAACCTCCCAGCAAAGAAGTCCCTTCTTCAACCCCAACAAAGCATAGATCACCCAATCCTCTGATATGTATCTCAAAACCAACAACAATTCCTTACAACGTGCAAAATTCTAGCCTCTGGATCTCTGGGATGAGGGATCCATATATAGATGTATGTAAGGAGGATGAGTCAGCTCATGAATTGATTAGTGGCTTCTCTCTGTTAGTTCTTGCTTCCACTTGGAGACTGAGAGCCTCTTACTCATCCTTGGTCGAATTCAGTGAGGCAAGTGTCATTGGAGAAGATTCTGGAAGCTTCCATTGTCTCTCCACCTCGTGGAATGACTCTGCCACTTGTCATTTCCCGCTCAACGCACCCTGGTAGTGCATTTAGGTGCGTTGCAACGCACCTAGCTAGTGGACTTAGGTGCTATGCAACGCACTTGGCTAGTGGAGCAGCTGAAATGATCCTGATTTGACTTATTCTAAGCAGTTTCTGGTGGAGAACTTCTGGGAGAAGCTGTAATTTGTTGACCTTGTTCCTTTAGGAGTTAGAACAACACTTTTAGGGACTTAGGAGCCCTTGGTTTATGGACATTTCATGCTTAGAGCTGTAAGGCACAAAAATGTCTATAACATAATGGCACATGGGATCTGGTAGAACTTCCTAAAGACAGAAAAACTGTGGGATGTAAATGGGTTTACAAATTGAAAAGGGGTGTTGATGATACAGAGGACAGGTACAAAGCAAGGCTGGTCACAAAGGGTTTTTCTCATAAAGCAGGCATTGATTTTCATGAGATATTTTCACCAGTTGTAAAAATTGTTTCAATTCAAATCGTATTAGCATTAATTGCTTTACTTGATTTAGAATTACAACAACTAGATGTTAAAACTGCATTTTTACATGGAGATTTAGATGATCATATTTACTTGGAACAATCGGAATGGTTTGTTCAAAATCACAACAAGAAATTTGTCTACAGACTCAAGAAATCATTGTATGGTCTGAAGGAGTCGCCTCGACAATGGTACAAGAAATTTGATTCTTTCATGATGAGTCAAAATTATATAAGAAGTGAAAATGATCATTGTGTTTACTTTAAGAAATTAAGTAATGGAATGTTCATTATCTTAGTGTTGTATGTTGACGATATGCTTTTAGCAAGAAAAAGCATAATAGAGATCAACAGGTTAAAGGCTTAGATGGCTAGGACATTTGATATGAAAGATCTAGGAGCAGCAAGACAGATTTTGGGCATGGAGATTTTTAGAGACAGGAGCAATGGTAAGCTGTGGCTATCACAACAGAAGTATATTGAGAAAATACTCTTGAGGTTTGGTATGAACAATGTGAAGCCTGTTTCAGTCCCTTTAACTTCCCATTTTAAGCTTTCTTGTAGTTTATGTCCTAATACATATGAAGAAAAAGAATATATGTCACGAATTCCATATGCCAATGTAGTAGGTTGTTTGATGTATGCGATGGTTTGTACTCGACCAGATATTTCACATGAAGTTGGGGTTGTCAGCAGGTATATGGCAAATCCAGGAAAACAACACTGGTCAGCAGTGAAATGGGTGCTTCGATATTTGAGAGGCACAAGTGATTATTTATCACTTATAACAGAGTAGTGAATTTGTTTGCAGATATGTTTATTCTGATTTTGCAGGTGATTTGGATAAGAGAAGGTCAACATCAGGGTATGTCTTTACTCTAGCAGGTGGAGCTATTAGCTGGATGTCAAAGCTACAGAACATTTTTGCTTTATCCACTACTGAAGTAGAATACATAGCTACTTCACATGCTTGCAAAGAAGTGATTTGGTTGAAAGGTTTGTTTGGTGAGTTTGGTAGGTTACAAGACAACATCAAGTTATTTTGTGATAGTCAAAGTGCAATTAATTTGGCTAAGGATCCGGCCTATCATAGTAAATCAAAGCATATACCTATCAAGTACCATTTTGTAAGACAAGTTATCACTAAAAGGGGAGTCTCTCTTGAAAAAGTGCATACAAAGGAAAATTGTGCAGACATGTTCACGAAACCTATTTTGTTAGAGAAGTTACGTTGGTGTCTGGCTTCTCTTGGCTTGCAGAAAAGACAAAATAATAAAGGAACAGGGTATCAGGCTAATTGTTGTCAAGGTGGAGATTTTTGAGATTTTCTGTTAATTAATTTTGGAAAAAATCTCATGAATGTAACAACAATAGGATTTGTTGCTAAGCTAGCTCCAGTTATTCCTGAGGAGGAGTTATTGCATCCTATATTTGTTGTGAGAGAATTTATGATTCAGTTTTCTACTCCCAACTATAAAATGTAAGCCCATAGAGGATATTGGAGCTGAGAGGGTGTGAGGAATTATGTTGTTGTAATCTCCTGTTGAATAATAAGATTATCGATGCCTCTGTTTGGTGGACGTAGCCCAGATTGGTTGGGTGAACCACGTTAAATTAGCTGTCTAATGATTTCTGCTGTGTGTATGATTTGTTTTGTTTTTGTTGTACATGCTCTGACATATTATAGAAAATTCGAGGTATCCAAATAGAGCAGATGAATTCACCATATACGATACCATAACCATGAACAATTATTGAAAACTTCATAACAACATTATAAACCACTGCAAGCACTGACACAATGTTTTAATACATGAATGCATAAATGAAAATTACAACTTTTATATAATCCAATAATGGAGGAACCAGATCGAAGAGAAAATATATTAGCTCCACAAGGTTAATTAAATACTACAAGGTTAATAGGAAGTTCATATACAAAAATTAGAATTACCTTTTTAGTGACCAATTAAAATAAAGTCCACTCACAACATCGATTGAGATAGGTAAGGTAAAAGTAAAAAAAATAAAAAAATTAATGTTACTAGGAGATGTTACATAATTTATTTAAGTTCTATATAAAAATATTTTAAAAGATAATTACACATTTTTAATATTCAAAAGTTAAAATATAATATTTTTATTTTTATTTTTAATTAGTTTATTTATCTCTAATTTTTTAATAAAATTATGTTACTCCATATGGATATGGAAGTATTTTATTTATGGTTTTTTACATCTCTTTCATACTATGTTCTAATATAAACCAACCAAACACGTAAGATAATTAAAACTACCCAAAAAATATATATACAATATTATTTTTTATTATATCTAACTTCATATTTTTTATTTAAAGAATATTTTACTTTTATTTTAAAATGGAAATGTGTCAACTGGACGTTGAGAACTAATGGAATCACACATCACCCTCATAGAAGGTTAGAGAATTGCCCTCATGTAAGAAATTAGTATTTAAAAATAAATTTGTTGAAAATCATGTGAACATAGAAAAATGTTGTAGAACCCGTCAGTGAAAAGTAAATATTTAATTTACTTTTACCACAAAGACTTAGTAAATGATGGGCTATGTGGAAAGCATAGTGGAAAAAATTAATGCTTAAAGTTTATTTTCATTAATCCAAAAGTAGGTATGCCAAGTATTGGAATTCACAAGGGAAAAGAAACTAAATGATTTCTTTTTCACTCACCATATAGTTAGAAGACAACTAATTCCTTCCCTAGAGAGAAATTCTCTTAGTTGGGAAAAAGAATCCAAGGAAGGTATGAGAGAAACACCTGAGGCATCTAAGAAAGAATAAGATAAAATGGGTACCTTGAATAAGAAACTGTTAAGGTAAGGTGAGACACTACTAGATAGGTTTTCTTGAGCTAGTTGATGGCCAGTGGAAACCCTAAGACATACTTGTGGGTCTGTGAGTTCTTGACCTCGACTTGTGTAGTCTTTATGCCTTTGATCACATGCTCAATATTTAGCTCAAAAATCAAATTTCTAAGAATCACTCAAAACATGAATGACTGTGTCGATCTCGGTGATATGATACCAAGGCAACTCTTTTCACTTAAAACTGAGATCGTATGAGGAATTTATTGTGTTTTGTATGCTTTGGAAAATAAAGGAATTTTTGAAAGAAAAATTATACAGTCACTGCATAGACTGTACTACTAAGGTGAGAGGGGACTCGGCAGGGTCAAATGTCAGTCAACGCTCAATCAGAGTTCAACAAGTGGCATCCTGTGGTTGGTTTGCAGGCGTGGTGACATGGAATACTTTATTGGTTCAAGAATGGACCAATGAGGAGGGGACAAGTGGCAAGCCAAGAGGCCACCACGTGTGCCTCCCCTAAAGTCTGTCATTGGCCCACAATAGTGGAAAAATTATGGGGAAGATCAACGGAGTCGAACACGTGACCTCGCCCCAACAAACTCCAAGGTTAACCATTACACCACCACCATAGTTCTTACAAGACTATGGTTCAATGCTATATTTAAAGTTTAACGTAATTGTGGTTTGGGGTTAGGAGGGAGCCAACCCACAGGCCAACCCCCTCCCATGTGAACACGCATAACATAATGGCTGTGACTAACAATTAGCAGAAACCGCGCCAACTAAACTGTAACCACAACCATATTACCACCACCATATGTGAACACCATTGCAATTAATCCTAACGGTCAATGAAACCACGCAGATTAATGCACCTAACCATGAATCTCAATGCCACATGTGACCTCCTCCACTTAAGTTGCTAGCTAACAGTTTTACATAACTGTGCGGATTAGCACTAAGCATGATTAGTGCTTAATTAAAATGAATTTAACGTTAATTAACCTCAGTTTAATTCAGCATAGTTTTTGGCGGTCCCTCCTTCTTCAGCAGTAACTCCAATTTTAGTGGAGTTAATTAGAGTTCATCCATTTTTAGAGGACGTTTACTAGGGAAAACATTTTTTATCATAACTGGAGCAAAATTAGACAAAATGGAGATGAGGAAAAGGTGTTCCTAGCTGATTTGAGCATTATTAGCACATTGAAGTAGGTTTTAGAAGCAGTAGGGCATTGTAGACAATTTTTTTTTTGCATTATTGAGCTAATACAAAGGCTCAGGAAGCTAGACCAAGGAGATGTAGCCTAGGAGGGGTGAAATCCTTTATCGAAATATTATGTTAAGTGTTCATTTTGATGGTTTGTGGTACATTTTATTGTTGTTGCTCAAAACTTTAATTTTATGCTATTTTTCCCATGAAGTTATCATAAAACTTGATAATATTTACTTGTTTTCATTAAAAAACATCATAATGGAACATATGCACATGAAGCAATTAACACGCATTTGTTTATAAATCTAAAGTTGAAATTAGCACAACAAAACTAAAATTCAACAATAGATCAAGTTGGTATAAGAGCAAAGGTTATTTGCTTGATTTCTTGAGTTTTGTGCAAGTAGGGTTTTAATGGTTGCAAATTTGTGATGATTTCAAGCCTAAAGTTGTAGAGAGGAGGGAAGCTATTGCTTGCAACTCCTGAGATAATGCCCAGAAGAAGGAGAGCCACAAGGCCACAATATCCACTCAAATTTCCAATCCAAGCTGCCCTAGAAACACCTCAAGTTTTACCTTCAATAGAGATTGAGGAGGTACAAGCAATACTACAAGCTAAGCTTGAATCCAAAGCCATCATGTATGTAGCAAGAGAGGCTGAATGTCTTTCGGAAGAGGAAGAATTCATGAAAGCTTTCTATGACTTAACTGACATGGTTAGAGTCCTCTATGAAGAGAAGAATACTAGAATGGTCAGAGAGAGTTCTAAGCCTCCACATGGACAGGGAAGCTCATGAGATAAAAAGGATGGAAAGAAGGATTTAAAGGGTAATGGAGGAAATCCTCCTCCATCTCCACCATCTTCGTCTTCCGCATCATCCTTAACATCTCAAACATCATCGTCTTCCACTTCCACCACAAAAAAAGTGTTCATACTCATTCAAAAACCCCAAAGGAAAAAACTTTGTTACTCAAATTGGACATTAAGTTTCAACCTCCCATGTACAATGGTGAGGTGAATGTAGAAAGGTTAGACAATTATATTCAGCAAGTGAGGCTTATTGTAGAATTCAAAACCTTCAATTAGATGACAGAAAAATATAGTTGGCTTCATTAAGCCTAGAAGGAGTAGCGTTTGTGTGCTGGGAAGGAAATACTCACAAGGAAATGAAAATTCATGGTAATATATCCATTTCTTGGGTTGAATTTGTTTCTTCAATTAAAATACAGTTTTATCCTTTAGCCTATATGCAAAAATCCATTATGAGTTGGCAAAATTTTAGGCAAGCCAAGAGCCAAATAGTTTAATACTCTACCTAGGAGTTTAGGAAGAGGGATTTGTTGTTAGGAGTAAACTTGAATTCCCAAGATAAGCTGTTGAAATATATTGGGGGTTTAAATTCCTTCTTATAACATACTATCCTTATGTTCAATCGAAGAAATTTGGATGAGGTATGTGTGTAAGCCACACATCTTGAAGCAAGAGGAAAGAACATTCAGCAAGAGGGTAGTAAGAAGAATTCATTCAAGGGTAAGGAGAAAGATAACAGTGGAAAATGGAAGGGAAAGAAGAATGAAAGTGTGAAGAGGGAAGGGGAGAAAACTATATTCCGACACTGTTCCAAAGCTGGGCATGATGAAACACCTTGTTGGAAATTACATCCTAAACTAAGGCCTAAGAAACAAAACAGTAAGGGAAAACAAAAGACGACTTCTACCAAACAACATGACTTTGGATCAAATTCCTATGATGACCAAGATTTGAACCATGTTCACAAAGGGAAAAGAAGTTGTTTCAAGCACTAGTTCCTCACATAGTCATAACAACACTCCAAATGAAGAACCAATAATAGAATTGTTCCTTGTGAGGGTAATTCCAGATCATACAAAGATTGATGCATTATTTGATAGTGGGTCATAATCAAACTTAATTTCAGAAGACTTGGTCAAAAATCTTAACATTGAAACTATACCTCATCATAAGCCATATCCATTAGGTTGGATAGTCAATAATGAAAATTTATAGGTTACGAGGAAATGCTTATTCAAGTTTTCCATTATTGCAAAATCATTGATGAAGTTAAGTTAGATGTAGTTCCACTTGACATCTCAGGAATCATTTTGGAAAGTCCTTATTTGTATGATAGGAAAGTAGTATTTTATCACCATGAGAACAAATTTATATCTGTTTCTCAAGTATGGGGTGGAGTATATGGTGAGTGCCCATCGCAAAAAGTTAAACATTTCTTTGGTTAATGCAGGGCATATGAAGAGATTAGTAAATGAAAGTAAAAATTTTGTGCTTCTCATGCTCATGGAAAAGAATGATATTTATTATGAGTCATTCGAAGGTTTTGATGACAAATTAAAACATGATTTTTTTTATGTGGTATGCAATCATGGTGAGATGTTTCAGGAACCAAAGGAGTTACCTCCAAATAAGGGAATTCAACATGAGATACATCTGCATCAAGATGTTCCACTTCCAAACATTGGCATGTATTGCAGGTCGATTATGGAGAGCATGGAAGTCAAGAAGAGAATTTAAGAATTGTTGAATAAAGGTATTATACTCCCATGTACTTCGCCATGTGGTTCACCCATAGTCTTGGAGCCAAAGAAAGATGGGACTTGGCGCATGTGTGTGGATTTCCATGCACTGAATAAAATAATGGTAAAGAATCGTTATCCATTCCCAAGAATTCATGATTTCCTTGTTCAATTGAGGTATGGAAAGTATTTCACTGAGTTAGACTTATGAGGTGGTTATCATCAAGTTAGAATAGCTGAAGAGGAAATTTGGAAAACCACATTTAAAACTAAAGAAGGATTGTTTGAGTGCCTTGTTATGCCTTTTGGTGTTACAAATGATCCAACTACTTTCATGAGAGTTATGAATGAGGTATTGAGACCATTTATAGATGACTTTGTCATTTTTTACTTAGATGATATTATCATATTTAGCAAATCTAGAGATGAACATGTCATGAATGTGAACAAAGAACTCGATGTCTTGAGAAAAGAACAATTGTTTTTAAAGATGTCGAAGTGTGAATTTGGCAAGACTTATTTATTGTATTTGGGACACATTGTTAGAGGAGGTCAGTTGAAGATAGACCCCTCTAAGGTTGAGGTCATTCTGAATTGGCCCAAGCCTAATGTAGTTACAGACGTAAGAATCTTTCTAGGGGTAGAAAAATATTGGAGGAAATTTATTCCTATTTTTTCTTCCATTGCAGCACCATTACATGCATTGACTAGTGTCAAGAAAGTCTCCCATTGGGGAGATTTACAACCAAAATAATTTGATGCTTTAAAGCAAAAGACCATTTCAACACTGGTATTGACTCTTTTGGATCTTAGACAACAATTTGAGATTCAAATGAATGCTAGTGATTATGTCATGGGAGCAGTTCTTATGCAACATGGTAAGCCCATTTCATTTCATTCTGAAGTTTTTAATGGAGCTGTGACTAACTATCCCACTTATGAAAAAGAATTTTACGTATTGGTGCAAAGTGTTAAAAAATGGAAACTCTACTTGATGAGGAAGGAGACCATTATCCATACCGACCATCAACCATTGTAGTACTTATAGTCATAGTCAAAGTTGCAACAATCAAAACACTTTAGATGGATGGGTTTTCTACAACAGATTCATTTAGTTATTGAGTACAAAAAAGGAATCTACAATAAGGTAGCTAATATGCTTTCTAGGCCTATTGTAAATTCATCTATTTTACTCAAGCATAATTTTCTTTTACATGAAAGTTACATTGAGAAATATGCATATGATAACAACTCTCAAGATGTGTATGCAAGCTTGAGGCAAGGAAACCAAATTGAAGAGTTAGATTACCATGTACTTCACAATTTTTTGTATCACTTGGGAAATTTATGTATTCGACAGTGAGAAAGAAATAATATCATAAGGGAAGTGCACACTTCATTGATTGCTGGACACTTTGGTGTATGCAGGACAATAGCGAATCTCCAAAGGTATTGTTATTGGCCACACATGTTTGATAATGTATCTCGTTTCATTAGAGGATTTTCTTTGTGTGAAACAATCCTAGCAATAGGAAACTAGGATTGTACACTCCACTTCCGATACCTTCACATCCATGGGAGAGTATCTCAATGGATTTTGTAGGAGGTCTTCCATTGTCATGGAAAGGTCATGATTACTTTTATGTAGTTGTAGATAGGTTCAGAAACATGTGTATTCTAACACCTTGTAAAAAGAAAATTGCAGCTGAACAAACAACTCATATTTTCTTTCAAAATATTTGGGTTCATTTTGGTCTTCCTACTTCCATTGTAAGTGATCAAGATTCTTGATTTGTTGGGAATTTTTGGTCAACTTTGAGGGAGATGATAGCCACTAAGTTGAAGAAGAGTACAACCTTTCATCTACAAATATATGGAAAAACTGAGGTCGTCAACAGGACAGTCATTCATCCTCTTAGAGGATATTGCAGGAAAGATCCCAAGTTGTTGGATGAACAATTTCATTACATACAACATGCATACAATAGGGCAAAGCATTCATCCACAAAAAAAATCACATTTGAGGCATGTTTTGGTTACTTGACAAGAACGCCATTGGATTTCATCTTTCAGAAAGATGTTGCCATCGGTGGTTATAGAAACATTGATAAGGCAAGGAAGTTCATTGAGCAAATTGAGTTGATACATAACACAATGCAACAACAACTTGAAAGAAGTCAAAGAAACTACAAGGCACGGCATGGCAAACATCATGTCGATCATAAATTTCAAATTGGAGACGAAGTTTGGTTATATATTAGAAAAGAGATACTTCAAGGGGAAGGTAAAAATCTTAATCTAATCCATTATGGTCCTTTTATAATTATGGAAAAGATTGGTAAAAATGCAATTAAGCTAGATTTGCCTCCTTATATGCAAATATACTCCATTGTCAATGTTGGTAATTTGATATTGTTTGAGCTTCCTTTGATTGATGATCAAGGAGATCATGTTCAACTACCATCAATAAATGATTTCTTGCCAAAATACCTTGATGATCTTCAGTAAGATCTCATACTTGATAGAAGAAACAAAACTTCAAAGAGTGGGAATGTCGAATACCTTAGGGTGGGACTCATGGGACAAAAGCCTTCTAAGGCCAAATTGTTGTAGTTTGAAAAGGTGAGGGAGTTGTACCCTCAGCTACTAAAATATTGATAGTATCTTTTGGGGTCCAGAAGGCTTCCAATGGGGAGGAATGATCAGACGCTCAGTATTTAGCTCAAAAATCAAAGTTCTCAGAATCACTCGAAACTTGAATGATGCATGCATCTCGGTGATACGATCCCAACACAACTCATTTCACTGAAGATCGAGCTCATATGAGGAAGATATCATGTTTTGTCCACTTTTCCAAACAAAATAATTTTTGGAAAAAAATGTACAGTCACTGCATAGGCAACAGTTCGTACTGCTGATGTGGTACGTGACTGGGCAGGGTCAAAGGTTGGTCAATGCTCTATCTGAGTTCAACAAGTGGCATCCTATGGTTGGTTTGTATGTGTGGTGATGTGGATTTTATTGGTTCAAGAATGGACCAATGAGGAGGGGACAAGTGGCAAGCCAGGAGGCCGCCATGTGTCCCTCCCTAGAAGTTAGTCATCGGTGCGTAACAGTGGAAAAATTATGTGGCAGATCGGCAGAGTAAAACCCGCAACCTCACCCCAATAAACTCGAAGGTTTACTGTTACATTACCTCTGTAGTTCTTACAAGACTATGGTTCAATGTTATATTTAATGTTTAACGTAATATCAGTTGGGGGTTAGGAGGGAGCTAGCTTGTGGGCCAGTCCCCTCCCATGTGAACACACATAACATAATGGTTACAGTTAACAGTTAGTAGAAACTGCACCAACTAAACTGTAACCGCAACCATATTATCACCACCATATGTGAACACCATTGCAATTAATGCTAACAATCAGCGAAACCACACGATTAATGCACCTAACCATGGAATTCAATGCCACATGTCACCTCCTCCGCTTAAGCTGCAAACTAATGGTTCTACATAATTGCGTGAATTAGCGCTAAGCATGATTAATGCTTAATTAGTCCACAGTTAATGTTAACTAACCTCTAGTTTAATTTGGTAGAGATTTTGGTGGTCCCTCCTTTTTCGGTGGTAACTCTAGTTTTAGTGGAGTTAATTGGAGTTCCTCCAGTTTTAGAGGAGGTTTTCTAGGGAAAACAATTTTAACCATAACTAGAGCAAAATTCGAACAAATGGAGATCAAGAAAAGGTGTTCCTAGCTGATTTGAGCATTTTGAGCACATCGAACTAGGTTTGAGGAGTAGTAGAGCATTGTAAGAAACATGTTTTCCATTATTGAGCTAATATAGAGGCCCAAGCCATGGAAGTTGGACCAAGGAGATGTAGCCCAGTAGGGGTGAACTCCTTCACAAAAAACTTGTGTTAAGTGTTCATTTTGATGGTTTTATGTACATTTGAATATTGTTGTTCAATACTTTACTTTTATGTTATTTTTCTCCTAAACTTAACATTAAACTTGATAAAAATTTCCATGTTTTCATTCACAAACATCATAATGGAACCTATTCACATGAAGCAATTGAAAAGCATTTGTTTATAAATCCGAAGTTGAGATTAGAACATCAAAACTAACATTTAACAACATATCAGCCTTTGAACAAACCTTGT
The DNA here is from genome assembly GCA_031772625.1 of Pinus tabuliformis. Classification (NCBI taxonomy): domain Eukaryota; kingdom Viridiplantae; phylum Streptophyta; class Pinopsida; order Pinales; family Pinaceae; genus Pinus; species Pinus tabuliformis. Next base: position 420,495,887 of record CM062810.1, read on the forward strand.
TAGGTCATTATCAAGCAACTATTCTCGGAGTGAAAAACTAGCTTAGGGGGAGAGTTGTATGTGATTTCCATTCTCATTGGTTGGGAGGAGTGGAATTTATACTCAATGAATTCCCTAACAACTTTAGTCTAATAGATAAGTATCTCAAAATCTTAATGTTTTCTAAGAACATAATTGTTGCTGTGAATGGTAGTAATTTGTGAAAGGTATTTTTTCTAGTAGTGATTGATGAAGAAATCTATTTTTTGGTTCACTGCAAATTTAACATAATGAAAAGTGTGTCCAGTATTAGATTGTGAGTTTCCTATTAAGGATTTATGGAGAATGGGACGTGACTAAATATTTCTCTTATGCTACAATTCGATTATGTGTGTAAGCTATTTAAAAACACTGTAAAAACATGTTAGTTTCTACCAGTATATAGAAAGTCTAAGGTGGAAACAATCCTTATTCTTGTAAATAAATTTTACCTAAGTACCACAAAGAGGTGAATGGCATGTCCTGATTGGAATCCATGTCTCACATACTATTTGTAGTGCTGGTAGTAATTTTTAATGAAGAGAAGAACACAAGAAATAAATAATTGTATTCAACAAACTATTGAAAATTAAACCATAGACACCACTAAATGAGTATTGAATTGTAAAATTATGGACAAATACTAGATAATTTAAAAGGAATAGCCTATGATATAAAATATTCTAACTATCGGGAATATGGAAAGAAGTTCCAAAAAAAAATTACACCTTGCAATAGAGAAAGCTTTGATTCAACAAATTTCACCTAAAATTCTTGGTTGACTAACATATTTACAAATGCACGACATTTTAAGAATGAGTAATCAAACAAAAACCATAGGATAACTAAATCACATATGTATAAAATGTGTTGAATATAAATGGAGAATGATGGAAAATAGTATTCCGACCGAAGTATCTTCCCAAAGGTTCTAAGCCACAATCAAGCAATATAAATATATACATCTATATTCTAGTAGAGTACTTGCTAAGTTATATAAAAGAAAACTTTGTTAGGAGAAGTAAAAGAAAACTAATGCCCATAACCCTATATCTAAGAGAGAAATGGAATTGGATAGAAGCACAAGATATGTTGGAAACCCTAGGTTAGCACTGACAAGCTATAACTATGTTTAAAAGGGACCATATCTATGATGGCTAGTAGTCATACAAGGTGCGAAAAATCCCCATTCTGGGACCTAGGGTTTAGGATTAATAAATAAATGACAATTGTGGTAGAAATATAAACCAATATCGTTCAGTAATAGAAATCTTGCTACATTCAGAAGTACTAAAACATTGGAAAACATATATATTGAAGGGACGAAATATTTGAGTACATATATATATACAAAAAAAGCATTATATTAATAGCCAGAATATTGTCTCAGAGAATATATTTTGAATAACACATCTGGGAGTAACTATTTGAGTTTAACTCCATGTGAGTTGTAACCCTTGAATCGTATTATCAATTCACTTAACATCCTATGTGAACTTGTAACTCCAAACTACAAAATTGGAACTTCAAGTATTATGAGATATAACCTTCGACCAAGTAAGAAGTTTTAAATAGAACTTGGTAAAAGTGTGAGCCATATCAAAGGTGGATTTTTCAATAGTAACAAGTTCCAATAAATTCGAAGGCCTAGATGGCCAAAAGACTATGGAAGGGGTCAACCCCTAACCTATGTCATCAATATGCATACCAAAATTAGTATAGAGATGGGAATTAATTATATATGGATTAAGTCAATGAAAAATGAGGAACTTGGTATGTGGGATTTGATTCTTTGTAATCTTGTAGATGTTTCACTAAAATAAAAACAAGAAGTCATGAATTAAACCCTAGTATGAAGTTTAATAGAAAAATCATACAGGAAATTATCAAATTGTTACATGGATGATGGAGAGTCGAAGCACTGGGGAAGATTAGAGGCTTCATTTCAATAGACCGACCTTCAACCCTATGTAATTTACAACCATGAGCTAACCAATATCTTTGTAACTAGGTACTGATACACAACAATGTTGTTTGGTCCATTGGATTAGGCACTCTGCAACTAGGGTTCTGGAACGCCTCTATAATGGCGCAACCTGGTTTTATCACTGCCTCCTCTCAACATCTTTACACCACTCCGTGACAGCAGCCTGCTACTATTCTCTGCACCACAATGGCTTTCCCCCAGGGGGGTTTCAAAGCCTATCCCCTTTCTAAAAGCGATACTCAAGAGATGAATACGAGCGAGCCTCCAGGGCCTGAATAGGATAAAACGGACAACAGGGACCCTTGGATGCAGGAAACAACAAAAGATTCCTCTGAGCAGCCTGACAGAAAAAATGAGGAGCAAGAAGGAAATTCCAAGCAACAGGAAACACCAAAGTTTACCTCATCGACATGTAGACTCATAGCTGTTGAAAGACCCAAAATAGAACTTCCCAGCCACAGAATCAATGGTCGGATCCAATACATGAAGGACCATGCGCTCATTGGAAAATTCATTGGATTCTGGCCAACAGAAAAAGCCTTGCAAGGATGGATCTCAGCCAAATGGAAACCCAAAGGACAGGTTACCCTACAGCTAGGCCCAAAATGGTTTTTCATGGTGATTTTTATCTGCATGGAAGATCAAAATAGGGTAATGGACGAAGCTCCCTACTTCTTCAACTCTATTGGTCTGTATTTAAGAGCATGGAGGGAGAGATTCAACCCCAACGAGGAGGATCTTAGCTGGACGCTAGTATGGATCAGGCTGTATTCGCTCCCAATGGAATACTGGGATGAAGAATCTCTCAGAGACACAGGGAAGGGGCTAGGAGAGTTTGTGAAAATTGCTGAAGAAACGAAGATGAGTAGATACACCTCCTACGCACGCATCTGTGTCTTCATGCGCTTGGACCAAGCCCTTCTGGAATCGGTAAGTCTCTTCCATGATGACTATGAATGGATTCAACCCTTAGATTTTGAACATGTTCCCTTTTGCTGTCGCAAGTGCCATGCCCTTGGGCATCTATTTAGGGACTACTCTCTCAATGCGAAACCCCACGACTCTGATCCCTCAGGCAAGGCAGACCATGAAGGCTTCATTAAGGTTGCAAGCCGTAAAAGATCACACAAAAAACCTTCCTCTAGGAAAAAACCCTAGCAGGATGTTGCCTCCATCCCTTCCACGAGCAACAGCTTTGGGGTTCTTGCAAAAAATTCAGTAGGCCCACCCCTGAACCCTATGCCATTCCCTCAGCCGATCATCCCATCCCCCCTGATCCCTCCTTCAGCCTCCTCTCCCAATCCCATGTCTCCAAAAATCCTCAGTGGGACTCCCAAAGTTTCTCCAAAAAACGCTAATGGGAAGTCCAATGAAATGGATGTTGACGGTCCCCATAGCCAAACCAACTCTCATCACAGAGGAAAGCAGTCAAGCGCAACACATGGATGAAGAAACGAAAAACATATATTTGGGTAGTGTAGACATTTTTGAGCTGGAACAAGTATGCAAAAAGAAGGAATATGATAAGATCCAGGTGCATCAGCTTAGTACTTTGGAAGTTATAATATCCAGAGCCTATCAGCAACAACAACTGGGAATACATACGGGAAGTCAATGGGATGGCTGCCTCCTTCCGAAAGACTCCAAAAAATGCGGAAGAAAGACAGATCTCCAATGAACTATCGCCATAGGGAAAATCTTGGTTGACTCAGGAAGATATGCTAAATTGACAAAGTATTACGAGCCCACCACTAACAGTGAATCATGAAGCTCACTTCATGGAACATAAGAGGGATCAATAGCCCTGGTAAACTTAGAATGATGAGAAATACGATAAAGCAGGAACAGCCCCAGATATTCTTTCTACAAGAAACAAAATGCAACGACAACACTCTGGGAAACATCCTTTCAAAAGCTTGGCCAGGTTGTCACTCGGTTGCAGTGGATGCGTCAGGTGCATCTGGAGGCTTGGCAATTGCCTGGAATACGCAAGCAATAACGCTTTCAAACTTCCATGCCTCCCATCACATTATACAGGCAACGTTCCATATAATCGGCACCAACATTCATGGTCATCTCACAAATCTTTATTTTCCACAGGAAGTAGCCAACAAAATCGCTCTTCTAGACACCATATAAGCACTTAAATCCAATAGAGATCATCCTCTATGGATCAATGGAGGAGACTTCAATATGATCACCAAGTTAGAGGAAAAGAAGGGAGGTCGAGCCAGGATGGAACAAGAAAATGACCACTTCAAAGATTTTATCCACAACAATATGCTAATAGATATGCAAACCTCCAATGGAATGCACACATGGAGAAATCGCTGGGTGGGGAGGCAACAAATTGCTTCAAAACTTGATAGATTCCTCATCTCAGACAATGTAGTGCATCTAGGCAGTGACCTCTCAACATCTATACTTCCATACTCTAGATCCGACCATTGGCCTATCTCTCTACAATGGCAACGACCAAGAAACTCAACCAGACATCCATTTAGATTTGAATCTTTTCGGCTGTCGCATCCCACTTTTAATGACTTCATCAAATCCAATTGGACCAACTTCCCTATGCTAGAAAGATAAAAAAATGTTCCAGTTTCAACAGAAACTCAAATTCCTGAAATCCCAAATCAAACGCTGGAATAAAAAGACTTTTGGCAACATCTTTCAGGCTCAACAAGAACTAAACAAATAATTGAGAGATCTCCAGCAACAGATAATCACAGAAGGACACAAGGAAGGGACTTTGGGATGGGAAAGGCACATTCACAATCAACTGGAGGAGAGGAGAAAGTAGGAAGAAATACTCTGGAAGCAGAAATCTAGGATTAGATGGCTGAAAGAGGGCGAAAGAAACACTAAATTCTTCCACAGAACTACTATTCAAAGAAGAATGCACAATACCATCTCCTTTATTCAAAAGCAAGGAGGGGAAAGAGTGGAAAACCATACAGAGATTGAACAGGAATTCATTAATCACTTCCAGGAGGTCTTACAAGAACCCCAAATTGACAGACGACCTGCTATAGAAAAGATCACTCAAAATGTGCCAAAAATAATCACAGAAGAGCACAACAACCTTTTTCTTCAGCCTGTTGCGCCTTAGGAGGTGGATCTGGCCATGCATCAGCGTAAGGAGGGTAAAGCGCCTGGTCCAGACGACTTCACCACTACTTTCTTCCACTCTTTCTGGGAGCTGATAAAAGAGGAAGTGTGGCAAGTGGTGGAGGAATCGCGCACTTTACATTGGCTGCTGCCCTCGCTCAATTCAACTTTTATCACCCTCATTCCCAAAGAAGATAGTTCCCTCACTCCGTACAAATATCATCCAATCACTCTTGGCAATGTCATATATAAGGTTATATCCAAAGTCATTTCCAATAGGTTGAAGCCGCTTCTGCCCCTGCTCATATTTCCTGAACAATCTGGTTATATTGAGGGACGTCAAATTCTGGATGGCATCATCCTGACTCATGAAATCATACACTCCCTCAAGAACTCCAAACAGGCAGGTATGATTCTCAAGATTGACCTTTCCAAAGCTTTTGATAAGTTAAGTTGGAATTACATACAAAAATCTTACATGCCTTCGGCTTTTCACCAATGTGGGTTCGCTAGATCCAGATTTTAATTTCCACTACCTTCTTCTCTATCCTCATAAATGGCATTCCCTCTTGACCATTCAGTCCCTCTAGAGGCATCAGGCAAGGGGATCCCCTATCCCCTTTCCTTTTCGTGCTAATGGCGGAAGGGTTGGGTCGTCATATCAAGCAAGCACTGCTATCCCAGCATCTCAAAGGAATCTCCGTTCACAATTCTCCAGCCACTACTCACCAACAATTCATTGATGACAACATGCTTTTCAGGTACCCTTCTGTCCAGGAAGCCTCCATATTTAAATCCCTCTTGAAGGACTTCTCTGACGCTTTAGAAACAAACATAAATAAAGCCAAATCACATATTTTCTTTTTTCACACCCCTCCTATTCTAGGCTATCTCCCGCATTCTACGCTTCTCCATAGCCTCCTTGCCTTCCAAGTACCTAGGAGCCCCTCTTATAGACTCTGCTATCAAGCACGCCTCCTAGCATATGCTCCTTGAGAAACTTGAAACTCGTCTCACTTTGTGGACTCACAGATCCCTGAACATAGCCAGTAGATTAGTGCTAATCAAAGTTGTGCTTCAGGCAATGCCCCTCTATCTCTTCTCAATCTTGGCAGCACCTAAATGGGTCCTTAAAAGAATTAGAGATCTTTAGCACAAATTTCCTTGGGGAGCTTATGGTACAAATCGCAAATGGGCTCTTGTCAAATGGACTACAGCATGCAAGCCAAAGGAAAAAGGGGGCATTGGTCTGCGAGACCCTTATCATAGTAATGAAATCATGGGCGCCAAAATTTGGTGGCAATGGCTCTCAGTGCCCAACAAGCCTTGGGCAGCCATATGGAGGCCAAATACGCCAATCATAGACCAGCGGAGGAGCTTATTAGATTCAATCCTTCTGAAAAAGGATTGTTAATTTGGAATGCGGCTAGACAACATTTCTTGCTGATCCAACAACACAGTTTCTGGGAAATAAGAAATGGCTGCACTGCTCGATTCTGGACGGATGCCTGGAATCAGCTTCCAAAGCTTAACAACATCCTTAGCCAGTCGTCGTGCCAAGAATGGGAGGAGAAACAAAAGGAATCAGTCGAGCAACAGTGGACTCCAGAGATAGAACAAGGATACAGAAAATGGAAGCAAACTGACAGGCTTATTAGAAATGCAGACAACCAGATAAAAGAAATCTTGGAAAGTGAGCTCCAAAAACGTCGAATCAGATATTCCGAAGGCAAAGATATCTTGAGATGGGGATATACCCCAAGAGGATCCTTCACTACCAAAGAGGCCTACAAAGTTAGCTGCCAAGATTCAACGCCTCTGGATCCTATTTGGGGAAGAATCTGGGCTCCGGGAACCTGGCCCAAAGTATCCTTATTTCTCTGGCTCACTGGGCACCGAAAGATATTAACTTGGGACAATCTAAGGAAGAGAAACATTCAAGGGCCCTCCATTTGTCCCAACTATCATTCTCAGGAGGAAACGCTTCAACATCTCCTGGACTCCTGTTCTCTGGCCAACCAACTATGGGAGAAGGCCAATTTCCGATGCCAAAGAAAATGCAGAGGGTCTGAGGATATTATCAACTCCATTCGACTTTGGAACCAAATCCCTTATAGAAGCACACTTCTCAACCATTTAAGGAGAATAATACCCGGCCTCCTCCTATGGACAATATGGAAAGAAAGGAACAAGCATATTTTCAAAGACCAAAGCACTCCTTTAGAAATCATTTGGGACAACTTCTGTCGCAATCTGAAAGAGACCTTGGTGCTTAATTCATGGCTTCTGGATGACTTTCCCACGCTGGCAAATGAGGCAGCCATATGGGAAAATTGGAACATCCAACTCCCTCATGGAGTTCCCACTTGCAAGCCTTCAGAAAGCATGAATATCAGAAACCACATATGGACCCCCCCTCCAAGGCATAGATTCAAGCTCAACTTTGATGGAGCTTCTAAGGGAAATCCCGACAAAGCAGGATTCAGTGGCATTTTCAGAGATCATAAGGGCTCTCCTCTCCTGATTTACCTCAGCAACATTGGATGGGATACGAATAACTCAGCTGAGCTGGAGGGTTTATGGCAAGGATTAATCCTCTCCCAGCAACATGGTCTACAGCCTCTGGAGATAGAAGGGGACTCCCTAATCCTCATCAACTTGGCCAACCAGTTGCTCAATGGAGCTCATGCACATAAAATAGCCAACAACTAGAGACTTGAAGCCAGACTGGATGCTATAGAAAAACACTCAACACCAACCGAGCAATCATATTCAATCATGTCAAATGGGAAGGCAATAGGGTTGTGGATCTACTGGCCAACCTAGGAGTGGAAAATGGGCATTCTCTTCTCACTGGAGGTCTAGACATAATTTAGAATCATGAACAAGAACATGAATGCAAAATTATGGTCTAAAAGGATGCAGCTACCCCAGATGCGGGTGTCTAGCCAGCTAGGACAAGTGATTGAACAGGGATGGGGTGAGGTGAGATGACACCTGCCTGCCCTGTACCACATGGATTATTAACCATCACAGATTAAACCTTGGCATTCGGGGATCACTGGGTGCATTTGTTTCACTTCAAGCAGCTTTGATCCGCACATCCTATCCGTCGATTTCCATACCACCTTCGCACGCTATGGACTTAGTGATGCCTTGGCTCTATTCAATGCAGCAGTTATGATGGGTGCCATTCGAGGCAGGATGGAGTATGATAAATACAGGTTTAGTTATGGGAATGTTTTGGAGTTTCTGGTGCTTTGCTGGTCTGGTTATAGTCTGTCTTGGTCTGTCGCCCTGTGGGTCTGGTTCTGCTTATGTAATCTAGAGAAGCCGCCCCCGTCTCTTCCCCAGTGTCTTTTGGAGGTCTCCTGCCCTCTTTCGAATGCTCTTTTAATTAGCCTAAGCTCGGTGGCGGTGGGTGAGCGGTCCTGTTTTAATAGAGTTGCTGCGGTCTTTGTGATGCCCCATCTTCGCCATAGGATGAGGAGCCGCAGGGGAACTCCTCGGTGTGCACCCTCCAGCATGACCTCCACTTCTCCATCCCTCTCCAGTGAAATTACTACTGGCCATTACCCCCACACTCATAGTGGGAGAAGGTGCATCCATCTCCCCAGCCACTACCCTCCAGACTCCTTGCCATCTCCCTCTTTCAGCTTTACGATTTTCTCATTCAATTGCACTCAGAATCATCCAAGGATAATGGCCCATATCTCAGTGATCTTTCATGAAGAAGCCCAGGCGGTGGGCGAGTCCAGTGCCCAACAAGAGGGCCCTGCCTCTGTCTTTTCATTGAATCCTCTCACTTTGCAGGTTCCAGAGATCCCAATTCACTTTTCCTCGGACGTGGTGATGGAAACGACAGCTCCTGGTCCTTCTCATGTTGCTGCTGCTCGCACCAAGGGTGAATCTGAAGCGGCTCGTGCTAGGGAACTTCCTAAGTTCAGTTGGTGCAGAGGTGTGGAAGAGCATCCAGATGTGTAGATCTCTCTCTGTTGCTTCTGTCACTTGTAATGCGGCCCATAATAGCGGGCATTTTTTGGTTCATGCGGATAAATGGATTCACACCTGCAAGATATGGTTCAATCTGCATGTTTCTTTGAATTTTTGCAAGCACAGTAAGAAGGTCAATACTTGCTCCCCTGCGTGGGATTTGAATTCTAGTTCTCAGCTAAGCTCTCTGTCATGGACAGTGTCTCTGCTTTTCTCTGCCGCTCCTACAGGGCAGTTGTTTTTTACTACGGTCTAGATGTAATTTTACCCCTTTCATGTTAATAGAGTAATTTTATTTAGAAAAAAAAATATCTTTGTAACTGGAATATAAGAATTGGGGAAACTTGAATGAGCCATCGAACACCATACTTGTACATGACCAACATCACCATTATTGAGGAGAAAACCTTAGGGTTTTTATAGAACCACACCAACAACAGTGAGAACGAGAGTGTGACAATGAGGATAGGGTAGGGGGTAGTTACCTCCTAACCACCCTGCTTTCATGATGATCGTTAGATTAGAAACGTAGCCATAAAATGATGCAGATCATTCCAAGTGTTGTATTCTAGTGAATTATGGTGACAGATTCATGTGACATAACTATCCTTCGAGAGAGCTCAACTCTATTATGGATATTCGCCCTTAAGCTCCTCCAGCAAGTCATGTGACCTCAAGTAATGTCGGCGGGTTGGAACAAAACAAAAAAAAATTGCATAATAACTAATAATAAATCACAATATAGAGGTCCCAACAGAAACATCATAAATTTCATAGCATATACCTACCACAAACCATACTTTATATCATGAGCACAATAAGCTAAGGTCCCAAGGCAACAAAGTTTAATATAATAAGTCACCCTTCCATATATCCAATATGTGGATGGTAATCACTAGATTGACTAGTTGAAGGATATTTAACTATAGTAATTATGGTTTTATCTAGCAAGTTAAGTAATAACATATTTAATTTTTGTATGGTAAGTGGATGTTAGAACTACAAAAGGATATATCATAATTATATTTTTCATAATTCATATTATTGATCTAAATTAACTACCAATATAAATCCACCTTAACCACAGATCTAACATGTGGGGAGGGCTCACATATTTTTGAGGTGCAAACCATTCTCTCTCTCTTTCTTTATGTGTGGGTGTGTGTGTGTGTGTATATATATCTATATATCTATATATATATATATATATATATATATATATATATATATATATATATATATATATATATATAGATAGATAGATAGATAGATAGATAGATATAGATATATATATTATTGATCTGAATTAACTACCACTATAAATCCACCTTAACCACAGATCTAACACGTGGGGAGGGCTCAAATATTTTTGAGGTGCAAACCATTCTCACTCTCTCTTTCTTTGTGTGTGTGTGTGTGTGTGTGTGTGTGTAGATATATATATGACATTTGATTGTGTAATCTACACAGTTTAAACTTATCATTCCAAGAAATATTTGGTGGGTTTTGAACAAATTGATGAAAATATTATACTTTGGGTTAAACTATAGAATAGTGATATTATTCGAATTGTTTTAACCATAATATTTTTCTTTCTTTCTCATTTTTGTTTTATAATATATAGATAGTTGACATTAAAATATTTTACTTAAAATGGGAAATGATATATTTTATTTATAACCTACACTCTATACATTAAAATATTTATCTATTATCAATATATTTTTAAATATTGAAATTTTTTATTTATGACTTAGACTAATTTTTTTTCTTTTTATAAATAATGTAAATGGAACATATTAATTTTACATTAAAATTTTAAGTGAATTACATGTCTCATTTTTATTATATTAATCTTATGAGGAAGTAATTGATAAATTTATTTATGTTATCTTATGGCTGAATCACTTTACATTCTTTTTGTGAATTAATTAATTATCTCTCTCTACTCATCTCCTCTCTCTACTACTCTATCTCTACATTAAGTTACGTATTTTTTTAACTGTATATATGATTAACTCATATATATTCTTATATAATAATAATAATGATGATGATGATGAGAGAGAGAGATGTATTATGAGGTAAGTGTTTTCAGATGGAGATGGAGGTTATAACGAAGGAGATCTGAGATAGCAGACTTTAGCTCAGGTCTCTAGAGGATCTAGTGCGATTAATGGAACAAGTAACACCAATGCCTTACATATATAAAAGAGCAGGGAGGTATACATAACTAAAACCACCAAGGCATTAAATGAAAAGAATAACGATGTGTAATATATACCACGACAATGTGTTGATGGTGTTGGACCTGCCAACATGTCAAGGGATCTCCCGGGTAAGTCCCAACTAGACATCAAAGCATTTGGTGTAGGAGTCCCAACAGTTGGTCATACGATATCGCCTTGACCACGGTTACACGAAGAGGTAAGTAATATGCCCTTGTTGGTAGCAAGGGTGTGACATATGTAGCAAGTCAAGGAAGGTGCTTAAGCAGATCTAACACATGGAGGGTGAGGTGAGTGCGCCCCTTGGAAACCTGTGAAAGCATGAGTTAAGAGGAGAACACATGAGCAAAGATGCATCACAAACTGGAACATAAGTAAGCTAGAAATCCAAAGTGACGGTTAAACCAACAACACATTTAAGTAAGATTCATAGGCACTTATATAGGAAAGGCATACATGCATGCGTAAGCAAACAGATACATATATCACTTAGAGTAAACAAGATATTTGAAATACAATATAACATATGCATGAAACATGTTGGCTCTGTTATATTAAGAAGTGGAAGTTCCAGTCATACAATAAAACCATGCCCAACCACTAGTCTTGACAGTGGAATGTTACAGTCACTGCCGCCTGCTCCTCCAAAGAGATATACTAGCTTTGCATAGTGGAGAATCCTAGGCTCATTACAATACTCTCCAAGCTTTCTCTAAGATACTCCTATCGGAAGCTTGGCTAAACAAAAGCCTATACAATGAGTTATGAGGGACTATATGTAGCAAAGGGTGGGGTGGCCCTTGACATTCCCCTTTGTGATTGTTCATCTACCCTCATGACTCTTCATCTACTCTATGATTGTTGCATCCAACTACAGACACTTGAACTTCGACTTGACAAGACATTACATGCAATCTGCACATGTACCCATGTGAGAAAAAATAGGCTTGAGGAAGCCATGCAATACATCACTATGACTCGAACAACTATGGAAATACCAGCTCTGCGACATCCTCACAGTGGTCGACAGTAGTGATCTAATGCCAATTTCGATAGTCCACGATGGTGTCTGTGTACTCTATGCTGAAATATTTTTGGAAACGAACTCTTGCCTCTATAGCATCTAGGTACACTGCTCTTGCTCCTCTATCAAAATTGTCTAGTAACATGTGCATCATTGTCTTGAGTGTAGCTGGACTAGCGACATACTGATGCACATTGACTGCACTGATCACCAAGTCTATGCTGGTGGCTATGCGAATCAACTCGTCAAAGTATGAGTCAAGCTCCAATCAAACTTGTGCATTTTTTTTTGCCTCGGTGAGTGTTCCAATAGACAGGATCGCATGTGCGTGCAAAAAAGCATCCATATTCATGAATACCTTTGCATGGGAAGCCTACAAAATAGTGATGAGCTGCGGGAGTTCTTCATAGTTTCAGATCTGACTCTAGATGCGTGCCTTCAGCTCGACCGCTCTAGGCTTCATCATCTTGGGCAAGAGTAATGGGGCTCCCCTGTATCTCATTATCCATGTTTACATTTAGTCAACAATAGTGAGAAAGTTTGACAAGATACGTGCTCTCCTAGCACATCGTTGCTGCCAACCATTGAGATGGACAACTGCCTTATGCACAGTACGAAAATTGGAATACAACACCTGCATGACTTTCTCAAGGGAAAATACTTCATCTAGTATTGCTTTCTTCAGCTCTAGTTGGGTGGATGTTGTAACCAGTTCTCCTCCTTGCTTGGCCATCTGTAACTCTTTAGCCATTCACTCGTTCTCAGCTATCAAGAAGTGAACACTCGAGCTAGTGGCTTCAGCATATGCTCTAGTAGCATCGGCCAATTTTTCTAGATTCTTTCACATGTCAGACATGATCACTCGTTCCTCAAGCTATGTAGGACATGTGTGATTAGCCGGAGTAGACACTCTATGTGATTTCACAACTCTATGTTGCGACTCATCGAATGATATATTTTTCATCTCTTCTTCTAGATTGTCTCCAAGGATCTCAATGTCTCCTTGGTCGCTTAGGTCTTTCCCTACTTCCTAATCCAGTGAATTTGGTGGGTCAACATCATGGTGGTAAGGCATGAGTTCAATGTCTTTCTCTAACTATTGTTGCTCCATATCTATATCCATCTCCTCAGCTGCTTGTTTAATCTCTTGAGCGAAGTCCTGCTCCTACGACTGCTAACCCTGTCTGCTTGGTGCTAGCTATTCCAATGAGTCTACTACATGTACAGGTGAAGTTTCATATGTTTGTACATGTTGACCCCTGTTGTACCTATTCTTGTTGTGCTTCATTCTCCTATATGTGAAGCTCCTGTTCCTTCCAGAGTTGCTCCTTGAACTCATGCAACTCCTTCATTGTTTCCTCCATCCTTTATTTTTCTCTCTACCTTTACACGTTCCTCCTGTCGTGTTGTTGCCTCTTCGCATCTATGGCTAAAGTTTCCTTCTATACAAGTGGGTCTCCTCTAAACTTGTAGCTTTGTTCTACCTTTTTGTTGTCGAAAATCCTCATCTTACCTTTGTCAGACGTCGATATGTTTACCTCTAATGCTATTGCTATTGGTGCTTTCCTAGATGCTTCTTCATGCTGCCTAGCTAACCATTCCACAGTGATGCCGATCGATTCATTGGGCCTGGAGAAGTTGTACCAATATCTCCATGGGTCTTCCTCCCCCCAACGACATGCCCCATGGATCCACTGAGACTGTACTCTTACACAGTGATATTTCACATTACAATGCGGGTAATACAGGTTGAAGCTTCCAACGTTGAAGGGATATTTCTTTATCTTCTATGTTTCGAAATCTGTATGCTTGAGGTTTCTTATCTCGTACAACCCGATATTCAATGGAAGAGTGGGCCAAGGTTCCTTCTTCTTTCGGTGCAGCCTAGCTGATATTCCTGCCGATATGTGGTATGATACTTCTTGCATGCTGAGCTTGTCCATGGAAAACTTCGACAAAAAATATGGAGTATTCTCCGTGATGTACATACGTATGAAGGTATTGGGTGGTGAGGCATACCAATCCGCTCTTTCGATCAGTGCCTCCACTGCTGCCTTCGACATGCAAGGTGGATCCTCCTCAAATAAAATCATGTACACTGAGATGAAAAAATGAGCTGACATTTTTGTGATAACTCCTTTGAAGCTGCATTCGAAACACAATTTACAATAAGTATTGACAGAGGTTTTCGCCGATGTCCATGCCCACTTCATGCCTAAGAATTCCTGACAAGCACAGATTGCATCCAAGATGTAGGGAGAAATGTAGATTTTTGCTTGCTAACCTTTGGGCTTTTTCTAAGCTCATGTGACCTATTCCTTCAGCCTGTGAGCAAAGATGTCAGACCAGTTGTATGCTTTGACTTCACTGGCTAGTTGGTCCAATGTAATCACCCAACTCTACAGAAAGGTCTTCGTGCTCTCTTGGCCATACAAGGGACATGAAAATATGACCAAGTATTGATACTCCTTCTATAGTATCTTCATCCTGTAAATATGGTTGGGTGTCATCTTCAATTTGGTTGGCTCCTTTACCCAGTTCTTCAAGATATCCCTCGAGTTGGAATTGATGCTAGGTAGGTTGAAGGGTGTCTCCATGGTGATCAATGGCTTCAAAAAATGGTACATCTATTGATAATCTTATACCTTGAAGGTTTCATTCTTCACTGACATAGTTCAATGTCATTGCCTTGGGATCAGTGTGGGAGACAATGCAATGTATCATGTCCACACATGGGAATGTGGGATACCTGCACGCAATCAAGTACAAGTTGGACTTGCGAATGTTCACAAAGACTTGGAGGTCTTCCAGATCTTTGAAAATTATGCATAAGAACGCATCATTGAAATCCTTCCATTTTAGCTTGATGTCTTTGTCTACAATAATTTTGGTGTCTTCATAGATCGGCAGACTTGAAGACACCCACTCGACCGCTGCTCGAGTTATGCTTCCATCGGTGTCCTTTGACCCTGCTCTCTTAGAGGCCATTAATCCTGAACTGTTGAGATATAGACGAACACCCACTGGATCTGGAGACATGGCAATATGCATGGAGAGAAATATGTCAGCTAAAAAAAAAGAAAAATTGAGGGATGACATGCTACATACCTGGGGATTGACTGGCACGGATTGTGCAATTTTCACTGGGAGGTCGGATGACTTGTTGCCAGAATCGTGGAAAAGGTAGTCCAGACTATATGGAGGCTAGTTGGCTACTGGAATTTTGTAATGCACAATCCATATTGGCCTACTGCGTGTTGGGATTACGCAATGTGTAATTTCACCTATACGCCCAGGGACTGCATTGTGCAATTTTCTGGGCCAGCAATCACTGACTCTCAGAATTGCGCAAGGCAAGACTGGAGGGTAGTCACTGGTCGAAACTGTAGCTTTTTTGCAAGGAAGACAGAGCCTTTCCTCACACAATTACGTGATGTTGTCCTGGTGAGGAAGAGTCCGGGACAAGGTTGTCTAGACTCGCTGATGGGAAACTGAAAGCAAATGAAGATGTGAATGCATGGCGATGATGAGTGTAAGCAGAGTGAATGATCATGTGTGCAAACAACAAATTCAAGATTCGGAAAATGGGACAACATGCATATGTGTGAGATGAGTTGCCGAATCAGCGAATGTTCATGCAAAATAGTGTCATGCATGCGACAGAAGTGAGATGCTAACAAGAAATGAAACGATTCTTGTACAAGATAATATGCATGTAAATGACAAATTTTTTTTACAGAAATTAAGCAAAAAACACTCACACAAGCCAAAACACAAAAATTGACAAAAATGTTGCAAAAGACAAGTTAAGCGGACTTACCTAGAAATAGTTGAGTTGGATGTGTCGAAGACTCTTAGATGTGTTGTGGGATGTCATATCTCCAAGATCGATGTGAATAATGAGCTCTATAGTGTCGAATAAATATTTCTGAGGCTCATGATGCACATGCCACAAATATAGGAAAAAGTGACACTTGGAAGAAGGTTTTGAAAATGATGTTTGCATGTAACCTCCAACTGCTAAAAATAGGTCAGTAAAATCTATAGATGCTTTTTACATGTTATTTTTTTCTATTTTGCAAAAAGGCAGCTAATGCATGCAGGTCAAGTTTTCTCAGTCCTGGGTGGAACCGGTTAACTTGAGGGCACATGCAACAACCTTCTTGACTGAGGGGAAATTTTGTGCAGTTTTTGGGAGGAAGCTAGGCTGGATGTCTAGAGGGATTACACCATTTCTGGGAGTAGCAACTGACTGCTACCCAAAATTGCACAATTTCTGGGTTGAGCACCACTATTGGGCTAGATTGTGTAGTGTTCACTGGGAAGGTTTACTGACAAGATTGCACAGTTTCTTAGCCCAGTAGGCTGGTAGTCAAATTTTCACAATTTCTAGATGGATGACTGGTTCCCCTCTAGAATTTCATAGTTTCTTGAGGGAGCTTATTAGCGAACAATTGGGCAAAGCTCAGAGTAGCAACTTGTGAGGGGAGTTAAGCAATCTATCATGCAGAAGCTGGAAAGATGCTAGAAAATCATTGAAGCTCATGTACTTGATAGTGCAAAACTTGCTACTATGGATGGTTGGTAGGGATGCTTCAAAACAAAGCTAACGAAAAATTTTGGAGGGTGGCTGTAGCCGCTAAAACACTTGGCGACACACTGGTAGAACTCTAGCTCTGTGAAGGGACCTTGTTCATGAAAATCAAGTCTAACACCTTTAGAAGTATTGTTCAGTTTTCTGTTGGTTTTGGTTTCCACACTTGCTTGATTTTAAGGTGTATCATCTACCAAGCTCTTGGTAGATGGACAAACATTACAAGCCAAGACAACACAATTGTTTTAATTGCAGATGAGTGGTATATTGGTGCAAAAGCAGTATAGTCGTGAGAGTTTTATTTTCTTCTCTATTGTTGCTCCACTGCTAGCAAGCCAAGACAGTACCCTGATGGAGTCACGCAGGAAGACAAGCATCGCTCCACTACCAGCGAGCCTGGTTAGTACCTGGGTGGAGTTACTTGCATCACCTCTCTACATAGGAATACTTTCTCTTCTTTCATATTATTCATTTTTAATTTAAAAAAAAAAAATCACTTTTAATTTTTTCAATTTTCTTTTTCATAACTATGCATAGACAACACTCACACAATCCAAAACACAAAAAATGATAGGAATGTTGCAAAACAAAAGCTAAGCGGACTTACACAAAAATAACTAATTTGGATGTGTTGAAGACTCCTATATGTGTTGTAGGATGTTATATCTCCAAGATCGATGTGGAGAATGAGCTTTGAAGCATTGAATAAATAATTTTGAGGCTCATGATGCACATGTGACAAATATAGGAAAAAGCGACACTTGGAGGAAGGTTTCCAAAACGATCCTTTTATGCAACCTCCAGCTACTAAAAATAGCTCCCTAACATCTAGGGATGATTTTTTCATGTTTCCTTTTTCTATTTCAGGAAAAGGAAACCCCTGCATGCAAGTCAAGTTTTCTTGGTCCTGGGTGGAACTAGTCAACTTGAGGGCACATGCAACAACTTGCTTGACTGAGGGAAAATTTTGCACAGTTTATGGGAGGAAGTTGGACTGGTTTCCCAAAGGGATTACAGAATTTTAGGGAGGAGCAGCTGATTGCTCCCTAGAATTGCAAAATTTCTGGGCTGAGCAGTACTGCTGGGCCAGATTGCGCAGTTTTCACTGGGAAGGTTGACTAACAGCATTGTGTAGTTTCTAAGCCCAACAGGCTGCTAGTAAGATTTGCACAATTTATAGAGGGAAAACTGGTTCCCCTCCAGAATTGCAAAGTTTCTTGAGGGAGATTCTCAGCCAGCAGCTACACCAAGTTCAGAGTAGCAGCCTCTGAGGGGAGTGAAGCAAGCTATCATGCAAAGGCTGGCAAGCTGCTAGGAAACCAATGAAGCTCGTGTACTTGAGAGTGCAAGACAGGTTTCTTAGGATGGTTGGTAGGGAGGCTACAAAAAAAAGCTAAGGAAAAATTTTGGAGGGTGGTTGTAGCCGCTAAAACACTTAGCAACACACTGGTAGTACTTCAACTCTCTTAAGGGACCTTCTTCATGAAAACCAAGTCTAACACCTACGGAAGTATTTTTCAGTTCACTGTTCATCTTGGTTTCCACACTTGATTGATTTGAAGATGTAGCATTTGTCAAGCTCTTGGTCGATCGACACACATTCCAAGCCAAGCCAACACAGTTGTTTCAATTGGGGATGAGGGGTATATTGGTGCAAATTAGTATAGTCGTCAGAGTTTTATTTTCATCTATGGTGTTGCTCTATTGCCAGCAGGCCTAGATAATACCCCGATGTAGTCACACAGGAACAAAAGTATCACTTTGCTGCTAGCAAGCTTGGGTAGTACCCAGGCAGATTTACTTGCATCACCTCTCTACACATGAAGCCCTTCTCTTCTTTCGTCTT
Source organism: Pinus tabuliformis (assembly GCA_031772625.1). Classification (NCBI taxonomy): domain Eukaryota; kingdom Viridiplantae; phylum Streptophyta; class Pinopsida; order Pinales; family Pinaceae; genus Pinus; species Pinus tabuliformis. The sequence goes on from CM062810.1 coordinate 420,514,688, forward strand.
ATTCAATTTTCATTTTTTTCGAAATTTTTCACTTTTCATTTTTTCATTTTTCATTTTCATAACTTTTCATAACAATTTTTCATTTTAGAGGAGGAAGAGGGATCCCAACATATTTAGAAAAGAAGAGGTTGTTCATTTAGAGAAGTAGTTTATAAATACCTTTGATGTGCTTTTTAAGGTTTTCCCCCTCACCTTACTCTACTTGGCTGTGCTGACAAGGATTAGCCCAGAACAACCGACTAAAGTAGGTGACAATAGTTACTGCACAAGCATTGTGTTTTCACCAAGGTTCACTTCGAACAGTATGTATTTTCCATCGATGTATCATGGACTAAAGATAACAAGTTCTTCATATAGAGGAAAGACAACATATAACCAAGTATTGATAACTGCACAAGTCCTCTTGTACTTTACCCATTTTGTTTCAAGAGTCACACATGGTTTCATGCGAAACAAACCTATGAACATAAAAAAGCAAAAAAACATAAAACAAAAAAGAGAAGAAGTAAAAGCATAAGCAAAGTGAGTAAGAAAACGGGCATGCAAGCAAAAAAAACATGCAAGGTAAGAAGCAAACACACATGCGAGATAAGAAGAAAACATACATGTAAGAAAATAAACCAAAAGCAAACAATACTTCTACTCTTAAGTTAATGGTGCATGGGCCTGATCATGTGAAGTGATACTTCCAACGCAACGACCGACGCATTGGTCAATCCATGTTGGTGAAGGCATGGTTTGCAAACAACACAATTGTGCGAAGCAGGAAACATGAAAGATATAACAATGAAGACAAACACACTCCAAGTTTAAATGTGTCCATAGAACATATGTGAGCGCAAGTGCATGACATGAAATTCATGGACTTATCACGATGTCGTGTGACACTACGTGCAGCTATTAAGCATACACATACTCTTGACTGTGACATGCAAGCAAACAAAAGAAACAGAGACAACCTGCGTCGTGAATGTGTGATTACAATGTAAAATTCATCCAATGCATGAAGCATAATCTGTGTGTGTGATTGATCTTAAATCCATACAGATAAGTAACGAGAAGCCTCGAGTGTTTCAACAATTTCCTGATCAAAAGTGAAACCAACCTTAGGACACCAAGGTCCTAACATAACCATCATCTCGGGCTGAAGTTCTTCAACAATCTGTGGGGTTTCGACTTAGTTGACAGATAGATCATCATAAATAGGTCACTTTGAAAAATCAGCTGCGATAGAATTATCATGGTGATTGAATACGGGAGTAAATAGATCATGACAACCATGATTAAGAAAGTCAATGATTTCATTGGCATCCTCATGATCTGATGAGTCAAACAGAGGGGTAGATGAGAAGTGAAAAAATTCACTCTCTATGTTTTCGGAAAAAGAAGATGAGAAATCAAGTGGATTTTCAATGAATAATATATCCACTTCACTGTCGGATGATGGACTAACATCCATTGTCTTCTGCAAATGATAAAAAATGGTTGCATCCGTAGATGGAGATACACATCCGAAATCATGGATGATAGAATAACCAAATATGTGATGAAAGAATGGAGGAGGCTCGGACAGCAGGGAGTCATCCTTCGCTGAGGATTGATGTTCAATCTCTGAGTCATACTCTTCACGAATGATAGTGCAGGTTGGTTGTGTAACACCAAGTCCGTTAATGGCTTGATACTCGTTCACAACAAGTGTAGAGTTCAAAATGGAAGATCAGTAGACAGTGTCATCTAGAGGATCATACGAGTACGAAGAAAAAGATTGAGGTACAAAATACATGTGAGAACCCAATGGATTCACAACCAAGCTTGCGTGAAAACTAAAAGGAGCGATGTCGGGAGGATGTGACAGTTGAAAAGATGTGTGTGCATGCTCTCCCACATCACTTTGCGATGGTGGAGTTGTTTGATGAGGAGATAACGAACAGTCACTTGTGACATTAACCATGTCCATCTATGATTGCACAACTCCATCATTGAAGTATGCTGAGCGGGGCTTGGGCTCACTCTTCTTCTTCGGCTTGATTTGTTTGTGAAGATAATATTTGAATATGTCCCAAATATATGGAAATTTGATTTTTCATTTCAGAACTTCAAACTGCAAATCACGGAAGCGCTGCCAAAAATACATAGGCGATTGATGTGGGGCCTTTTGTTGTTGTAATAGTTTTTGGTCAAAAGGTTCTGACTAAAATGATGGAAAGTAGATTCAAAGAGATCACACAACTACTCAAGTGAGTGCATGCTGCCAAGAGGCAGACTGCAGCACCACTGGTGTGGAGATTCGCGAAGTGTGTATGCAAGAAGAAGGTTGGCCTCTTCATCAAAAAATTCATTTGAATTGTCAAGCATGGCAAAGAAGTCTTGTAAGAACATAGGCTAGGCCACTTCATCTTCACCCTCATACGTGAATTTGGACAAGAGATCAAAAAACTCCCTTGTGATTTCGATAGGTTTGTTATGCGAAGAACATAGTGGCGGGGTGAGTATAACGGAATCCATGATAGATGTGTGAAGGTTCAAAACAGGATGAGAGGAATAAATTTTTCATTTGGACCTCCTTCTAGCACCAGAAATGTTAAAAGTGCTAGACCCGGCAACATGTCAGGGGATCTCCCCAGTAAGAAGTCCCAACTAGACCTCAGATCTTTTGGTGTAGGATTCCCAATAGTGGGTCATACAGTATCGCCTTGACCGTAATTGTGTGCAGAGGCAAGAAAGATGTCCCTCTTAGTAACAAGGGTGTGCATATACAACAAGTCAAGGAAGGTGCATGAGCAGTTCTAACACATGGAGGTTGAGGTGAGTGCACCCCTTGGAAACATGTGAAAGCACGGAGTTAAGAAGGGAACACACGAGTAAAGATGCATCAAAAAGTGGAAGGAAAGTAAGCTAGCAATCCAGAGTGATGGTTAAACCAACAACACATTTTAGTAAGATTCATACATACTTATATAGGAAATCCATATATGCATGTGTAAGAAAACATATACATATATGATTTAGAGTAAACAAGATAGCTGAAATACAACACCACATATGCATGAAACATGTTGGCTCTATTATATTAAGAAGTGAAAGTTATGGTCATACAATAAAACCATGACCCACCACTAGTTTCAATAGAGGAATGTTACAATAACTTCCGCCTACTCCTCCAAAGAGATATAGTAGCTTTGCACAGTGGAAAAGCCAGGGCTCATTACAGTACTCTCCAAGCTCTCTCTAAGATAGTCCTATCAGAAGCTTGGATGACCAAAAGCCTATACAATGAGTTATTAGGGACTATATATAGCGAAGGGTGTGGTGGCCCTTGACATTCCCCTTTGTGACTATTCATCTACCCTCAGGACTCTTCATCTACTCTACGACTATTACATCCAACTATTGACACTTGAACTTCCACTTGATAGGACATTACATACAATATGCACATGTAACCATGTGAGACAAAATAGGCTTGAGCAGGCCATACAAGGCATCACTATGACTCGAAAAACTGTGGGAATACCAACTCTTCGACATCCTCACGGTGGTTGAGAGTAGCGAACTGGTGTCAAGATTGGTAGTCTGCGATGGTGTCCGTGAACTCTATGGTGACATATTTCTAGAAATGAACTCTTGCCTTTGTAGCATCTGGGTACACTGCTCTTGCTCCTCTGTGTAACTCCTAAGATAACATGCACATCATTATCTTTAGTGAGATTGGACCAACGAGATACTAATGCATGGTACCTGCACTGATCACTAAGTATGTGTTGGTGGCAATGCACATCAACTCGTCAAAGTACGAGTCAAACTCCAGTCGGACTTGTGACTTTGTATTTGCCTCAGTGAGTGTCTGAATAAATGGGATCGATATTCCTAAATACTCGCATGGTAAGCCTACAAACTAGTGATGAGCTATGGGAGCTCTTCATAGTTTTGCATCTAACTCTAGATGCGTGCCTTTAGCTCAACCACTCTAGGATTCATCAGCTTCGGCAAGTGTAATGGGGCTCCCTTGTGTCTCATTGTCCATGTTTGCATGTAGTCAACAACAATGTGTAAGTTTGACAAGATATGTGCTCTCCTAGCACATCGTTGTTGCCAACTGTTGAGATGGGCAACTGCCTTATGCACGTAACAAACGTGGAATACAACACGTGCATGACTGTGTCAAGTGACAATACTTCATCTAGTATTTGGTTCTTCAACTCTAATAAGGAGGATCATATAACTAGTTCTCCCCCTTTCTTGGTTGTTTGTAACTCCTTGGCCATTCGCTCATTCTCAGCTATCAAGAAGTGAACGCTTGAGCTAGTGGCTTTGACATATGCTCTTCTAGAATCAACCAAGGTTGTTGGATGCTTGCGCATGTCAGAAATGATCAACCATTCCTCAAACCGTGCAAGAGATGTATGATCATCCATAGTATACACCCTTCAGAATTGCAGAACTCTATGCTACGACTCATTGAATGATATGTTGTGCTTCTATTCTTCCAGATTTTCTCCAAGGATCTTAGTGTCTCCTTCGTCACTTGGGACTTGTTCTGCTTCTGGATCTGTCAAAGCTAGTGGGTAGACCTCTTGGTGGTAAGGCATGAGTTCAATGTCTTTCTCTAACTCTTGTTGCTCCATATCTAAATCCATCTGCTCAAGTGCTTGTTCAATCTCTTGAGCGAAGTCCTACCACTGTGATTACCTACCCTGTCTTCTTGGTGCCAACTATTCGGATGAGTCTACTACCTATATGGGCATAGTTTCATATATCTATACATGTTGCACTCCTGCTATACCTATTCTTGCTGTGCTCCCTTCTCCTATCTATGCAGCTCTTGTTCCTTCTAGAGTTTCTCCTTGAACTCATGCAAATCCTTCATTGTTTCCTCCATCCTCCATTTTTCTCTCTACCTTTGTGCATTCCTCCTCTCATGTTGTTGCCTCTTCACATCTATGGCCAAAGCTACTTTTTGTACCAGTGGGTCTACTCTAAACTTGTAGCTTTGTCTTTCCTCCGCGTTGTTGACAATCTTCCTCTTTCTTTTGTCATGCACTGGTATGTTTACCTCTACTAATGTTGTTCCTAGTGCTCTCCTGGATGTTGCTTCACGCTTCCTCACTAACCATTCCAAAGCAATGCTGATTGGTTCATAGGTCCTAGAGAAGTTATAACAATATCTCCATGGGTCTTAATCCACCCAATGACATGCCCCATGGATCCACTGAAATTGTACTCTCACACAATGGTCTTTCACAATACAATGTAGGTCATACAGATTGAAGCTTTAGTTGTTGAAAGGATATTTCTTGATCTCCTCTATTTTGACATCTTCATGCTTGAGGTTCCATATCTCATATAACTCAATCCACAATGGAAGAGTGGGCTAAGGTGTCTTCTTCTTCTGGTGCAGCCTAGCTGACAGTCTTGCCGAGATGTGGTATGATACTTCTTGCATGACAAGCTTGTCCATGGAAAACTTCGGCAAAACATTCAAAGGCTTCTTCGTGTTGTACATCCATATAAAGCTGCCCGATGGTGAGGCATACCAATCCGCTATGTTGATGAGTTCCTCCACTACTGCCTTTGACATGCAAGGTGGATCCTACTCAAATATCATCTTGTACATCAGGGTGACAAAATGATCTAATAGCTATGTGATAACTCCTATGAATCTGCATTGGGAACATAATTTAAAATAAGTATTGACAGAGGTTTCTGTTGATTTCCATGCCCACTTCATGCCGGAGAACTCCTGATGGGCACCGATTGCATCCAAGATGTAGGCTAACATGTAGATTTCTACTTGCTGACCTTTAGGCTTTTGCCAAGCTCCTATGACTTGTTCCTTTAACCTATGAGCCAAGCTGTCAAACCTGTTGCATGATTTTCCTTCACTCGCCAGTTGGTCCAATGCGATCACCCAACTTTGCAGGAAGGTCTCCGTGCTCTCTTGGCCATACAAGCGACATGCAAAGATGACCAAGTATTGATACGCCTTTCACAATATCTTCATCTTGTAAATCTAGTTGGGTGACATCCTAAATTTGGTTGGCTCCTTTACAAAGTTCTTCAATATATCCGTGGAGTTGGCATTGCTGCTGGGTAGGCTGAAAGGTGTGTCCATGGTGATCACTGGTTTGGAAAATGGTACATCTGCTAATAATCCTATGCCCTAAAGGCAACAATCTTCGTCCCACTGAAATTTCTCAACGTCATCATCTTGGGATCTGTGTGCAAGATGATCCAATGTATCATATTTGTGCACGTGAACACAAGATACCTGCATGCAATTTAGTACAAGTCGGACTTGTGAATGTTCACATAGACTTGGAAGTCTTCGAGATCTTCCCCAAATGTACATAAGAATGCATCATTGACCTCTTTCCATTTCAACTTGATGTCTTCGTTTACAATCATCTTAGTGTCTTCATAGATCGTAAAACTTGTAGACACTTTATCAATGTTGCTCCAATTGTTCTTCCATCAATGTCCTTTGACCCGGCTATCTTGGAGGCCATTGATCCTGAACCACTGAGAGGTGTACAAACACCTGCTATATCTAGAGATATGGTGACATGCATGGAAATAAATCTGTGAGCTAAAAACAAATCAAACTTGAGCGATCACATGATACATACCTAGAGATTGAATGGCAAGGATTGTGCAATTTTCATTGGGAGATCAGGAGACTAGCTGCCGAAACTGCACAAAAGGTAGTCTAGACTATCTGGAGGCTAACTAGTTGCTAGAATTGTGCAATGTGTATCCTATACTGGCCTACTAATGAGCCTCATAAATGGGTAATTATATGGGCTCATTTTACCTCCTAACCTAGTCAAATAAACCATTCTCTTAGCTTATTGTATGATTTTCTGATTATATTTATGCTTATAGGGTGAGTTGAGTTAGTTATTATGCCATGTGGTCTAACATGTATTTAATGTCGATTATTGATGGATTTCGAGGTCAAAGTCAAGGATCTAGTGGTAAAAATGTAGCAATAAATTGAAGTAGATAGAGGAGAGGACTTATAGGAGGGAATCCCCCTCATTTATTGCTCCTCACTTCAAATTCCCCTTGATTTAGCTCAGAGTAGAAGCAGCTGAATCATGCACTAGAAGGTAGCCAAGCAAGTGGATGATGATTGATAGTTATCTCGAGTTTTGGGAGCCAAGCCTCCCTCATTTTAAGGAAGCTATTGGTAGCTTCATATGTATAAGTAGAGAGGCCTAGGGCCTCACTAGGGTCGACTTTTTTGGTTGTGTAAACTCTGCTCAAATTTTGAGCTTACCATTTTATGATAGTTTTATGTAATCTTGCTTTTTTTGATAATGAAGATGGAATCCTTTTTGAGCTAGCACTGAGTTACCTTAGAGGGTTGAAGCTCTTGTGTTAGGGCCCAATCCAATTATCCAATCTTCTCTTTACTTGTATTTTTATGCTTTACTTCAGTTTGTAGATTAGTTTGTTGTTAGATGTATTTCTCTTATGGTTAAGAATAGGTTGCTTTTGATGATTTAGTAGCTTTCCTCCATTTGAGATTTTTGTAGCAAGTTAAGCAATGATCAGAGAAGATTCAAAAGGCTAGAAACAGTGCGTTGGCCTCTCTTCCTCCCTATGGGACCATGATTTGAGGCAAAGACTCTCTTGTTGCCCCAAAAATGCATATTTGCCTCATTCCTAGGACTTCTAGTGTTTGCAACTCTCTAGTGGGTTGATAGACAAGTTTTTCTTTGCTTTAGATCTTCTTTATCATGTTCACTTCCTAATTTACAATAGTCATTTTGCATGCTTTCCTTTCTTACAAAATTTCCTAGCCTTTCCTTCTATACATCATAGTTTAGGTCATTTTAATGCAAAACTCTGTTTTTCCTTGGATGCACTCATTTCATTGGTTGCCCAATTTTCTTGGTTGAATGTCAGTTTCTATGCAGCAGATCTCTTCTAGAAGTAGGCCAGCTTACCAGAAATCACACCCTCCATCTGATCCATGCCCTATAGGTCTCCCAAACCTCACCTCTATTATGCCCTAGTTTCCTTCATTTTTCATAGAACTTCTTCCTCTCTCCTTGAGAAAACCCAATCATATTTCTCCCTCCTGATGATTCATGGTAGACCTTAGGCACCCTAACACCTCATTCCAACCTTCATCCACCTTTTCCACCCATTCTCACACCGTCAAAACAGCGAAAATTTCTCTCAGCCTCCTCCTGTTTTCCTCTTGTAGTTTCCCTGTTTTCCTCCTGTAGTTTTCCTATGTCCTCCTGTAGTTTTTCCTATAGGCTTTCTTTTGAAGGCTGAGTGTGGGAAAAGCCTCAAGAAGGCCTTCTAGGACCCATCCACACCATCGTACTATTGGCATTATGACATAGGGTTGGCACTATGACACAGGTGTTTTCCTTGATGGCAACTCACTCAGGTGACAGATCATAGTTCAAGATGACAGAATGAAGGAAAAAGAGGTATATTCAGGTTCCCCTTGACCAAACTGTATATACACATGGGTTCATAGAAAAAAAGGCGTGTATGCATATACACGCACTTTCACGCAAGGAAAAGCGCGTACATGTTGAAAAACGTGGTTTTGGTCCTTGGTATTTTGACCTATGGTATTGGTCCAAGGTATCTTGTCCAAAGTATTGACCCTAGGTATTTGGTCCAAGGTATTGATTCTAAAGTTGTTTTGGACCATAGTATTGAGCAAGGCCTAAGACTATAAAAGGAGAAGGAGATCATTAGGCAAAGGCACTCAAGTATTGAATATCTAATGAAGAGCAAGATCTAGAATACCGGTCATTGGGTTATGATGCATAGTTGGATTTGAACCAAGGAGGAACCTGAGCGCTTGAACAAGGATAAGTTCTATTGATGGGTAAAGATCTTTAGGCTTGAAGAGAAGTATCTTTGTGTGCTTTTGATATTTTATAATTGGCGCATGTCGTAATCTATTAATCTGATGATCTGGTTATAACTCATGTCTGAATAGTTGTAAAGGTTAAATCATCCTTTACAGATTTGTACGTAGGTTCAATATAGCAAAGGCATGTATACACGCTAGTTCGGCATTTCAAAACAACGTATATGCAGGTCTACCTAAAGATAACAACGTATGAACATAGGTTCGACACATTGAAGTAGCATACATCTCATAGAATATGTTTTAGCTACTTCTGTTTGCTGTTACAATGTTCTGGGTTTTGCATTGGGCTTTGGTTACTGTTACTGTGTTCTAGTTACAACATTGAAAAAAGTGATTGTTCGATTCATTTTTGGTTGGTGCAAAGGAGATTGATTGATGTAGATATATTTTATGTGATTAATGTTATTGATGGATCCGGTCTGAAAATTTATGAAACATGGTCCTTGGAAGAAAAGAGAAGGTTGTAGCCTTCTGTTGGTCAACACCTACGTACTAGTATACACATCAGCTAGTACAAGAGCTAAGGGGTTGTAGCTCCCTTCCAAGAGAAGCTGGAGAACAAGAGAATGTTGTAGCCTTCTGCAGGTAGAAGCCTGCGTACTGGTATAATACTGCACCAGTACAAAATTTGTAAAAAAGAAGTTTCTTATTAAAGAAAGATAGAGACGATTACAGTAGGTGGTTTTCACCCACATTGGGTTTCCACCTTATATCTTGTGTTCATGTGTGTGATTTATTGTTCTGTTTATTGCACTTGGTTACTATTTATATGGTTCTGACACATAGATTAAGGATCAACTAACCAAATTATAAGTTTGCAAGGTATACGTTGGTTTCTCTAAACATAGTTTCATATACATGCAACTTTTAGTAACAGAAGTAGCATATATAAATTTGTGTATGGAAATGTAAAACTGTTAAATTTATAATATTGATTCATCCCCCCCCCCCCCTCTCTGTATTATTTCCAACAAAACCGCTCTCTAACGCCACTTGTACGCTTCCACACTCACACACAATAAATTAGATGCATGTTAAATTCACATAAAAACACATAAAAATCCAAAAATATGTTTTTTGCTTATTTACTTCCAAAAATAGCATGGTTAGATGTTGTTTACTTCCCTAAGTATGTAATGGCATTTCTTTCATGGTTTTCATAGTGTTTTTGGAAAAAGTAGAATTAGCTTGTTAATTAGGGTTTACTAGGTTCTGCTTTACATTCCAGTCTTTTTCCTTTTTGCAGTTAGAATAGCATTTGTAGAGTAATCTTTCTTTCCTTTCATCACACATAGAGCTTTTTTGAAATCTATAGAAGTTGGCTCGAGCTCCTAGTGATCTCGTGCCAGCTGACCAAGTGACAACCCATAGTGAGAACTAGTACTTGTGCATATAGCACCGATGCTTCCAAGTTTGTTACGAGCTACCAGGTTGATAAAAGTAAAGTTGGTAGCCCAGGGGTTGCAAAATTCTTGCTACAATACTGGCACTCACCACTTTTTGGTGCCATTGCGGGGGAAGTGTCAGAGTATTCCGTGATTATTGCTTTCTTCTATTTCCTATTGCAACATTCTGCTAATAGTTTATTTCGGCAAAAGTAGACTAGTCATTCCTTTTCTTTCAATTCTGCATTTCCTTGCATTCCTTTTCGATTCTACAAATTTCCATTCAGCAAGTTCATTTCAGCTAGTTGCAATTTTTTTTTTTCAATCACAATTTCAGTGTCTGCAGGAACTTTCAGTGTGGGGAAAAAGAAACAAAAAACCAACAAAAAATATTTCCTTTGATGCCTCGTAGGAGTAGACATAACATAGGAAAATTTTTGCCCAACACCCCCACTGCTTCACACTGCCAACCTTCTCTCTTCTTCAGTGGCTGCGATCAAGGAGAACCTTTAGGTGAACATCCAGACATATTTGAAGAACCTATGGGGGAACAAGAAGAAGAAAACATTCCTCTGGAGCCAACGGCTGAAAACAAAAATGCCAGGGGAAATGGAGAGAGAATAGAGGGTACTTTCCCCATTCGGGAGACCAATGGGGACACCAAAATGAAAAATATAAGTCCTTCATCCATACCTCACTTCCATGGTCTGATTACAGAACATCCTGACACCTTGTTCGAGTTTTTTGTCACCTGTCGAACTAATGACTATGCAGAAGATGAGAAAAAGTTGAAACTGTTCCCTTCTACTCTCAAGGACACATCACTGCGTTGGTTCATGGGATTACCTGGCAATAACATCACAACTTGTGCTCAGATGTAGCAGGGCTCTAACAACAAGTATCAAGACTATTGTAGGTCAAAAGATACTAAAGAAGAAATCTTCTGAATGACCATAGGAAGTGATGAGTCCCTGGAAGACTATGAAGAGAGGTTCCAGCTCAGTTACAAAAGCGCCAGGTGTACACTTGACCCTGAGTCTCTGAAGTTGGTCCTGTTCAGGGGAATTTAGGAAGACCTTTTAGACACCCTCGATATACTGGTCATGGGAGACATCTACCAACTATCCTATGAGGACATAAAGATTGTTTTTAGAAACCATTCTAGAGCAGCCAGAAAGAATGGTAGGGGGAGTCAACCCATAGCCATTACCTCTTCTTCCAATTCATTAAATAAAGGTGAAATTGGAAACATGGTGGAAGACTTCAAGAGTGAGATGCTGCAGACTCTTGCCATGCAAATGGATACCTTAGATATCGAAAGAAAATGAGAGGAAGTAGAGAGGGATTTGGCCATTTTTTTCCCTAGATGCACCAGGAGGCATCCTAGGAATGAATGCCCATTGAAATCTATAGAGGTTTTTCTAGTCTGTGAAGAAGATCATGCTACATATAAGTGCCCTTCCTTGCCCAGACTTAATGCTATATACCAAGGGGACGAAGGAGTCACTGAACATATCTATTACATAAACCAAAGGGGGTCGCATGGACCTAGACCATACTAGCAGGGGATGCAAAGGAAATCTCAGGCTTACTACAATCCTAACCAAGTCACCTCCATACCTTCTTGGGGCCCCCTTACTCATCCTTCCTAGTCCATGCCTCCACCTTGTATGATAATACAGATAGTGGGGGTTTTAGCTGAGGCTTTCCCCTAAGTATTTTTTGTGTTTCATGTGTATTGATTCTTCTTCTGGTTATGTGTTCTGCTTGATCTTGCTCAAGTCTATTAAGCTTCCACAAGTGTAATTATACAAGTAGATTGAAGTATTTTGCTTTAGTTATATTTCATTATCTGGTTAGTCTACAGTGAGAATTTCTACAATTGGGATTAGATATTCTGCCATTATGACACGTGGACAATCGAAAATGGTTACATTTTCAGCTTTATTTTTTAAAATGGGAGATGTTACCAAAAATTTTGGTACCATCAGAAAATTAAAAAAAATAGGAAATAAAACAAGAATGAAAATACTGTCTGAAAAATAGGGGATATTGTCTAAACAAGAAAATTGGGCGCTACCATAAATTTCGGTAGTGTTTTATTTTTTTTTGAAATTTACAACATTAATCCTAAAAAAAATAATTTTAAAACCTACTCATGACTTAGCCTAGAACTATGCTAATAGGTGGTGGTGCCTCCGAAGCAAACAAATACCCCCCTCCACTGGTCACACCATGTCCCATGACCAACTGGAAACTTTCTCACTATTTGAGATCCAAGAAACTAAAAAATAGCACGTCTGCAACTAAAATATAAATACGAAATTCCAAATATGAAGCTTCAGGTTCTAGCCCTACTCCTGTTGTTATAGACTCACGAGATGTGAGCTGCTATTGGGCGCGAGATCCCCCAGGCAAAGTTTTGGGTCTTAGAGTCTAAGTTTTGTTTAAGTCTACTGTAAAGACTCTGTGATGTGTGGGCATGGAAGGCAAAGATTGTAAATGAGTTAGAGGGTTTTCCGCCCCAATTTTTGTAATATAATGTCAGTTTGAGAGATCTACCCATGGTCCACGGACCATGGGATTGTATAAATAGAGTGATGCTCTAAGCTGTAAAGGGACACCAATCAATGGAAAGAAATATAATGAATAACAATGAATTGATTGGGATCTAAGTATTGGGTGAGTCATTGGGTCATAGAGTAGGAGCAGGATCTACACCTAAGTGCACAGAGGCCTAGTAGTCCACAACTGAGTGCAAAGACCTCTGCAGCTGAGTGCGCAGGGCGAGTCAAATTTATAACCATTGGGGAATTAATAAAGAGAAGTTTCTTATCATTCTGTGTATCTTTTCCTGTTTGGTATATTGGGTATGAATTGCAAGTTTACTGTTTATATGTTGCGCGAACTTATATGAATGTGTTAAATAAGGAAACATAAGATAAGTATCTGTTTATGTGAATATATCTAACTATGATAAGAAGATAAGTAAGATCCGTAGTGTAACATGGGGAAATAGTGTAGATTACTGCTCTAGCAGTGCGAAAGCTCCACAGCTCCTAGTTAGGGATGTGCAAAGGTGAATATTACAAGACATGAAGGCCTCACAAGTTAGGAAATTTCACAAAGTAACATGCACGAAGGTATTCACAATTGGACTAATTCAACCCCTCAGACATCTCAAGGGTGTGGAAACTTGGTTCCAACATCTCCCCATACTACTTCGGGTGAGACCTCAATTCGTGCTCCATGGGCTATTTCTAAAAGGGCCAGTAGTACAACGATTTGTTTGGCTAAATAACTTTGGACCTAGGTTAGGCCCCATCAACCCAACAAATGGTTTTGTTCCCAAGACCGGAATCTACATAGAGATGTCTGATGTCGTATCACTGGAATCCAACTAAAAGGGATATCGAAGTCTGGATTGATAGGAGAATTCACAAATTTTGGGCACAGGAGAACCAGAATATATGACTAACAAAAGAAGAGTGGTTAGACTACTACCTGTACATAGAAACCCATGAAATTTTATTCACATCCTTCCCTACTAGGTTGTACGAGTGGATCGTGAAGCTAGCATATAACCAAGGAAGGTGTAAGCTCGATAGTCCTATTGTGTCGACACCCGAATTAGTGCACAGATTGGAAGCATCAAGGGATAAGATCACAAGTGCTGGTGATCACTGGGTCGATCGGATTATAGGAGGATCATTACTGAGTTCTTGGTAGACACTACGGTAAGCTATAGTGAGGCTGAGCGACACTTTCTCAAAGGACCGTGAGGGAAGTACGTTAAGTCTCTGAGCACTTGGATTAAAATGATATTGTGTGAAAAGTGGATTATGCGAATACATTGATGTTCAGGGCTACGCAATGTGGGAGAATTTATAGAAACGAAGGTAGTGCAGAACTAGAAACTAGCCCCTTGATTTCACCTCTGCGAGGGGACAAGGAAGAGATCACGAAGGTCTCTCTGTGAAGTGTGATCCAATTGATAAGACAAAGGATTTTGCGAATACCATCTCCACCCATTCCACAGTCCATTTCACCGACATCACTTCCATCTTCACTCATACCACCTCTACCAGCCTCGTGTTTAGATATGGTGAGCTCGATAAAGTTTCCTGTATTCAAGGGAGTAGGAAATGAAGATTCGGACTAGTTTTGGTTTGTGATAAAAGCCATATGGGAAGCACAAGAAGTTACAAATGACAATATAAAGAATGTGACGTTGGTTAGAACTCTATAGGATCATGCACTGATCTGGTATATTAAGCAATCTAATGACAATCCGAATGTGGGGGTCACGGATATCCAAATTGCGCTAAAAAGAGAATTTAGTAGGCTGAAGTGAGAGGCACAGTCAATCATCATGTTCAAGGAGATCACAATGCTACCAGGCGAGACCCCTTGGGAACTAGATCAGAGACTAAAGTACATGATTTGTGAATCTAATATGACTTTGATAGGTGGACAACACCACGAATTGTTTGTAGCATCAATATTGCCGCATTTGAGGAACGCGTTGTTGTAGCAAAGGTTGAAAACTGAGGCCAAAGCCTTAGAGATGGCGATGAGGCTGCATGACACCCCCATAGAGGATCCTAACCTAGGATTTCAGTAGATTCATGCATAGTTGATGAACCTATCCCTTGAGATACAGAGTCTGAAAAAGGATAGGACAGTTTGACTAGAAGTGCGCGAAGAAGTGTGGTGCATAAAATGTAAGGCTCAAGACATGACAAGGATCACTGCCTAGTATTCACAAATTATCTCGTAGGAGGACCGATCCCGGTAAGGCTAGATGTGCAAGGAAGACCGAGCATGGAACCTACTTTGTGGTGCGTGATTTTTCAAATAGGAGGAAAGCATGTTATAGACAACTGTCATCTGTTCCAAAAGTAGACACAGAATTCGCAATAGTTGTCCTGTAATTTCTGTAGATTAGTGGGACATGATTAGTGCACTTGTAGAAGTTATGAGATAATGGTGGATAGAACTCCTACCTATAGGTTTCAAGTCAAAACGCAGCCCCTAGTCCAGGGCACATGGATGGCTCGGGCCAGATTCCTGGGGCGCAGATGAGGCTGAGGTGGAGGAGGACCTAGGAGAGGTCGTAGAAAGTTGATATGCTACAATTGCAGAGGGTCAGGGCATTATGCCCGTGATTGTATGAATCTGACGTGTCCATCATGTTTGTATTGTACCTTGTTTGATCATGAGACGGAGGATTGTCCCACGCTGATAGCTAGGTTGCACCATAATGGAGTGCTCCAACCTCCCCTGACTCAAAACTTGGAGAAGATGAGGTCTGAGCCATGTAAGGAAGATCCAAAAGTGAACATTGTGCTCCAAAGTGGAATTATGATAGGAGAGGATAAAGGTAAACAACTTTAAGATAATACTTAGGTTTGCAAAGCTCTGACAAAAGAACCAAAGTTTGATTTGGAACCCTCTGAGGATACCTTCATGGAAGCTAGGAAGAGCTTTGTTGATGCCTCCACTTCAGGAAGCAAAGATAGACCAGAGCTGGAAATGGACCCATCAATGTTCACAATATTCCTGCAAATGCGTATGGAGTTACTGTGCAATAAAAAGGCATAAAGGGATTACAGGAACTCATTAAAAAATGCACTGGGACCATGCTAGGAGAACCACACATGGTTCAAAAGATTGGAAAACACAAGGCAAGGATAGGAAGAGAAATGAGGCTAACTGTGTGGATTGGAGAATATGAGATGGACTAAGTAGTTTTGGATCTAGCATCGGATGCGAATGTTCTACCAAAGTATACATGGGAGTGCATCAAGAGGCCTATGCTATAGTGGTCTCCTATTCAGCTACGCATGGTGAATGAACAAAAGATAATACCCCTGGGATGATTGCAGGGAATCATAGTTGATATTGAAGGAGCGAGCACGCTAGTCAAATTTGAGGTGATAGAGATTGTCAATGACAACAATCCCTACCCCTTGCTCTTAGGAATGAACTGGTCCACTGTCATGAATGGGGTGTGTTATCTCAAAATCAGATCCTGGAAGGCTGCAGACTAGGAAGACTTCAAGTAACTATTTCAAACCAATCTTTTAGCTAAGGCTTAGCCTCCTTAGCCTGAGACGGCTCTCTCAAAGGGTTAATGATATTGATTAAAGATATGGATAGATGGCTAACTCTATGGTTTGTGATTTTATATGTTTGTAGATTGGAAGATGGAGACTTGCTACCATTGGGCTATGGAGTCAGTGACAGAGATAAGGATAACAAATAGCTCTTCTTATAAAACTGAGGCTTGTATATACTTCAATGAAAGAGTGACACATTCAAGAAAATCTCAATAACTTGAAGTTCATAGGAGTCAGAGCATGTGGGCATGAATTCCGAGTAATGATACATCAAGGTATTCAAAAGCAAAGAATTTAAAGTGATAGATCAGAGTTTAATACCTACATGGAAGTCAGGGCATTCAGCATTTAAACGTTCAGAACATAAACTCATATGGGACCAAATAGTTTATGAATGTATACAGGAAGTCAGAGCACATTCAGTGAATTCTGAGTGATTATACATCCATACCACTGTAAGAATTAAGGAAAGGACAACATCACATATTCTGAACATAAAAAATCCTTCATGAATCCTGAGAAGTAAGCATTAAGACTATGGAAGTAAAGCATTTCAAAGATAAAAGATGAAGCTCACTGAAGTACACTAAGAATCTCAGCGTCAGAAAAGTCCAACTGCTTCTGTATATATCAATCCCTGCATATCATTTACAAAAGTAGTCTTTTTCTCTAACATTTTCCAACCCTTAATACATTAGTTCTTCTCCCATATATAGGGTTCATGTAGATTCCTTCCTCCAGCATGAGGGGAATTCGAATTCCTCCTAATTTGACACCTATTGACACTTAAAACTAACTATTAAATTCAAATGACACCTAACTAGCAGTCCTAGAGACCTAATACAACTAGGAGTGTAACTCCTTATTATGATTACAACAACCTTATCTAAACATTTAAAACATTCTTTGACACCTAAAGCTCCATGAAGTCGAATTTGATGAAGCCCATAACCTTCCAGCTGGCCCTTGATGACTCATCCTTTTGGTGTTCCTAGAAACTAGGAGACTGTCCCTTGCTCTGTTCTGGCTGAAAAATAGGTCTTGGGAGAGAGCTCATAACTTCTCGTAAAAACTGTATTTGGAAAAAATGAAGGAGGCTTTTGTGAAAAAATCCATTCTTAACAAAAACCTCTTTTTGTTTTTTGAAACACTACTCCAGCTGCCCAGAAGCGATCCTTGAAGAAGATGTGTAAAACAGGAAATTTTGATTTTTTGAAAAACTGCACCTACAGCAGTTTCGTAGCGCAACTTTGGTCATTAATTTCTCTTAGATCGTAATGAATTTGAGGAAACTGGAGGAGGTTTTTGTGAACCAATCCATTCTTAACAAAAACCTCTCTTTGGTTTTTGAAACACCTTCCCTACCGCCCAGAATATGTCTTTGAAAAACAGGTGTCAAACAGAGAAATATGCCTGTGGAAAACTTGCACCTACAGCAGTTTTGTAGCGCAAGTTTGGTCCTTCATTTCTCCCAGATCATAATGGATTTGAAGAAAGTAGAAGAGGTTTTTGTACTTCAGTATCTTAGGAAAGAAAACCTCTTTCACTTTTCATAGAGGAGTTTTCCACTGCTCAGAAACTCTTCTAGAAGTTGACTGGTAGAAACTAGGAGACAAAGTTCCTCCTTTTTAGAGTTTCATTTTTATTCTTGCCTTCGACCTTCTGCTACTTGTTTTGCCCTTGCTGGATGTTTAAACCTTGTAAATACTCCCTTTCAGAAATCCTTCTTCTTCTATGACTGTTTGAATGCTTCTTCAACCTCTCTGTTCCTCGTGAGAACATCTAAGCCTTCAGGCTCAGGTCTAAGACACTGGCCTGATCTGTGATTTTTCCTTTCTTCAAACATGTCTATGAATTCCCTGCAAGGAAACTTGAAGATAAACCTGCACTGTATTGGTTTGAACACTGCCTTACTTGAATTTGAAACTGAGAGCTGCTTCGCTTGATCTTCAAAGAATTCAAATTGAACATCTGTCAATGTGCTCCTCATGCATGAATCCCAAACGTAAATCATAACTGTGAATACTTGGCTCTTTTTGAAACAGCCTTAACACATGACACTTTGAATAAATGTGGGACCAATGGTGGGTAAAACAAGATTGTTGACCATATTTAACAAAGGGAACAAGACTCTATCTTATGTTTTAGACTCCTTAAATAAAACAATAGAAATGACTTGACCAACACTGACTTACAACTTTGAAACCATGTAAGTTGTCCAAATTTTTTAAGGAAGTTTTACAGTGATAACAGTGGCTCCACTAGGGATAGTGTGCCCTTGTGGTACATTAAGAACCTGTAGCTCCAGTGCCGCTATCCATCCTCTAGAAGAAAACTTTGAACTTCTGCCCAATCTGCTCCTCAAGCCTTGAATGATTCTTTGTAAGAAGAATTCAAACTGCACCTACTGAAATAGATGCTCAGTCAACCTACCCTGAGCTTATTTGCACATTCCTACCTACCCTATCAGCTGCAATCTCCACTTGTAGCTCAAGGAACATGAAACTTCCAATAAAGCCAATCAATTGTCCTTTCTGATATAAGAGGCTCTTGACTGCACTCAACCTCAAAATAACCATGATAGTGAGATGACCAAATCAACTTATAATGTACCTGATCTTCATAATGCAAATGAAAATGAAATACTGGTGTGCAAAGCTTTGCCATGTATTCACTTATAGGGTCAAAGAAAACATGGTTATTTTGATAATCATCATAACAGTCTAAATCTTCAGACAACTGATCCTTAGTCACACAAAATTCCTTTGATGTGCTATCCAACTGCCTTTATGCATGATGCCCACACACAATGTAATTTTCCTCACTAATGTGATCATTCTTTGAAGTAATCTGCTGCAAGGAATTACATAAATGATCAACCGCTTTCTCTACCTGAGGATTATAAAAAATTTCTTCCAGTATTTCTTCTTGTTGTGTGTAATCATTTTTATCTTCATTATGATTCAAAGACTGAGAATATTGCTGCATCTCTTCATTCATATCAAAGGATGAAACATGGTTTTCACAAGTAAACCCCTGCTGCTCTTCATGCTGCGTTTCATGAGATGTTATACTTTCTTCTTGGTGTTGAAATGCATTGTTATGAAGAGCCTATAAAATTTCTTCATCCATAAATTCATCATCATCATAACAATCCTCCAAATATTGAATAAAACTCGTAGAATGTTTACAACAATCTTTGACCAGCAATAAGGAGGGATGACATTCTTTATACATGTCATAGAACACATCATGGAAATCAGCAAGAGAATATAATGAACCATTTTCCAAACTTTTATACCAAGACCATGCTTTTCCTTCTAAAGTGGTCTTAAACATCCTCATGAGACAATCTTCAGGGAAATGAACCTTAAGATTGCGTACATGCATATGAAACCTAACTAAATGAAGCGCAGCATTGTCTTTCTTTTCATCTTTGAATATTGGAAGATCCTCTAACCAATCAACATTTGGCATAGGATTTGGAAAACCAGGGATATGAGACCGATTCATAGGAGCATACCAGGGATATGTCCTCATGATGAAGATTGTCTCATGAGGACATTTTGGTGCATCTGCCGGGAGCCTGAAGATTATTCATTCCCGAAATCATGAAGCTGAACTTCTGAAGGTAGCAGGAACTCAGAAGATTTTGAGGCTGCAAAACTACGTTGGCGACTCCACACATCGAATAAGAAATTGGAAGGTGACTCCACTGCTAGAAGATCAGTAGCTTGATGAAGTTACAAGATGAGTTCCACTGCAAGAATGAATGCCAGGTATGCTCCTATGAATCGGTCTCATATCCCTGGTTTTCCAAATCCTATGCCAAAGGTTGATTGGTTAGATGATCTTCCAATATTCAAAGATGAAAAGAAGGACAATGCCGCTCTTCATTTGGTTAGGTTTCATATGCATGTACGCAGTCTTAAGGTTCATTTCCCTGAAGATTGTCTCATGAAGATGTTTATGACCACTTTAGAAGGAAAAGCATGGTCTTGGTATAAAAATTTGGAAAATGGTTCAATATATTCGCTTGCTAGTTTTCATGATGAATTCTATGAGATGTATAAAGAATGTTATCCATCCTTATTGCTGCTCAAAGATTGCTGTAGACATTCTTTAAGTCTTATTCAATACTTGGAGGATTGTTATGATGATGATGAATTTATGGATGAAGAAATTTTAGAGGCTCTTCATAACAATGCATTCCAACACCAAGAAGAAAGTATAACATCTCATGAAACGCAGCATGAAGAGCAGCAGGGGTTTACTTGTGAAAACCATGTTTCATCCTTTGATATGAATGAAGAGATACAACAGTATTCTCAGTCTTCGAATCATAATGAAGATAAAAATGATTACACACAACAAGAAGAAATACTGGAAGAAATTTTTTATAATCCTCAGGCAGAGGAAAAGGTTGTTCATTTTTGTAATTCCTTGCAGCAGCTTGCATCAAAGAATGATCTTTATAGTGAGGAAAATTACATTGTCTATGGGAATCATGCAGAAAGGCAGTTGGATAGCACATCAAAGGAATTTTGTGTGGCTAAGGATCAGTTGTCTAAAGAGATAGAATGTTATGATGATTATCAAAATAACCATGTTTTCTTTGACCCTATAAATGAATACATGGCAAAGTTTTGCACATCAGCATTTCAATTTCATTTGCATTATGAAGATCATATACATTATAGGTTGATTTGGTCATCTCACTACCATGGTTATTTTGAGGTTGAATGCAGTCAAGAGCCTCCAATATCAGAGAGGATAATTGATTGGCTTTATTGGAAATATCATGTTGCTTGAGCTACAAAGTGGAGCTTGCAGCTGATAGGGTAGGTAGGTAGGAAAATGCAAATAAGCTCAAGGTTGACTGAGCATTTTTTTTCAATAGTGGTAGATTTCTTTCTCTCACAATGATCATCAAGTTTAAGCCCGAGGTGAAGGCCCAAGAAGCTTAAAGGGGATGCTTGTCAAACAAATTTCCGTTTATCATAAGAGGATAAGGCACTGGACCTGCGAGTTCTTAGTGTACCACAAGGGCACACTATCCCAAGTGGAGCCACTGTTAGCACTGAAAAGATTTCAAAGGAAAAGGGTAAGGTAAGGGAGAATTGGTCTTGGTTATTCTCATGCTCCTTTCATGCATAAGAAGCACATGGCAAAGCTCAGGTTCAACATACATCAGAGTTTTCCATTTAAACTCAAGTAAGGTAGTTAGCACTCAAGAAGAAGAATGTGGCTTTGAGGAAGTCAGAAAAGAGATTGATGTCTACCAACTTTGAGATTGCCCATTCAAGGAAAGGGATTACTTACAAGGTATAAACATCAAGCAAAGGAGACAACATGGTCAGCAGAAGGATTCAAAGACAAGCATAAGAATGAAAAGCATAAAAAGGGGGAACTTTCTCTCCTTGTTTTTAACCAGTCAACTTCTAGGAGCGTTTCTGAGAAGTTAAAAAACTCATCTCTAAAAATTGAAAGAGGTTTTCATTTCTAAGATACTTAAGTACAAAAACCACTTCCACTTTCTCCAAATACATTATGATCTGAGAGAAATTAATGACCAAAGTTGCGCTACGAAACTGCTGTAGGTGCAGTTTTTCATCTCCTGTTTTACACCTGTTTTTCAAAGACACATTCTGGGTAGTAGGAAATATGTTTCAAAAACACAAGAGAGGTTTTTGTTAAGCATGGATTGGTACACAAAAGCCTCCTTCAGTTTTTCCAAATACAGCATTTATGAGAAGATATGAACTCTGTCCCAAGACCTATGTTTCAGCCAGAACAGTTGCAATGTGGTTGCTATCAGTGATTGATTCCTTTAATAGTGAAAGTAAAGTGGCCATCATGGAAGCAGGGGTGTAATCAGATCACTTGAGAATGTTTGAGCCCTAATCGAAAAGAAAATACAAGAAATGAAGACATATACACGTGCTCAACCTTGTGCTGCGAAATCACTGAAGCAACGTTTTTCAGGAGAAAAACTGTTTTAGGTGGTTAAATTCCAGGAGGTCTCTAGAGAAACTGAAAGTATATTTTTGGAAATTGAAAGAGGTTTTTATTCCTAACACATTAAACTAGAAAAACCTCTTTCATTTTCTTCAAATTGATTATGAGCTTGGAGAAACAGGTGACTAAAACTTGCGCTACGAAACTGCTGTAGGTGCAAGTTTTTCACAGGCATATTTCTCTGTTTGACACAGGTTTTTGAAAGACACATTCTGGGAGGTAGGGAAGGTTTTTCAAAACACCAAGCGAGGTTTTTGTTCAGGATGGATTGGTCCACAAAAGCCTCCTTCCGGTTTTTGAAATACATTTTTTATAAGAAGTTATGAGCTCTGTCCCAAGACCTATTTTTCAGCCAGAACAGAGCAAGGGACAGTTTCCTAGTTTCTAGGAACATCAAAAGGATGAGTCATCAAGGGCCAGCTGGAAGGTTATGGGCTTCATCAAATTCGACTTCATGGAGTTTTATGTGTCAAAAGGAGTGTTTAATGCTTAGATAAGGTTGTTGTAATCATGATAAGGAGTTACACTCCTAGTTGTATTAGGTCTCTAGGACTGCTAGTTAGGTGTCCTTTGTATTAAATAGTTAGTTTTAAGTGTCAATAGGTGTCAAATTAGGAGGAATTCGAATTCCCCTCATGCTGGAGGAAGGAATCTACATGAACTCTATATATAGCAGAACATCTGATGTACAAAGGGTTGGAAAATGTTAGAGAAAAAGACTACTTTTGTAAATGCTATGCAGGGATTGATATATACAGAAGCAGTTGGACTTTTCTAAAGCTGAGATTCTTAGTGTACTTCAGTGAGCTTCATCTTTTATCTTTGAAATGCTTTACTTCCATAGTCTTAATGCTTACTTCTCAGGATTCATGAAGGATTTTTTATGTTCAGAATATGTGATGTTGTCCTTTCCTTAATTCTTACAGTGGTATGGATGTATAATCACTCAGAATTCACTGAATGTGCTCTGACTTCCTGTATACATTCATAAACTGTGTGGTCCCATATGAGTTTATGTTCTGAATGTTTAAATGCTGAATGCCCTGACTTCCATGTAGGTATTAAACTTTTATCTATCACTTTAAATTCTTTCCTTTTGAATACCTTGATGTATCGTTACTCAGAATTCATGCCCACATGCTCTGACTCCTATGAACTTCAAGTTATTGAGACTTTCTTGAATGTGTCACTCTTTCATTGAAGTATATACAAGCCTCAGTTTTATAAGAAGAGCTATTTGTTATCCTTATCCCTGTCACTGACTCCATAGCCAAATGGTAGCAAGTCTCCATCTTCCAATCTACAAACATATAAAATCACAAACCATAGAGTTAGCCATCTATCCATATCTTTAATCAATATCATTAACCCTTTGAGAGAGCCCTCTCAGGCTAAGGAGGCTAAGCCTTAGCTAAAATATTGGTTTGAAATAGTTACTTGAAGTCTTCCTGGTCTGCAGCCTTCCAGGGCCTGATTTTGAGATAACAGGGTGATTAACCTTAAAAAGTGCAAGATTATTTTTTAGAAGAAGTCTCTGTGCGTAGTGATACCTTTGGACCCTGGTGAGGGATCAAACTACACTGAGCTAGTGTGCGACTATGAAAGCAATGATGACTTAGACTACATCTACAAGAAACTACATGAGAGAAAGACTGGCTAAATCCCACTACAGATGGGCTAATTTCATGGGAGCGTGAAATCCCCTGTACTTCAAACTTGGATGAGGAGACAGAGCAATGGTAGAATAGGTTAGATGAGGTAACCACACTGAACTGTAACATAATGACAAGGTCACCGCCTTGCATTTCGATGGAAATAAAAGATTTACCTACTTATGATGGAATAGGTGAGATAGATGCTTTCTTGGATAGGTTTGAGAGAGAGGTGCCAGATAAACAATGTTTCGAAGCCTTGAATTGGGTACTGCGTGCTACGCCTGCGAGATGGTGGGGTATGCACAACGAAAACTTTGATGACTAGTGAGCATGTACAAGGATGATGCGCACGTAGTTTGGAAAGCCTCCAGTATGATTCACAGATAAATACGATGGATGGGATGATCCATGCATGCATCTGGCTAAGTGGACACAGGCCTATGGGGAAATGCCACTACCAGAGTGGGTGCACCTATTCTATCACACTTTGGATGTTATACTGATGAACTGGTCTATAGAAATAGAGCTTTGGCATGGGACAAATGAATGGGATTTTCTGCGCGAAGGATTTGTGCTGAACTTTAACATTGGTGATGGATAGGAGGGTATTAATGAAGTGCTACAAGAAGTAAAGGCAACCATATTTAGAGTGCCATAGGAGTAGGTAACATTGACTCAGTCTGATTCGGCTTCCTAGTGAACTTGCACACTGGAGTGTTATAATGTAACTGTTGAGGAAGAGGATGAAGATCTGAGGAACATTGATATTCTAGAGGTAGAAGGCCAGTGCGAGCTTCAAGGATCACAAATCAAGAGCCCTGACATAATCACGCTAGTAAAGACTAAGCAGGTAAACATTGGTATAGAGGCGGAATCTAAATTTATGAAGATTGGGGACTACTAGGACGCCGCGACGGTAGATAAGGTCACTGAATTACTCCGTGAGTATCAAGACTTATTCCCAACCAAGTTCACATACTTAAAGGGAATAATTGGAGACTTAGGAGTAATGAGGATCACATTAAAAACCAACACGAAGCCAGTGAGGCAAAGACCATGTCGCTTAAACCCAAAGTACAAGGAGAAGGTCCAAATAGAAATAGATAAGATGCTCGTGGCAGACATTATTGTGCCTGTCGAAGAATCCGACTGGGTAAGTCCGATGGTGGTACAAGAAAAGAAATAGAAGGACGAAATAAGAATATGCATAGATCTTAGAAAATTGAACGACGCGTGCGTCCATGATCCATTCCAAACCTCATTCATAGATGAAGTATTGGACAATGTAAGTGGTCAGGAGGCATACTCTTTCACTGATGGGTTCTCAGGATAGCACTAGATCAGGATCGCGTCAGAAGATAGGAGTAAGACAACTATCACGATGGAGTGGGGTTTCTTTCAATAAACTATCATGTCATTTGGATTGAAGAATGCACCAAGTATCTTCTCGTGCATAGTCGCTGCAACATTCATGGAGTATATTTATAAGTTCTTGGAGGTCTATTTTGATGATTGGACTGTCTTTGGGTTGGTTAGGAACCATGTAGTGAATCTACGCTTAATTCTAGATACATTCCGAAGATACCAAATCACGCTTAACCTCAAGATATGTACGTTTCTTGTTCCTTTTGAGAACCTGTTGGGACATGTGGTTTGTAAATAGGGGCTGATGGTAGACCCTACTAAAATTGCGGTAATTCAGAATTTGGAAGTGCCCCGCAGTGTGAAATAGTTGCGCGCTACTTTGGGACACACTGAGTACTATAGAATGTTTATCAGGAGTTACGCTCAGATCACCGTGCCGATGGAAAAACTAATGAAGAAGGATTCCATGTTTTTCTGGGATGATGACTGTAAGAAAAGCCTAGATATATTGAAGCATAGGATGGTTACTACACCAATTCTTGTCTTCCCAAACTGGAAGAAATAATTTCATGTTCATGTTGATGCATCGCATATAGCGCTAGGGGCCATACTTAAACACAAGAGGACAGAGAAGGATTGGATCACCCTATCGCGTTCACGAGTTGTCGATTATCTAAAGAGGAAAAGAAATACTCCACCACTAAACGCGAGGGACCAACTATGGTGTACGTGCTCCAGAAATATCAACACTATTTTTTAGGGGGACACTTCAAGATGTACACAGATAATTCTGCACTAAAATACTTGGTCAATAACCTTGTTTTTGGGGGCACATATGCAAGTGGCTCTTACTGTTCCAAGAATATGATTTTGAAGTTGTTGTGAAACCTAGACGGTTGAAGGCAGGACTAGATCGGTTGTCACACATTGAAATAGGACAGGAACTTACCAGTTTGGAGGAAGGACTAAACCAAAAGCAACTTTTTGTTGTGCACGTAGTGGATGGACACTTTGACGATAGAATGGACTTTCTAACAACTAAAACTATGCCAAAAGGTTACTTTGTCCAGTAGAAAAAGGAGCTAGTGGTGCACGCATCACACTTTTCTATCGTCGCATGGCATCTATATAATATGGGGAATGATGAGATACTGCAAAGATATGTACCGCAGTTTGAATGAAGCAGTATCCTCACGGATGCTAATGGGTGCCCCACAAGAGGTCATTATGCAGGAAAAGAAACCACCCAGAAGATTTTTCGCATAGGGTTGTGGTGGCCAACCCTTCATCAGGATTCAAAATCACATTTCAAGGCATGTGATGTATGTCAAAGAATGGGAAAGCCATCGCAAAGGGACGACATTCCTTTGAATCTGCAAATGACACTGTAGCCCTTTGAAAAGTGGGCGATCACTTTTGTATGACCCATCAAACTACAAGGAAATATAGGTTCCAGATATATTATTACTGCGACTGAATACCTGATGCATTGAGAAGAATCGGAGCCAGTAAAAGATTGCACAACTATGACAGTCACGAAGTTTCTATTTGAGTACATACTGACACAATTCGGTTGTCTAAAGATCTTGGTGAGCGATGTTTGTACACATTTCATAAATGAGACGATTAGCACGGTAACAGAGGAGTTTCAAGTGTATCATTAGAGAAGAATGCCGTGTCACTCAGAGGATAATAGGACTGCAGAGGCATTTAAAAAAGTATTAAAGATTGCACTGATAGAAGTATGCAATGTGCAGTGGAGCGACTGGGACCTCTGTGCCCCTACAGTACAATGGGCTTACAAGACAACATGCAAGAAACTCAAGGGACAAATGCCCTTTAGGCTAGTATATGGAGTGGAAGCCGTAATGTCTATCGAATATATCATGCCTAGTCTATGCATAGCGGTGCTCACAAGTATGACAAACTACAGAGCCCTAGAGGAGAGGCTTGTGCAGTTGGAAGAACTCAAAGAGGAATGAATTTTGGCAAGATTTCATGAGCAGTACAAAAGCAACGTGAAAAGGCGTGGCATGATTGACATACCAAGTTCCGCACATTTATGGTGAATGATTTAATGTTGTTATATGACAGCAAATTCAATAAATTCCCAAGGAAACTCCAAATGCATTGGATGGTATCATATTTTATTATGGAAGTCATAGAGGGTGGCACAGTGCAGCTGGTGAAACTAAATGGAAAAATCTTCTCCAGAAAAGTAAATGGTAGTCAGTTGAAGCCTTACACAGGTGGCCTCGCCATCTAACTAGCCGAAGGAGATACAATAGGCAATGTCTCAATGCATTGCCGACCTCGCAGCGGTCCGAGAAGAATTGGGAGATCTCTATGTGAATATCTCTGCACCGATAAAGTGAGTCGAGAGTGAGTCACAATGTTTGTGTTGGGAACTGTTGGGCACAGAATCCCCCAAGGAATGTTTTGGGCCTTAGAGCCCAAGTTTTTACTAAGTCTAATGTAAAAACTCCGCGATGTGTGGGCGGGGAGAGCGAGGATTGTAAATGAGTCAAAGGGTTTTCTGCCCTCCTTTTCGTAATATAATGTCAGCTTGAGAGATCTACCCATGGTCCCAGACCATGGGATTGTATAAATAAAGTGAGGCTCTTAGTTGTAAAGGGACATCAATCAATGGAATGAAATAGAATGAATAACAATGAATTGAGTCAGATCTAAGTATAGGGTGAGTTGTTGGGTCGTCGAGTAGGAGAAGACTCTGCAGCTGACTGCACAGAGGCCTAGTAGTTCGTAGCTGAGTGCACGAACCCCTGAAACTGAGTGCGCAGGGCGAGTCGAGTATGTAACCATTGGGGAATTAATAAAGAGAAGTTTCTTATCATTCTATGTATTTTTTTCCTATTTGGTATATTGGGTATGAATTGCAAGTTTACTGTTTATATGTTGCGTGAACTTATATAAATGTGGTGAATAAGTAAACATAAGATAAGTATCTGTTTATGCAAAGATATCTAACTGTTATAAGAAGATAAGTAAGATCTGCAGTGTAACTTGGGGAAATAGCGTAGATTGCTACTCTAACAGCAGAAAAGCTCAACAGTGCCTGGTTAGGGCTGGGTGAAGGAGAATACAACAGGGCGCGAAGGCCTTGTAGGTCAAGAAAGTGCGCAAAGTAACCTACATGAAGGTATTCACAGTTGGACTAGATCAACCCCTTAGAAATATTAAGGATGCGGAAACCTGGTTCCAGCATCCCCCCATACTGCTTCAGGTGAGACCTCAGTCCGCGCTCCATGTGTTGTTGCTGAAAGGGCCAGTATTATAGGGATTTATTTGGCTAAATAACTCTAAACCTAGGTCAGGCTCCATCAAGCCAACATCTACAAAGGAAGATGGGAAGACGTAGAAATAAACAAATCGAGAGGTAGAAAGAAACATTAGAATAAAGTGAATTTCCGGTGAAGACAATGGGACATAAAGTAGCCAATTCATATTAGATCTTGCTTCGAGATGTAGCAGGGGAAGTACTTGATGTAATTGAAGATAAAATTTCTAGAATATCTGGAAGCAAAGATTTGGGTGATCCTTGAAGGAACATGAGGTCTTCAACACAAGGAGGAATTTCCCCTTTTACAAAACCTTGTATAAGATAGGAGTGATTTTACACCTCTGTCAATGTATAGGGCACATAGTTCAACTAGAAGTCTTTGTTGCTATAAAAATAAGGATTCAAGCCTTTTTGCATCCAGATATCAGTGTCACTCAAACGGTCCTCATTTAGATATTTTCCCACAAATGACATATACATATAACATGTGAGAGTCAACTTCCTGCGGATGATTGTAGTTGTGAAATTTATCGCACCAAGAGTGGATTCTATAGCATTTGCATGTGAGTTATTTGCAAGAAATTTGACGTGGAAGTGAATACTTGTCGATGGGTGGGTTGTGATACTTGTTCCCACTGGACACACACAAATTGTGTAATCTTTATTGGAAAAATAAGCATAGGTACTAGTATTTTAACCATTTTTGGGGGAGGAGATAAGAGTTTCTAAATCCTGTACGTTTTCTACTTAGTTTTATTTCTTGTTTTTATTAAGCTGGTTTTTGAGAAGAGAGTTAATACTAGTGTCTTTTAATCATTGATCTGGTGGAAATGAACCATATCCAATTGGGACTGAAAATTATGCATGACAAGTTTCTTAAATTCTATGCTATTTAGTATCAATCTTATTTGTTGAATTTACAATTTTAGAAGCAGTGGAAAACATTGAAAATTGAAATGATGCTGAAAGCTTATATATATTTGTTTTATAAAGTTTGACAAAATTTTCTAAATTTTAGGTTTATCATATTCTAGCTAGATGAGGATTTAGATAAATTCTAGTACTGCCAACGTGTTAATAAATTCTAATACTATCAATATGCCTCTTTGTTATGATATATTTATTCGTTTAAAATAATTGTCGAGTCCTTTCAATATGCATATTAGGACGTTATATGTTAACTTATTTACTGTTCAGGATATGGGAGTGTGGTATAGTGTCATCTAAAATGCTTTTCTGGTGTAGGGCCTGTAAGAGGACATCATAACTATTAAGGTGGGTGAAGGATTGTTATATGGAATTTATACCTATGGATAAGTATATCCTCCCTAAGTGGGTAGTTATACTTAGAACAACTGAAGTAAAGATGTTTAACCCTTTCGTACAATAAACATATGAGATAAAAGAACCTCCTTATGATCTGTCGCTTCCTTTGAACTCCTTTGAGTTTCTCCCGTCGCTCCCAATCAAACTAAATTCACTCAATTGGTACCTTCCAACATAAATAGAAGACGATATGATCTATTTATTGTAAACAAATGGAATCAACAACATTTGAACATACATTCATCATAGATATAGGCAAAAGTTTTGGAAAAGGAACAAACAACTTTATTGATTTATAGAAGGATAAGTTACACCCAATGTGGTTTGATCTCATGTCACTCATCCAACTTAGTCCAAGCCCTCATCACACCAATAGAAACATCAATCCAATAGCATAACATTACGTTGACAATGATTTCAGGTATCTAAACCAACAATATTTCTCTATAATATCCAAGCCCCTTGGCTCTATGATGGGAGGCCAATTTATAGATGAATTCGAGTGTTTTTGTCATTAATATGGCATTGGATGGTTTTCCATAATTGGATGATTAGTTTCCATGTTCAAAGGGATGAGAGGATATAAGATTAGATGATCCAAGGTTATCCTAAGTCAAGCTCATATTGATAGGATAGGAGCTAGGTTCCTTCTAGAAGGCTCTAGAAAGGACGAATATACTCAAGATCCAATGGACATTTCGAGGATTCTCACTGAGCACAGGATTGAGTGGGCTTAGGTGCTCTGCAACATAGCCTTGAATGGGGCCACCTACCTGCAGAGAACTTACCCTTGACCATGTGTGCGTTGGTGACCTAAGGAAGCACTTCAGTAGGGTTTGAAGTCAGGAAACTCTCATGGATGAAATCACTCAATGAGGTGGCGTGTCCAGTGCATGTAGCAACTGAATTAGAGTTTGATAAATCCTGTTTATACTAAATTGATCATTGGGAGTGATGTGCCAAAATAGACCTATAACAACTACCCCCTAAAGCATGAAGTCAAAAATGATAATGTTGAGTGATATGCTTTATGATGTGATGAGGAGGATTTGAAGAAGATGGTGACCTACATCAATTACAATACATAATATCATGATATCTTTGAATTTTTCATGGATTACTGAGGGAAGGTATAACCATTCTCAGCATATAAACTTTTCATTACATGTACATAAATCAGATAATCATCTACATATATAGATCCATGATAAGATGAATATCTGTGTAAAGCCATCATGTAAATAATTTAGTATTCTCCTAAAATCGCAGCCTCGATGGATGAAACTTGATATGGGGTCATCTATCTCATCCAATCGTTTGCTCAAGTATAAGTCTAGCGAGGTGAAAATGTGATCTGAAGTCGAACATGGGAAGACATTGTCTGATTACCGGCCAATGATGTAGGTTGTTAATAGACGCGAGAGAAATCACCAATAATACTAATGATTCACAAGGTACTACAGTACATTCTGCATGGTGTCAATAGATGTTTTGATGTCGAACACCATACAAAGTCTTTCGGTCAATGGCCTGTGAAGTCAACCTATCGCTGGAAGTGAGAAACTTTCCATTGATGTATGCAAGCCTCAAGATACTGGAAGGGTGTTTCTAAGTCAACTTCCTCAATAATGTGTTGATGTCGACAAGAAGCGAGTAATCGCAAGAGGGCCTTGATGTATCCCCCATCAATGACAAGAAACAAGTGTAATGATTTTGAAGAAAGAATGTGACTGATGACACAATGTTCAGGAATGATGGTCATGAAAATGAAGGTTTATGAGTATTGCGAAGGATGAAGTTTATTAAGTGACTTCTATTAAACATGTCGACGACATTAAATGAATTGACAGCATTGACCCAAAACCAAAGTGATGAATGGTGTGATAGACCATAGGTATGATAACTATCAAGTAGATAACCAAACCCCAATAGTAACAGAGATGAAGTGAAAGTGTCATGTTCAAGAGAAACTTGCTATTATAAAGTGATTTATCCATTTTCCCATTTTCCCCAATCATTGCTGACGAGTAGCTCTTTATTTTTTAACAAGCCTGAGGAGGATAACATATGCTTGTAGTATAATTCGACCCTTTGGGTGAGACCATCACTGTGATGTTTTAATGAGTCTAGCGAAGGTGAAACTTGGTCTTGTCATGATGGACAAGTTTGTTACTATTTGATGCTTTAATGAGTTTAACAACAATCAGAACTTGGCCCTTTTCATGTTTAGAGAGTTTGAAAAGGGACAAAAAGAAAACCCCACAAGTTGTTTTTCGTAAATTTGTCTCTCAAGTCCGAAAAAGCATAAAA
The DNA here is from genome assembly GCA_031772625.1 of Pinus tabuliformis. Classification (NCBI taxonomy): domain Eukaryota; kingdom Viridiplantae; phylum Streptophyta; class Pinopsida; order Pinales; family Pinaceae; genus Pinus; species Pinus tabuliformis. Next base: position 420,547,078 of record CM062810.1, read on the forward strand.
TAATACAAGAAAGAACCTATTGACCATGTTCAATCAACGTATTCCTTTTTCATAAGTAATCTATCTAATTCCGAAAAAGGGTTAAACTTATACTGAGTAGATGTCATTTCCAATCTGTTTTCGAGCTGAATAGGACAAGTGACAGGCAATCTTTTCATATTTTGAGAGTTTGAAGAGAACTGAAAGAGGACTCCGGGGGGGTCATTTTTCGAAGTTTAACAGAGCTCGAAAAAGAGATAAAAGTATGCTCTATGGTAAAAAGTACATTTTACGATCATGCATGTCAAATTCACTATGTTAGGTGTAAACCTGCTCAAAGAACCACCAAATGGATTAAACATACCTATTTCATTGGTAAAAATAGGTAAAAACTATATTTTATTCATTTAATGAACATGAAATAACCATAAAACAAGAATTTACCAAGTCATTTTACAATTTGACATTTACCATTCAGTTTTGTGCTCTAAGCCAATTTTTTAGCTCAAACTTCGGTAGCTAATTGCAAGAGATTCTATGCATCATTCTTCATGCCGTTAGGACCATGTAGGATATCTACCTCTTCTCTTTCATTTAAGGTCATTCCTTTTCAATTTCAAGCAAAACTTTTAGGGTTTTGGGGTCCCTAGGTTAAATATATCACGACCTAGGATCAACGCACCCTTATGCATCGAGAAATGTGCTACATAGTAGTCAAACAGAAGGGAAACTACTCTGCATCACATTGTCTAAAGATCAGGGTGCATTGGGCACAATTTAGAAATTTTATTCATCATTTCTACCAAAAATATCTTCAGTTTTTTGCATGAAATGGATCCTAACTAAGCCTATGGTGTGATTTCAGACTTTGATTGGATTAGAATGGCTATCATATGGCATGAAAGAGAACATGAAGAATAGTATATGGTTGCCCTAAATGATCCTAGTACTGTTGAGGTCCTCAGAGATTATGGGTAACTCAAATATTTTAGGTTATCTGGGATGAGGCAATAGTTAGAACTATTGCAGTTCTTGGTTCATTCATGGGATCCAGTGGAACAGTGTTTTCACATAGGGGACAAAGTGCTCCCTATATTGATCGATGATATTTAATTTTTCATAGGAGTGTCGAGACATGGTGCCTCCATTTCTCTTTCAACATTTTCCTGTGGGGGTGAATCATTGAGGGACTACATTCAACAATTGTCCTGGCTAGGTACATAGCCTGGCAAAGATGGAAAGTTAAACATCAGGGATGTTCATGATATTCCCTTGTGAACAATCCTCTTTACTATCGCAAAGTTGGAAGTTAGTGTGACACTTCATGTCATGAATAGATCATACATGTAGTATGAGCTCGAATGTCTTGAGCCAACTTTGTTCAGCTGGTGGGAGGAAATATTCTCTTTGATGAAAGAGTAGTTGACTAAAGTAAAAAGTGGTAAGATGAAAGATTTCAGCTATGGATCGATCTTGATTAGTTTTACTTTGGAGATAATTCCATTGATGCAACCTCAACATGTGACACTGAATTTAGCTGGTCCTAGAGATCCACAGATGCAGAGATGGGTAGAGGTGATTGCTAGACATGTTATTCATTCATCAGTCTCATTTTCTACCACATTATTCAATTGGCTCGGTTGAAAACATATTTTCATAGAGGAGCATCCATATGTAGGGATGGATTTATGTAGAGATCCAGATTTAAGATTACTAGTGAGTGCTTAATGGGGTGCTATAGGTAAATTGTTTTTACCATGTATTCTTGATTTTTTGAGTTTTTACATGTTTTTGTGTTTTTTGATGTTTCCAAGACTAAACTGAAATTGTTCTCATGTATACAGATGTTGGCACTATTTGACCAATGGGTCACCAACAAGAGGTGGGTGAACCAGCGGGGAGAAATGTCAGAAGAGCAGTTCTCTAGGATTTAAATCTGATCGAGACAATGGCAAAGTTGTAGCATCATATAGAGGGGTTAAACATTGGTATATCAGATTTTCGAATTGAGGAGTTACTGATGAGACTACAATGCCATAATATTGGTGTACCTAGCCATTGTATAATGATATTGTGCATGATAGCTCAGGAAATGACCTGTTATCATGAGCATCATTAGATCTACTTAGGATGATTTACTGTATGCATTTTGAGGTTTTGAGGTTAGATGACCAACATGTCTTTGACACAAATTTTTGTAAAAACTTTGAACATCTATCTATTTTAATTCCAGTGTTTTTGCATGGTTTTGAGTAATCCTATTCAACTATTGATGTGAATTGAAAATTTGATCTTTACATGTGTTGTAAATGTTTGTTGAACACGTAATTCACTAAAGAATTAGTCAATGTGTTAAAGTTTTTGAAAATGTATTGATATTGAATGTAATAAAAATGTCTTTCCAAGAGACGAACTCTAAGGAATATACGATGAATAGTTGGATTTCAGATGGTATAAACAATCATAAGTTGTAGTACTACAAGTTGTGAGTCAAACCTAATGACAATTCAGTGAATGCCAAGTGAAATGGCATCAGAGAGGAGTTCTATCAATGTGCTATACTCAACGATATTGATCGTAGAATGACCGAAACAAATCCCTTGAAAGCTCACTAACTTTCCACTTGGAGTGAATATGTCCCATGGTGTAGAAGATAGGTTCTATGTACTATGACTAGTACCATCGGCATAACCAAGAAATGGTTCCAAAGATTTTGACATCTGCAAAAAACACAAAGAAGATTACTAACCACATAAAAACTCTGAAAGTCACACTGTGACATACACATGCAATCAAAACATATATACAATGTTTTTACTACGCACAATCAAGCATAGTAACATTTAAGATACAACCCTTTCAGGGCTGTGACAATGGAATTCCATCATAATAAACCAACTCGTAAGCGCCTTTTTCCAAAACATGCTTGACAATGTAGGGGCCCATCCATAGTGGTTCAAATTTTCTTGTTCCTAATTTATTAGATTCCTAATCATAAAGCAAGACCAGGTCTCCTTTTGAGAATATGCGAGGCTTGACATTGTGGTCATATTGCACCTTAATTCGTTTCTTATGTGCTTCGTTGGCCAATGGAACTTCACAACGTGTTTCATCTAGATGGATGAGTTCTAAGAAACATGCTTCTTCATTAGAAGTGTCAGGTAACATGTCAATTGAGAGCTTTAGTGATGAAATCTCACATTGTATTGGCAATATTGCCTCAAGACCATACACCAATTAGAAAAGTGTGAATCTAGTTTCGTTTCTTACCGAGGTTCGGTATGCCCACAAAGCTAAGTACAAGATCAAATTCAAGTTTCATTTGTGAACTCCTATCTTTCATTGAAGTACTCACTTAAGGACTTTGTTGATGGCTTCAAGTTGTCCATTAGCCTGTGGATAATAAGTAGAACTATCATGTGAGTGTCCTAACTTGGAAGTTAATTTAGTAATGATGTGATTGCAAAAATTTGAACCATGATCTGTAACTATAACTTCTTGTACACCAAACCATGCAATGACATGGTTGAAGAAAAAAAGTGCAGCCATCTCACCGCTTTTGTTTAATGTAGGCATCACCTCGGCCCATTTCATAAAATAGTCAATGACAACAATAATATACCCATGCCCCGAGATGGAGTGAGGGATACATATCATGAAATCAATGCCCCATTTTACAAATGGTCCAACAACAACGATATGATGCAATGGTGCACGTTGTAATTTAGTTTGACGGTCAAAAATATGGCATGCATGACAACTTATGACAGTAGTAATGCAATCGTTAAATATGGTAGGCCAGAAGTAACTAGCACAAAGAATTTTCTGTGCGGTGGCATAACTAGATAAATTTCCACCACAAGCACCAGAATGGCAATCATTTAGAACTTTCTTAGCTTCCTCATACATGAGGCAACTACGTAAAATTGTATCAATACCACGATGGTAAAGGGTGGCTCCAATGATCAGATAATCTTTGGCTTGATATCAAATACACCACTGTTGCAAGCAAGAGGTATCGGACCGGAAAGTTTTGGTTTGGAGATAGATCAATATATCTCCATACCAAGGGTCAGATGATGAGATCAACAATAGATACTCTTCCAGAATTGATGGTTCCATTGCTGAGTCGATGGTGGTAGAGGGAAGGTCGCAAAGAAGCTCGACAAAGACTAGATATTTCTTTGACTTGGATCTGATAAATTCCAAATCAAATTCCTGCAAAATGCTGATCAATTTTGAATATTTGCCCCCCAGGAATTGACGTGATAAGATGTATGTCATAGGGTTGCAATCCAAAACGACAGTGGTATTTCGAAGCAGTATATAATGGTGAAATACTTGTACAACTTGAACGAAAGCCAAAGTTAGCTTCTCCATGTAAGAATACTTAACTTTCATATCATTGAGATTATGAATCAAATAATAGATTAGACGTTCAATCCCATCTTCTTCTTGGACAAAAACCATATCAATGGTTGTATCTACAGTGACGAGATACATAAAATAGTCATTCTGATAATTAGGGGAATACATTAATGACACTCGAATCAGGGTATCTTTGAGAGCATCAAAAGATGTTGAAATTTGGTACCGGAGGACAGGTGGTTCCCTTAGGCTTTGATCTTTGGCCTAGGGAAAAGTGTCCAAAAGAATTTAATTTTTCTCCTAAAGTGACTTTATAATTTTATAAAGTTAAATCTAATTTAAAAGTGACTTTAAGTGATAAAGTTACAAAGTCTAATTTTAAAGTGAATTTTATAAAGTCAATGAAAAATTAGAAAGGAAAAGTGACTTTGGAAATAAATGACTAAGTGGGTCTTTATGAAAGTGGGGTGAATTAAAAAATAAAAAGTGAGATTTAAATGAGCATTTAATCTCAGCCTTAGATCTCAATCTATTTCATCCATTGGATTTATGGATCACCCAAAAGTCACTTGGGGTTAGATTAAAGTAGGAAAAGGAGGAAAAGATCACTCATTCTTTCACGAGCAAATTGAGAGAATGAGAGCAAGAGAGCAAGGGAGACTTCTGGATAGTGAGCTTCGGAGTTTTAGCTGCAGAGTTTCAACAACGGAGTTTCAGCAGCGGAGTTTCAGCATGGTGGAGTTTCAGCAAGTCTGTACAGTGGAGTTTCAGCAGGGCGGAGTTTCAGCAAGGATGAGTTTCAACAAGGCTGAGATAAGCTGTAAAAGTTTGCTTGCTGATTTTTGCTGAATATTTCTCTTACTGTAAAAAGGCATTTTCCAGAAATAAAGAAGAGCTCTCAAACTGGTTTTCCCCAAGAGTTTTAGGGGGTTTTTCCAGGGTCACATTGACCAAAAATCTCAGTGTTAAAAATGTGTTTTAATGGTTGTTTATTACTGCTTATTTTTATTTATACAATTTCCGGCATTCTGTAAAATTTCTAGAATTTGTGTTTTCCGCAAATTTATTTTTTCCAGCTTGTTAAATTTATGGTTATGGGAAAGGGCATTTAACTATATGGGAGAAATAAGGAGAAACTGAAAACCTGGGTGGGAAATGAGAAATTTCTACATGGTATCAGAGCTTGAGTGTTGAAGGACAGTTTGGGACAGCAAAAGGAAAAATTACAGCTGCTGATTTTTCACTCAGAAAATTCCAGCAAGCTGATTTTTTTCATAAACAACAGTTTTATCTTTACTACAACAGTGCTATTTTTCAGTTTTAGGACAGCACGATGTCATTGGGATTGAGGGTGGAGGATAGGCTGAATAGGGATACAAATTACAATGTTTGGAAGGAGAGAATGCAGAGTATCTTTGAGGAGGCAGAAGTCTGGGATATCATGGTGCATACAACACAGAACCCTATTGTTGTGCTTACTGATGCTACTCAGTTGACAGCTTATAATAAAAAGAACAACAAGGGTAAGAGGCTGATTCTAGATGGAATCAAAGACCATTACATTCCTCATGTGAGAGGAAAGAGCAATGCCCATCAGATGTGGACAACATTGTCCAATCTCTACCAAAGTACCAATGAGAACCAGAAGATGGTCCTAAAGGAGAAGCTGAAGAACATTAAGATGGGTAATGATAGTGCAGCTGGATATCTCACAAATATTACTAATGTGAGAGATGAGTTGGCAACGATTGGAGAGGCCATTCCACCCATTGAGTTGGTGTGGATTGCAGTGAATGGCCTCCCCCATTCATGGTTGAACTTTGCTGATGGGGTTTGTGCACATGAGACCCTTCCCACATGGGAGAGGTTTTGGGATGATTGCATTCAGACAGAGATCAGGAAAGGTCAGCTTGGGGTAGCCAAGCCAGTTGAGCAGGATGAGGATGTAGCACTGGTAGCAGGACGCAAGAAAGGCAAAGGGAAGAAGCAGGCTTCCACAAGCAGTGGTGGGGGCAAAGGCAAAGGTAAAGGTAAACAGGGGAACACACAGAAGGACTATTCCAAGGTGAAGTGTTGGAATTGTCAAAAGATGGGACACTATGCAGTTGTTTGTCCGGAGAAGAAGAAGAAGAAGGGGAAGAACTAGGACGTGGCAGCTTCAGCAGAGATTGAGGACTTTGCAGGTCGTTTTGACCAGGAGTTTGCGTTCACTACGTGTGAGTCCTCTAGTGCAGGATCACCTGCCACACAGGTTCAGAGGGAGCATGCTTTTCCCTCGATTAGCGGAGCATCTTCAGGTATCTGGTATGTGGACAGTGGGGCTTCACGTCACATGACAGGAGTCTGTGAGTACTTCTCAGAGCTTTCAGAGAGTGGCACTGATATAGAGGTAGTACTCGGTGATGACAGAGTTGTTAGAGCAGTCGGGGTGGGGACACTGACATTTCAGAGGGAGTCCAAGCCTCCCTTGAAAGTGTCAAATGTTCTTTATGTGCCAGGGATGAGGAAGAACCTCATATCCGTCTCAGCTTTGGAGGACAGAGGATATGAGGTACTGTTCAGGGGAGGATAGATGTTGATGTATCCCAGGGGCACTCCAGTTGATTCAGCTAGAGTGATAGGTGTACGCCATGCAAAGGTGTACAAGTTTGCATTCCAGCCCATTTTTGCATTGAGCAGTAGTATCGAGAGTAGAGCTAGCAGTTCTGAGCTGTGTGAGATTTGGCACTGCAGGATGGGACATATGTATCATGGAGCCTTAAGTACATTGCGGGAGATCAATACAGGTGTGCCAGATTTCAGTACTGATCACTTTGATACTTGCAGAGGTTGTGCGATGGGCAAGTTTTCCAAATCCCCTTTTCCTACCAGTGACAAGAGAGTGACTGGGATACTTGATTTGATTCATTCCGATGTGAGCGGTTATATGTCTCATGTTTCCTTGAGTGGATATGAGTACTATGTTTTCTTCATTGATGATCACTCCAGGAGGACCTGGATTTATTTTTTGAAGACCAAGAGTGAGGTCTTCAAGCGGTTTTAGGAGTTCAGAGCTCTTGTGGAGACACAGACAGGTCGAAAGATCAAGTCCCTAAGGTCGGACAATGGAGGAGAGTACACCCTCGGAGAGTTTGTTGACTATTGTGCGGAGGCAGGCATTAGGAGGGAGTTCACTGTTCCTTACAACCCCCAGCAGAACGGGGTTGTAGAGAGGAAGAACAAATCCATCATAGGGGCTGCTAAAGCCATGTTACATGACCAGGGGTTGCCATTGTTCTTGTGGGCAGAGGCCTGCAACACAGCTGTTTACCTGTAGAACAGGAGTCTGCATCGTGCCTTGGGGCACATGACTCCGAAGGAGGCTTTCTCTGGGAAGAAGCCTGATATTGGTCATCTTCATATCTTTGGATGCATTACATACTCCTATATACCCAAGGAGAAGAGGACCAAACTAGAGCCCACCGCAGAGAAGGGTATCTTTGTGTGCTACAGTGAGACTTCAAAGGCCATTCAGATTTACATTCCTACATAGAGGAGAGTTGTTGTCAGATGGGATGTGAAGTTCGAGGAGGACAGGGCCTTTAGGAGGTCACGGGAGTTAGAGTATCTGGATCAGCCAGACCCTCAGCAGCAGTTGAGTCAGTCGCAGGGATCCAGTGGGCATGGATCAGGAGGATCATGAGGATCAAGAGGTACATCTATGAGGATGTTAGGTCCGTCAATGAGCAGTGGCTCACCGAGCCAGAGGGGTGGTGGTTCAGGAAGCATGCAGAGCAGTTCACAGAGTAGTTCACTAGGGAGTCCACTGATGGACAGTTCACACGGTACCTCAGCTTCTACAAGTTCAGGTGCACGAAGGAGGATAGTAGACAGATAGTCAGGAGTTTAGGCTCCTGATGATGATGATGAGGAGGAGTTTCATTCTCTGGGAGAAGTGCGCTTAGGAAAGAGGAAGCCCAAGTGGCTTCAGGGCACCTTGAGAGATGCCTCATCTATTTCTGAGCCGAAGAGGCCAGTCAAAGAGAGTAGACCACCTGAGAGGTTTTGTAGCTATATGGCAATGGTTACCAGCATCCTTGACTCTAAGCCTTCTAGCTATGAGGAGGCAGCTAGCCAGCAGGTCTGGAGAGAGGCCATGCAGGAGGAGTATTCTTCTATCATGAAGAATGATGTTTGGGAGGTGGTGCCGAGGCCTGAGGGCAAATCCGTGGTTACTTCCAGATGGCTTTACAAGGTAAATCATGCTGCAGATGGCAGCATTGAGAAATTTAAAGCAAGGTTTGTGGCTAGAGGGTTCTCCCAAGTAGAGGGAGTTGATTATGAGGAGACCTTTGCTCTTGTGGCTTGATATACTTTGATCTGCTCCATTATATCGATAGCAGCAGAGATGGGTTGGAAGATCCACCAGATGGATGTGAAGATTAATTTTCTTAATGGCTTCATACAGGAGGAGGTGTACATTGAGCAGCGACAGGGCTTTTAGGTGCATGGGAAGGAGTCCCATGTGTGCAGACTGAAGAAGGCCCTTTCTAGCCTGAAGCAAGCTCCCAGAGCTTGGTACTCTAGGATAGATACATATTTGCAGGGGATGGGTTTCACAAAGAGTGAGGCAGATCCGAACCTTTAGTTTATTGTGATTGGTGAGGAGCCTCTCATTCTAGTGTTGTATGTGGATGACTTGGTCATTACAGGTGTAGAGAGACTCATAGAGCACTGTAAGAGAGATCTTGCGACGGAGTTTGAGATGAAGGACATCGACTTGATGCATTAATTTTTGGGCTTGGAGGTATGGCAGGAGGAGGGGCATTTCTTCCTGGGGCAAGGGAAGTATATTGTGGACATCCTTAGTAGATTCCACATGGAGGATTGTAGACCCATGTCGACACCGATGATCACCAACTGGAAGAAGCTTCATGCTTCGGATTCTGAGTTGGTGGATCCCACATTGTATAGGCAGCTGATTAGTTCCTTGATGTATTTGGTCAACACTAGACCAGATATTTGTTTTGCAGTCAACACAATGAGTCAGTTTATGTGTGAGCCTAGGGAGGTTCATTGGGTGGCTGCAAAACACATTTTGCAGTACTTGCAAGGGAGAGTGGATTATGGTCTAGACTACAAGCAAGGGGATGGAGTGAGATTGGCAGGTTATACTGATTCTGGTTGGGCAGGTTGTGCTTCTGATAGGAAGAGCACTTCAGGGTGCTGTTTTGGGTTGGGTTCAACAGTAGTGTCATGGTTCAGTCGGAAGCAGCAGTCAGTAGCACTGAGTTCAGCAGAGGTAGAGTATATGGCAGCCAGTCTAGCTAGTTGTGAGGCTATCTGGCTTCGCAAGATGTTGTTTGGCTTATTTGGTTAGCCGTTGAGAACTTCAGTGATTTACTGTGATAGTCAGAGTTGCATTAAACTCACGAAGAATCCAGTTTTTCTTGATAGGTCAAAGCATATCGGGATCAGATATCATTTCATCAGAGACTATGTTGAGAAGGGAGCTGTGAAGCTTGAGTATATTTCCACTGATGAGCAAGTTGCAGATATTCTTACCAAAGCCTTACCACGGGGCAAGCATGTCTACTTTAGAGACAAGATGGGTGTGGTGAGGAACACCTTCCTCGGTAAGAGGGAGTGTTGAAATTTGGTACCGGAGGACAGGTGGTTCCCTTAGGCTTTGATCTTTGGCCTAGGGAAAAGTGTCCAAAAGAATTTAATTTTTCTCCTAAAGTGACATTATAATTTTATAAAGTTAAATCTAATTTAAAAGTGACTTTAATTGATAAAGTTACTAAGTCTAATTTTAAAGTGACTTTTATAAAGTCAATGAAAAATTAGAAAGGAAAAGTTACTTTGGAAATAAATGACTAAGTGGGTCTTTATTAAAGTGGGGTGAATTAAAAAATAAAAAGTGAGATTTAAATGAGCATTTAATCTCAGCCTTAGATCTCAATCTATTTCAGCCATTGGATTTAGGGATCACCCAAAAGTCACTTGGATCACCCAAAAGTCACTTGGGGTTAGATTAAAGGAGGAAAAGCAGGAAAAGGTCATTCAGTCTTTCATGAGCAGATTCAGAGAAGGAGAGCAAGAGAGCAAGGGAGATTTCTGGATAGTGAGCTTTGGAGTTTCAGCAGCGGAGTTTCAACAACGAAGTTTCAGCAGCGGAGTTTCTGTAGCGGAGTTTCAGCAAGGTGGAGTTGCAGCAAGTCTGTACAATGGAGTTTCAGCAGGGTGGAGTTTTAGCGAGGTGGAGTTTCAGCAAGGCTAAGTTTCAGCAAGGCTGAGATAAGTTGTAAAAGTTTGCTTGCTAATTTCTGCGAAATATTTCTCTTACTGTAAAAAGGCATTCTCTAGAAATAAAGAAGAGCTCTCAAACTGGTTTTCCCCAATAGTTGTAGGGGTTTTTCCAGGGTCACATTGACCAAAAATCTTAGTGTTTAAATGTGTTTTAATGGCTGTTTATTACTGTTGATTTTTATTTTTGCAATTTCCAGCATTCTGTAAAATTTCCAGAATTTGTGTTTTCAGCAAATTTATTTTTTCCATCTTGTTAAATGTATGGTTATGGGAAAGGGCATTTAACTATATGGGAGAAATAAGGAGAAACTGAAAGCCAGGGTGGGAAATGAGAAATCTCTACAAAGGAAGCTTGCACAACCTAGTCCTAATGGAAGGGAATTCCATTTTTCAAAAGATGAGTAAATCCTTTAGCCATTTCGGCAGAGTTGCCAATGAATCTCCTTAGAAAGTTAGCCTTCCCTTGGAGTCTCTGTATTGAAGTAAATTTGAAGGTGGAGGCGGATCAAGAATTTCCTTAACCCTCAAGGAGTTGAGTTTTATTCCTTCTTTGGACACTACGAAACTAAGCAAATGACTAGAACCAACACAAAACACACATTTATTTGGATTGAGTCAAATTTTGTAGTGTCGACATTGTAAAAATATGGCTCTCAAATGTTGCGGGTGATTCGTTTGTTTCTGTGAATGAGAAGGTATGTCATCTTGATAGGGTGGAATGATGTGTTTGATGTCATGGAAGGCATAATTCATTGCCCTCTGAAAATTTTCCCCAACGTTCTTCAAACCAAAAGGGAGTTTCCTATATGCGAATGTGCCCCAGGGACAAATAAAGGCAGTTTTATATTGGTCTTCTGGGTAGATATTGATCTAATTATAGCCACAAAAGCCATCCTTAAATGAAAATATTTCACATCCAGCACATTCATCAATTGTCTAGTGGATAAATGGAGTGGGATAGTTGTCTTTTGGACAAGCATGATTAAAATCCCTATAATCAACACACAATAATATTGCTCCTTGTTTCTTCATGATAGGAACAATATTGGAAACCCAATCGGTAAGAGGAATGAGGTATATGAAACCAGCATGCAAAAGCTTTTCAACTTCTTCTTTTATGGCAGTAGCCTTCTTCGGATGAATAGGACGGAGGCTCTGTCGTACTGGCTTGACATCAGGATACATTTTAATATCGTGTTCAACTATACTAGAATCAATACCTGGCATTTCCTCATATGACCAAGAAAATATATGGCGGAATTCACAAGAAAGAGCACGGTAAGTTTCAAGTTCTAATGGAGAACAAGATTTTCCAACATGGATGTTTTCTACAATTCTAGATTTGGTTGAAATATTGATAGAAATGGTTTCTTCGATATTTGATAAGTTTAGTTCAGAATTGACTCTATCTATAAGTACAAAATTTGAAAGGAAATCAACGATTGAAGGGTGATTTAGTTCATTTGGAATATCTTCTATGTGATCTGGAATATGGTATCGATGATGATAATCTACCCATGGTTCTTCTTCTATCATCATTGATTGGATGATTCCTTCATCACTAGAAAATGTACGTGAAAAAGGATTAAAGGAAGTACCATATTCTAACGAATGATCGACCCATACAATCAGTGATGATGGATTTTTATTTGTTGCGCAAGAAAATATTGATTGCTATGTGAGCTCAATTGGGCTTAGTGCATGGTTTCATTACGCGTATCAACTTCGGAGTTATTGGAAATCTTCCATGAGTTAGATGAAGTGGAAGATATCATGTTACAGGTCTCAACTTTTGCAACATCTGCCATTTGTGACGGTGATGGTAGTGAATAGGTGCCCATTAGGGAAGAACCTTTGAAGAGACCTACTGCAATGTCCTGAAGAGTTAACGGAGGTCCGGGAACTAGAGGCAAAGAAGGCGACTTAATCAATTACTGTGATTCCACATTTATGAGGGAAAGAGATCATATGAAAGTATGTCGAAACCACAATAGCCATAGCATAAAACCATGGTCTTCCTAATAAAATATTGTAGTCAAGGGGTCCATCAATGACCTCAACTTCAACAGTTACAATTTTTCCCCTAGTTCCATCTGCAGGTTACTTAAAATTTCATAAGGTGTATAAGTGCGACCGTCAAAATATTTTAATGTCATAGGTGATCATGACAAAGGGAGTGAGCCAAGTGTTTTCCAACAATTCATTGACATGATACAAGTAGATGCATCTTCGTCAACAATGGTTCAGTGAATGAGGCGTTTCAAAGAATTTAATTAGATCAAGAATGCTAACTGTGTTGGTAATTGTGGCATATAACCTTCATGGTTAAAAACTACGAGATTGGAATTTGTTGGATCAATTCCACCAATTCCTGAGAAAAAGGAATATTTTGGGAGGGAAAATTTTGAAGCACCTCAAGCATCAACATAGCAGAAGGTGACTGAGCCAAATATTCTACTATGTTATAATTTTTCACTGCTCGAGCTAGAGGGTTGAGTGTAGACTTATGAACAACTCCCTTAGAAGGTTTTATTGTTAACTCTGGTGCAATGGGTGCTAGTATAGAGCCAGATGAAGTCGAAGTCGAAGTATTGGGTTGATGTATAGCCTGGTTATTCGATGATGATAGTGGATTACCGTAATATTTACTTCATGTAGTTACCCAAACATCAGTCTTAGGCTTACGAGCAGATAACATAAGCACTTATGAAGTCGAAGCATGATTTGTAGCAACCAAATTAGTCTGTAGTTTTGGAAAAGGGTCTATCAACACAGAGGATGTACTATAAGTCTTACGAAGTTTAGAGACTTTAGAGTGGTGAGGAAAGTCTCATGTAAAGTGCTCCTCATTACAAATTAAACATGGGTAATGAGGTTTCCTAGCCAGAGAAGAGGAATCAGATGATTTCTCTTGAGGGGGATAATTTTGTTTCTTTTTGGTTTTCCCCCTTTTCTTGATTTCATGTTGCTTTTCATTTTTACCTTTGTCAGATGACACAACATTTATTTCAGAAGCAAGTGTATTAGAGGTTTGATTTGAAATAGCAAGTGTTTGACTAGATAGTCTACTTGCTATTTCAGTGCTTGAAGAACCTATCACACCATCACCAACAAGAGAGTCCTTACTGGATGGAGGTGGTGAAACAGTAAAATATGGTCTATATGCATTTGGAATATTATCATAGAGCATGCCAAACTGGGTGTAAATCAAGTCTAAGTATTGGGCATGAGAAATTACTTTCTGTTCAATAAAAACTCCTCCTTTAGCCACATCCTCGGTGATAGATGGCAACAAGGATTTAATAAACCACTCAGCTAAAAGCTTATTAGGAACAAAAGTTTTGACCATTCGACAATGACGACGCCACTCATGAATATGATTAGAAATGTAAGTAGTAGTGGTCTATTTAAACTTGGTCAACAATTTCATTCTAGTTTCGTATCTGATGGGTAATTAGAAATAGGTTAAAAATATAATGGTTAAGGCTGTGAAGTTTTCAAATGAAGCTCATGGTAACTCAATATACCACTTTGCAGCGAAACCAGTGAGCATTCGCTGGAAAAGATGTAGTCTTACTGAATCATCATTTAGGGAGTTGGATGAATACCATAAATTAAAAGTCATAATGTGATTGGACGGATCTTCTCCAGGGTTTCCATTGAACTTAGGAATATTAGTAGGCAATTTATCTGGAATCACTAGCCATCAAGCTGAATAAAAATTGAGATCATTGGTAAGCTGATTTAAATCCGGCAATTGAAGTGTTGCGACAAAAGGAAACTGCCAGTTTAGGTCAAGATGGGCGTAACTAAGGCAAGATGGAATTTCCTAGGCAATAGGCCTTTGTATACCAGCATAAGGAATATGCTGCTGGTAACCTTGATAGGGGTAGGTTTCTTGAGGATATCCAGTATAAGGTTGTTGTTGGGAACCTGGATATATTTTCTATTGGCCAAAACAAGCATAGGCTTGTTGACTAGAACCTGGGTAAGCTTGCTATTGACCAACGCTAGCATAGGCTTGTTGATTAAGTCCAGGATAAGTTTGGTACTGTTGGAATTGTTGTTGTTGGTATTATGGCTACCAATGTTGTTGATACAACGGTTGTTGCCCACTAGTATGAGTTTGACCAGTTTGTGGATAAATTGGACTAGTATAAGTATGAGCCATCCCAGTTAATGGTAAACTGACCTAAGGTTGTTGTATTTCGGACACAAATTATTGTTGTAAAATGGCCTAAGAAGACTGATTCTATAGACCTGAAACTTGAGGGTAAGAGGTTGAAGGATTAGCTCGCAAAGGTTGAGATACAGTCAACTGACCTTACGATTGTGGTAAAGTCGTAATGACAGGCGTAGTAGGTATCGGTGAAACAGATTGTATTCATTGTGATGAATACACAATCCTTGGTTGAACAGACATTATAGGCTACCATTGACAAACAGTCATTTCAGAATAATTTGGACCAAAAGATGACGATACACTTCCATATGGTGCCCCCATAGAGTATGAAGAATAAGAAGATTGGGTATATTGTTCCCCATATGGAGGTAATCCAGTGTTAAGTGGATACATTGGATGGTAACCATATGGGCAAGCTTCATATTGACTTAATGGATCAAACTGTTTAGAATCCATAAGTGAAGAACCAGGTAAAATTCTTGTGGACGACATGGGTGAAGACCATGGACTAGAAGAAACACTAGACTGAGTTCCAGATAATGATTGGTAACCCAATGGGATAGACAGACAACCATATAGATGTCACTTAGGTGTTGTGGTAAACATCGAAGAAGTAGCGACATTAGATGTTGTCGTAGCTATAACATATGATATAGTCTGGGATGTTGTTTTAGCCATAGTGAAATGACCCAATAAATGTCCTAATGAGTCTACGAGAGTTTGAAACTAAATAGGATCAAGAGGAGTAGTATAAGTTAATCGAGGAAAACAAGGATAAAGATAAAGCCCTGGTCCAAAACGAGTTGGAGTTTTAGGTGAAGTTTCGTCTTCAAATTCGTCTTCAATAACAATCAAACCAGGTGGAAGTATTTCACCATTAGGTCCATAATAAATTTATGGTTTTTGACTCTACAGTTAAGGATAAGTCTCAACAGTTACAGATTTCTAAGGATAAATTGGTCAATCATCTTCTGCTATGGGAACAACTTCTGGTTGTTCAACTTCGGGATCCAAGTGTTCTCGTAAAATAACAATGGGTTTAGGATGAAATTCTTGAGTAACTTCTAGTTCAGAAGTAACTTCTTTTTGAACTATGATAGGTTCGGGATCAAATTCCAGTTGAACAAATTCGAGTTCAGAAGTAATTTCTTGTTGAACAACTTTGGGTTGAGGATCAACTTCTTGTTGGACAAATTCAGTTATCGTTTCACTAATTTCACTTTCAGTGTCTTCTAGTAATTCTAAAGGTTCCACTTTAGTAATAGATAAACTAGTAATAGTAGGAGTAACTGGAATTGTAGTACATATGGATATAGGTGACTCTGGTAAATTAGACGAAGAACCAAATTTTTTTGATGTACTGGACTCAATTAAACAAGACCTCTTTCGCCGAATAGGTGTAGTTTCAGGCAGTAAAGCCAGTTTACACGTTGTCATACGCAAACGACAGGGTAAAGGTTGAATTCCTTCCACGATTGCTCATTTATTTTATTATAAAAATAAATAAACAAAAAGAGGGTAATCTAGGTAAAAGAATTACCAAGTAGCTGTGAACTGCAATATACGACCTCGGAGGAGCCAAGGACTTAACATGTGTGTAGGTAATCTCCCTGAATGTTGTTTTTCATGTATCATAGTATATAAGGCGGTCAATTCGGTTAACTATGGATGGATAGAAACCTAAAGTAGTCCTCCCAGATATACCTGAAACTACGTGGAGGCCCAATCCATGTTAGTACTGTCTAATGCGAAACCGCACAGTGGGAGCATTCCCTTATACTTTTCATACTATAACACTGCTCAATATACCTGAAATTACGTGGACGAGCTATGATATACTTATGTACATGGAATGAGGTATCACACTCAAAATGTATCATAGACCATTAGCGAAAACTACTATATTTAACGACACCAGAACACGTCTCTACACTAAACCTCTAAATGTTATGCATTAAGTTACAATGCTCCATTAGGTTAATTGAGATAAATTTTAGTTGATCTTGTTTAAAAGTTTTCCTTTCAGGTTCACCGTGTGATGTTTCTAAAACTCCTAGAATGGAACTAAGATGGGAAACATTCTTTTGATTTGATTTAAACAATGAAAACCATAACTAAAAGGGATAGAGCAATCAAAATATCTAAACAAAGAGCATAGAGCACATCCAATGCAACTTTCCCTATACCATTCCTACAAGAACACATAAAATTCTAAATGCATTATGCATGTTTTTCTTTTGATTCCTTTAATGTTTAGATGAACGTAAAGAAACTAAATGCACAAATGATCAATCAATGCTTTTCACAACAAACAAAGACTTTACGACAGTTTATTTTTCAGAAAAGTAAAGGAAAATCAATGTAAGCTAACTTTGGGGTTGATTCGACAATGATATAGAAAACATAAAGAAACATTGAATAAAGAAAGCCAAAGTGGGCATCGAAAAGAGATGCTAATTTGGACTTCAGGGACAGAGAAACATTGACCATTCAACAAACAATATGTGAAATAGTTGGGAAAAAAATCAAGGAAAAAGATGGGTTTTTGGCTTGGCGGGGACCAATGCAGCTGTGAGTGGGAGACATTGCGTTTCAGAGCACTGTCTCTAGGCTAAGGTTGCTTTGTAGAATACTGTGTCAAGAACACCAGTGCGCTCATGGTAGAGAGTACTATCAGCACACAAATAATCACACATTTTGACCAAACAAGCTTCAAAATGACTGAATATTGGTAAATGACCTCAAACAAGGTCTACTGTTGCTGCTAAGACAAGGGATAACTACCAAGAATGATGGTCTTTCCCTAGTATGGTTACCAATTTGTTATATGGAATTTATATGTATAGATAAGTATATCTTCCCTAAGTGGGTAGTTACACTTTGAACAACTGAAGTAAATATGTTTAATTTTTTCCTACAATAAGCAGATAAGATAAAAGAACTTATTTGTGATCCTTCACTTCCTTTGATCTCGTTTGAGTTGCTCCAATCGCTCCCACTCAAACAGAATTCACTCAATTGGTACTTGCCGACATAAAAAGAAGACGAAAAAATCAAAGCATATGATCTATTTATTGTAAACAAATGGAATCAACAACATTTGAATATACATTCATCATAGATATAGACAAAAGTATTGGAAAAGGAACAAACAACTTTATTGATTGATAGAAGGATAAGTTACACCTAATGTGGTTTGATCTCATGTCACTCATCTAGCTTAGTCCAAGCCCTCATCACACCAATAGCAACATCAATCCAAAAACATAACATTACTTTGACAATAATTTCAAGTCTCTAAACAAACAATATTTCTCTATAATATCCAAGCCCCTTGGCTTTATGATGGGAAGCCAATTTATGGATGAATGTAAGTTCTTTTGTCGTTAATAAGGCATTGAATGGTTTTCCATAATTGGATGATTTGTTTCCATGTTCAAATGGATGAGAGGATAGAGGATTAGATGATCCAAGGCTATACTAAGTCGAGCTCATCTTGATAGGATAAGAGTTGGGTTCCTTCTAGAAGGATCCATAAAGGAGGAATATACTTAGGATCCAATGAACATTTCAAGGATTTTTGCCCAGTGTAGGCTTGAGTGGGCTTAGGTGCTGTACAACATAGCCTTGAATGGGGCTACCTAATCTGTAGAGCACTTACCCTTGACCACTGGTGCGCTGGTGCCCAAGGAAGCACTTCAGTAGGGTTTGAAGTTAGGAAACTCTCGTGGATGAAAGAACTCAATCAGGTGGCATGTTTAGGGCATGTAGCAACTAAATTAGAGTTTTATAGACCCTATCTACACTGATTTGATCGTGAGGAGTGATGTGCCCAAATAGACCTGTAACAAGGATGTGTTTCAACATTGTGCCCCTGATTGGGATAGGGAAGCCCTCATGAAGGAATTTGATTGTGTTTGGAGGATATTTCATGGAAGAGAGGACTCTATGGGAAGAAAACTATTTTGGAAGTCTGACGAATTATTGGAAAGTCTGAAGACTGGAGCTACTCATAAGCCTATAGTTTGTAAAGTGTGATGCAACATTTCTTTCAAGGTTTGGTTTCTCCAACACATGGCAATTTTTTTTGTTATATCAATTATTTTTATGCACAACATTCAGTTGGTAAGGCTACCATGCCATATAATGGTGGTAAGAGCTTACAACACATAAAGAAATGGTATTTTCTTTGGATACAAGGATGACTATATTTGAAGATTAATTGTGGGTATATAGGGTTACAACATACATAAGAGAGTCCACTAGAGAAGAGTAGTGTGAATTTCTAGAGTTTGAAATGATGTAGGAGAGAAATGGATGTAGGATTGTAGGAAGCATCATATGCCAATTTTTCGTTATCATGCATTAAATAGAACTAACAGATTTGTGGGTGAACATGGGTTAATTTGTGACAAAACTAGGCAGAGGGGTAACTAAGTGTGTTAGGTTTGCAATATGGAAAACACTAATGGTAAAAATGCTTAAGTGTAGTTTCAATAGGAAAAATCGATATGCATAGAGAGGGCACAATTTTTGTGAGGGTGCCCAAATTAAGGCAAGAAAAGTAATGGCTTTCACACATTTAAGTAGGCTAGAGAGGAAACTACAATGATACTAGGTAAAACACACACAAAATTTATAGGAAATATTTGAATAACTCGCGTGGATTTATTATATTCACAAGATGTACATATTAATACATGGTTTTATGACCCTTGGTTTTCATCTTCCAAGAGGTCACTTGGACTTCAATGACTATTTGAATTCCTCCCCACCAACCGTAACAGATTAGGTGTCTAACAAACTTTTGTACTAATGGATTCAACTTGCATCTACATGAAACACAAAGGAGGAATCCGACAACCTTTTTCAGAACCCACTTAACATTTTTAGAAACTCGGGAGTCATACGCGAAATGGTTGCAAACTACAAAATGATTTGAGTATTTCACCAACGACTCTGTTAGAAATTGTTGGAAATTTTTATGCATCAAACAACTTCAAACTCTAAAGAAATTCACCCACAAAAATACAAGGAATCAATAAATACACTTCAACTTAACTTAACAGAGGGAGATACACAATAGAAACACTTAACATTTTTGACTTCTTATCATAGTAGGGGAAGACTTAGCTAGTTAATCGATCATTAAATATAATAAGTGACTGAGGCTACTAGGAATTAGGACTTGTAATGCCATCTAGCTGAATCTACTATCTAATAGCATACTTTAGTGAAATATAGAAAGAGGAAAACAACAAGAGAACCAATAGAGTCACTCAACATTGTACATTCAAGGAATAGTATAGAAACAACACAAACACATAAAATATGAAACTATCCACTATAGAATTAACTATCAATGAGGCCTATAAACTAATAGAAATAACTAGATACAAGCTTTATATATGATATTTATAGAAAAAATTACAACCATCATTTAAAAAACTAACATTGTATCGTAGATAAAAAAAAAGAAAGCTACAACACCAATCTCGCCAAGAAAGGCGAGGAGCCAGATAATTAAAAACTAAGAAAATTGTAGGTCCGATAGACCAATTTGGTCTCAGTGGACGTTAACCACCATCATCATCATCGTCATCATATAATAAGCGTTCATCCGATGGGAACAAATATCATCATCTATCGAATCAACAACACATCTCATGATATCAATGCACTAATCAAAAGTACCGCCTTATCATCAATCCCATCATCCACTCACAAACCCACCTTTACTAGATAGACATCTCACAACACTCTCCTACAACCACTTAGGCTTATATGAACATCAAAAAGATAGAGCTAGACTCTAAGATCAATTACTCTACCCCTACCTTTCTTATCCTCTTAGATCATCTTGAGGAAAACATATCTCATGATCAGAAAAAAAAAAGAAATCCTTAGGAAACCAAGCTTATAGATATAAATAACTAAAGAAAGTTAGAAAGTTGATATAGAAATAATCCATGAGAAATAGATACCTTGGTATCAGGACCTTAAACCCAGCTCGACATCTTTTGATTTTGAAAAGCATGGATAAACACCATATCACTAGGGATTATTAGTTATAGTAATAGATTAGCTCAATCTTTATATCTATATATTTGTCTTATCAATTTATTATATCTTTGACACCCATACACAATATATAGGAAGTATCTTTAGACTTTTTACACACCTTATGTAGCAGATTTTACTAGTTGCAATAGATTCATTCCTAGGAGATAGAAAGTCTATTTATCATATTTCAAATATTAAGTGATGGGGTTTTTCTTTTTAACCTATTCTCACCTTTTTCTATGCTTATGGATTTGAAACACCAAGTTATGACTCTCGATCTCGAATTGAATTTTCATCCCTAGTTATTGATCCAACAACAGAGTAAGAAGCAATAGAGGAATAAGAAGACAACCCCATTTACCTGTAACCACTAGCAGATAAAAAGGTAGGAGCAGAAGTAAGGTTAATAGAGATAGAGGCTCTCAAACTAGAAACACCATCAGCATCCTAGCCATATCAAGTTCCATATCCAGTTTCAAATCCAAAAGCATACCCCAGTTCCATTCGTAATTAATCCAGTCGAAGCTTAACCCATTGATTCAGTGATTTATCTAGTCACAGTTCCTGAAAATGCAGATGCAGTGGATTCAGTTCCATCTATAGAGTAAGGAACAACATAAACAATGGATTGATCAACAAACATATTCACCGATGAAACATACTCTTCTGCTTGGGGATATGCTCAAACTGCATCTGTATCCGGATCTTAATAAACAAATGGGACTAGATTTTCGACTGGATAATATACGAACCATGGTAGTATGGCCTTGCTGCTTTAGGTACCGTAGCCTTTGCTGCTGGTGGTGCTTCTCAAG
The DNA here is from genome assembly GCA_031772625.1 of Pinus tabuliformis. Lineage (NCBI taxonomy): Eukaryota > Viridiplantae > Streptophyta > Pinopsida > Pinales > Pinaceae > Pinus > Pinus tabuliformis. The sequence goes on from CM062810.1 coordinate 420,568,777, forward strand.
CTGCTGCTAGAATTGCTGCTCCAACTTATGGATCATGGGAATGAACAACTGCTGCCCCTCTATCCCCTTCAAAGATAGGGATCGGTGGGATGGGTCATTAATGAACAATAGTCTTAGCTATAGCTCAGTGGTCTAATCTCCTTTATCTCATAAGATGCATTCATTCAGTTTATGGTGATAGTGAGGTGGGAGTTGATTTTGGGAAAGTTACATATTTCTTTCTCACCCAACGGAGATATCATCCAAAAAATATCTATTTCTTTATAAGAACTGGCAGCAGAATAGGGAGGCATATATATTGGGTTCACCTCAACCTCATGTAGTTCCATCATATATGATATTATGTCGATTTACCCCTTCTAAATTATGGCTCTTCTTTCTCACACTAACTATTAAACAAATCTTCTAGGATAGTGATGAATCATTGAACTACAATCATTCTTTGGCATGAAGAAAATATTAAAATTTACAAGCCCTAGATATAGAAACTATGAAATCAAGCACTATGTGTACACTATATATTTTGGAATAAAAATCAATTACAACATAAGATAGTTGGAATAATTTTAGAGAATATGGTTTGCAATCTCTTATTTCACTCTCTATTTTCCGCAAAGGATGAAGCCACTTTTCTTGCAATCTGGTATTTTTACTGAGGTATTAAAGATATATATCTTTTAAACCCCTGGTCATTGATTCAATGCATTTATATTCGTTACCCCTTCTATATTTCTTGATATTCAAAAAGATCGTTGTAGGTTCCTATACTCTTTGAATATCATGCATATCAAATACATTCTCAAATTTTAGAATTTTTTTGGAAGTAGCTTTTCGAAACTAGCCTTTTTCCAAATTCTTGTATAGGAAACCATCCAAATTCTTGCATTGGAGGTTTCTTTCTCATTCTGGGTTAAACTCAGTGTTTTGAGATATCTTTCCATGTTTTCTCAATTAGATTGAATATTTCCTCTACCAATAACTATTGCGGAAGAAGGATAACTTCTCCTATTTAACAACATGTAAGAAGGCTAGGTTGGGTTTAACAAATATCCAATAATTTGGTACCTCATAATATATGTTCATGGATGATCTTAAACTATGGGGCTCAATGTCAAGATTGAAAAATAAAGGATCCTAAGAGTTCTGCTAGGGTTTGAGTGCAATATTTTATAGAAAATATTTCATAACTATAGACTATCATGGTGAAACAAAATACAAAGCTGGTTGGTAATATGTAAACTTCAAAATCATGAGACCCTACAGCATGAAAGAAAGCATAGGCCAAATTCAATGCATACGTAGTATAAGCAAAGGTATAAAGCATCTATCGTTGTCTGTTTCAATAATTATATTTTCCGAGTTGATCTCTTTTTAAATTATATATTTTTTGTGGAAGAATGGATAATCTCTCTAGATGAATGTGATAGAAGGAAGGATCACTTGGTCTTGGTTTTTTAGAAAGGACATTTGATTAATACCTCTGAATTGGGGTTTTATATGTGTTTTGCTAGGGCTTAATGCTTGGTATCATTAACACTAAGTGTGCATTCTTTGCTTTGATAGACTAGTCGTTTTGCAATGCCCCTGGGTAGCTGACATTGTCACAAGGCATGATATACCCTAAAAATGGGTGCCCTTTGGCATGAATTTAGTTTACCAATTCTTGGTTATTCATGGACATAGAAATTGCAATGGTTGTTTCTCTAAAAATTTCAAGAAAGGTTGTATTAAAGGGGTTCGTTGAGGTAATAAAATCATTTCTCATGAAACTCCTATGCACATATTTGTTGGTGTTCATTTTGGTGTATGTGATAAGTTCAAGCAATGCACAGTCTGTGCACTATTTTGGTTGAGTTCTATCTAATTCAATTTTAAGGTTTGGGTATAGGAACTTTGGAAACCACTTTTGGTTGTAAGTATTTGCGGGCTAAGACAATATCTTTTTTTGTTTCCATTTAAAAAAGAATTTGACTATGCTGATATTATTTCTTGAGGCACTTGAATTTGTTGTAATACCTTAGTGGTTTTGTCTCCATGTGATGGAAAAATTGTTGGGTGAGTAAGCTACCAAATAATGTCGTCTCGTCTTTGTGGAATTCATAGAGTTTCCCATGTAGGTATGGTATTTTTTGGACCGTATTTTGGAGCACATATGAGGTATTATATTACATTAATGAAAGAAATTCTTTAAGCTTATGCCATAGATATTTGTTCAAAAATAACAACAAGGAAAACCCCAGTAATACCATTATTTAGTCTTTGTTGGCAAGGGTTTGGATCTCCAAGTGGTGGGGTTTGGATCTATAAGTAGCACGATTTGTGGAAACAAGCTCTCAATATACTCCAAAGGAATTATTTATCCAAATTACCCCCCTTTACATTTTTACATTGATGTTATTACCAATGTTCTAGCTATTATTTTTTTATTGTTTCTCACACAATACTCTCACTTGAAGGTTTACATTAGAAATTTGGAAGTGGAGGAAGATGCACAAGGAGAAATAATGTAGTAATATATTTTATTACTTGTCCATAGGTACATCTGCAGGAGGTTGGGTGCAATCAGGTATGGCTGTAATGCAAATTTTAACCCGAGAAATGAAGTTTTTCCACTTGGAATGTAATTTTGACACCTTGGGGTGCATTCTAAGTATGGAATATGATGTTTCATGGCATATAGGATAGTCCCTTTTCCTTATCATCCATTAGTTTTGCAATTTATGTACATGGCATGCAATTTTGATGCAAGTGGAAATTTTGGTACTATGAAAATAATAGGTAGAAAGCAAAGTTGTTCTTACAAAAATAATATTTTAGCCCATGGGAGTATAAATCAGGGTAGGAGATGGTGTTGGTGAAAGATATGAGTAGGTGACCCCCTAGACATGGCATGGCACAAAATCATCATATAGGCTAAATTGGAAAATTTCCCATTCAAAAGACCTCCAAGCATGGGATTGGTGTTAAACTTTGACTTTGCCAAATTCAAATATGACATATTGCATGGTAGGATACTTAACAGTTTGGGAACTTGTATTTTAACGATTAAGGCCAAGGAGGAGGATTGTTATCTTTGACATTGTAAAAAAGATTAATGTTGAGGGCTGAAAATTACTTCCTTGATTACCAGTGGATGAGAGGAATGATGATCATCTTTGATTTTGATCAAAGTGATAATATATATTTATTAGAAAATAGACTCTGAATTTTCCAAATGGTAAAAGTTATAAATTAGATAATCATTTCATACATTTTCAAAACAACCTAAATTGAGGATATTGTAAAATCTATAAATAGGAGGAGGAAATGACTGTGTGAAACAGGTCTTAAGGTGCAAGAGTGATCACATCCTGATGACAGTTAGATTTCCTAAAAAACTATAAATGAACGTATGATATAGCATTTATAAATCCCTCTAATATTGTTGTTGTGTTGATCTGTATGTTGGTAACAATATATCTCTGAGATATGATTTGATCTATCTTTATCACAAGGATTCCTTGAAACATAAACGGATTGGTGAACACAAGTAAATAATATGAACTGTCACAAAAAATCTGATATGAATCTGCTATTAATTGCGGTTCTAATACCAATTATTTGACCCAACCTAGAATTATGCTATTATAACTGAAATTTGAAATCCAAAAATTCCAGAACTAGATTTGAAATCTGAAAAATAAAGAAAACCAAAAATTAGAAATTAAGAAGGCCCTAACTGTAGGAAAAACATGAATAATTACAAAATAATAGCAAAGATATGAAGACAAGAAATGACAAAAAATACTAGTGATTTCAACCAGAACTGGATATTAACTTTGAAGAACAAATGTAAATGCTAGCAAGAAGTATTTTGTAGCTGAGTAACCCAGAAGATAAATATGATACAAAGGATTTCTTCTGAGAAGGTATGGATGCCAACTCAAGTCGAATCAATAACAATATGGATGCTACCTACCCCAAATAGTCTCTTCCGAAATCCATGCAATATCACACTTCACAAAAAACTTCATCAAGGTATGGATGACAACTTAGAACCCAGGCAGTATAGATACTTCCCTTGCCCAAATGGTCTCTTTCAGACCGCCTTCATCAAAATCCTCTACTCCAATGTGTAATGGTCATTTTATAGTTAGTCTTCTGACTTTTTGTAGAAAATAGGAGCTGCAAACTTTGATTAGTGACACTTATGAGTGAAAGTTGTAACCAAATATGCATGGAGTTACAAAGGATTTTATGGTATGAGGGACATAATTTTTAGCTTTTCAGGTTACCTTGAAAATGTTTGCACCATGTTTGGCATTGGGGGTGCTTCATGAGATGTGGGGTGCATGGTGTATGGTTGGACCATGCTCTTCCATGTTGGACATGGACATTGGAGGTGGATTACTATTTGTTTCTAAACCTTGTTTGTATGTTTGAAATACATTTTCCCTTGAAGTGTTGGATATGGAGCTTGGTGACTTCATGTTGTTGATGCATGAAGGCAGTTTATGTTCTTGGAGTACAATTGGGTATTTCAGAGGAGGTTATCGAGCCCTAGATAGCATTATGTTGCTTGGTTCCTTGCATGGAGGTTTACACTTGAAATGTGGACTTTTGGGTTGAGGGAGTGGATATGTAGGTGTGGGAGCCCTTAAGGTGACACATGACCTTGGGTATGCATTGTCCCTAAGGAGACGCATGACCATGGGGATGCATTGGAGCTTTGGAGCTTAGGAATATCGTTGGACCTCAGGGAGTAGTGCTCATGATTTGGAGTCCTTTCTTGTTAATTATTGTCACCTTTGAACCTCACACATGTCACTTAGAGTAGAGTGCTTCACATGGGTGGATCTACTTGTGTCTTGCAAGTTTTCTTGTAGTGGACTAGCTTCACTTGTTATTGTAAAGCCCCTTTATCTCTCATATAAATAGAGGACGGAGTGAGTTGTTATTATAGTCGATTATGCATTTGTGCATATTCCTTTTCATACTTTGGTTAGAGATGTAATAACAGTGCCAATTTCTCTCTCTCTCTCTCTTGTTCAATCTTCTTTGTACTTTATGTGTCTTTGTCTTAAGGTGCTAGTGTTTCTTGGAGAATTCACTTGAAAACTTCATATATATAAAGAAGAAATGAAAGATGTGGGGTGGATGGTGTATCGTTGGACCATGCTCCTCCATGATGGACTTGGACATTGGAAGTGGTTTACTATTTGCTTCTAGACCTTGTTTGGATGTTTGAAAGACATTATTCCTTGAAGTGTTACATAAGTATGGAGCTTGGTGACTTCATCTTGTTGATGCATGAAGGGATTTTATGTTCTTGGAGTAGAGTTGGGTATTTCAGAGGAGGTTATTGAGCCCTAGATAGAAGGAGGTTTCTTGGTTGCTTGGATGGAGGTTTACAGTTGACATGTGGAATCTTGGGTTGAGGGCATGGATATGTATGTGTAGGATTCCTTAAGGCGACACACGACCTTGGATATGCATTTTCCTTAAGGATACACACGACCATGGAGATACATTGGAGCTTTGGACCTTTGGAGGATTGTCAGACCTTGGGAAGTAGTTCTCATGCCATGGAGGCCTTGCTTGTTAATCACTGTCACCTTTGAGCCTCACACATGTCACTTAGACTAGATTGCTTCACATGGGTGGACCTACTTGTGTCTTGAAAGTTTTCTTGTAGTGGACTAGGTCCAGTTGTTCTTGTAAAACCCCTTTACCTCTCATATAAATAGTGGAAGGAGTGAGTTGTTATTATAGTTGATCATGCACTTGTGAATATTCCTTTTCATACTTGGGTTAGAGATGTAAGAGCAATGCTAATCTCTCTCTCTCTCTCTCTCTCTCTCTCTCTCTCTCTCTCTCTCTCTCGTTCAATATTCTTTGTACTTTATGTGTTTTTGTCTTAAGGTGCTAGTGTTTCTTGAGCATTCACCTCAAAACTTAATATATATAAAGAAGAAATGAAACCCATGAACACAATCACAACCTATCATATAATTCTCCATGCTTTTAAAAACCATAGATAGGGAAAACCAAGATAAACCCTAGATCCACCAAAGATCCTCCAATGGTCAAACTTTTTGAGTATATTTTTGAAATATCTTTGATGGAGCTAAGGTTTCTATTGGTTTTCTCTATCTAGGGTTTTGGAGATCTTGGCATGTTATATGATGAGTTGTGATTGTGTTCATGGATTTTCGTTCTTACACACACATATGAAGTTCTCAACTATCCAAAATTATGTTATTTGAGATTTGAATTCCAGCGTACCACTGCCTAGCATACCTTGTCACTCCTATAAATTGTGTTATTTCAAAAGATTTGACTTCCAGATTTTTATAAATACAATGTCCTCAAGATAATAGTTTAACACTTCCATATTCATAATGAGATCATATTCTAAGAATATATACATTTGTTGTACGGATCAACAATTGTCTCATGTCTCACGAACAACAATCACATCACAACTGGTAATTGAACTTGGTTGGGGAGGATATTAATTTATCATCTCAAGTTCCTGAGTTCTTTTTGCTATCAAATTGAATCAGAACTAGATAAAAACTGGATTAGAAAAATTGGTTCACCAAAAAATACATAAATTATTCAAACTTAAGAAAAAACATATATATTAATGTGCATCCATATGAATCACAACTATTATACAAAAAATTTCCATTTAACTTGAGCTTTCTTGGAAACAGATCTGGAGGTTTCCCAACATGAAATTCCTAAAGAACATGTTGTCTTAAAGCTAAGTGTGCACCATATCATAGTTAAAATCTAAAGTCTTTAGCACCCTTAAACCCAGGCACTAGTCTGAGAATCATATACCATACTAAGAGCATATTTGTGCTAAGAGAGTTCACCATGCATTTACAACCACATTTTTTTTTAAGGGTGAAACTGGTTTTATGCCACATAACTCTGTTTGAAGGATAAATATCCATCTCATAAAACAGAGGCAAGCTTGAAATGCTTGTTCTATATCTAGAAGTATTGTTATGACATTTTTCACAACTTTTAAGTACGTTGTTGAAGGACTTCAAAAGATGTAAAAGTGATTTAGTGGGTCAGAATGTTCAATGATGGGTATTATTGTGAGATTATTTGCCTAGCATGCTCCTACTAAATTGAAAATCAGTTTTTTCTGTTTACTATTTGGGGAGAATATTGTAACAACAACAATAGTGCACTAACTATGCTAAAATGTCACAAAAAAATACATAAATGATTCAAATTTAGGAAAAACATATATATTAATGTGCATCCATATGAATCACAACCATTATAAAAATAAATACCCATTTAACTTGACTTTTTCTGGAAGAATATTTGGAGGTTTCCAAACATGAAATTCATAAAGAATATGTTGTCTTGAAGCCAAGTGTGGACCATATCATAGTTAAAATATAAAGTCTCTGGCAACCTTAAAATTGGCACTAGTCTCAGAATCCTATACCATACTAGGAGCATATTTTTGCTAAGAGAGTTCACCATGCATTCATAGCCACATTTTTTCTTAAGGGTGAAAGTAGTTCTGTGCCATATAACTCTGTTTGAAGGACAAATATCCATATCATAAAATAGAGGCAAGATTGAATGCTTGTTCTATTGCTAGAAGTATTGTTATGACATTGTTCAAAACTTTTTAAGTACTTTGTTGAAGGAATTCAAAAGGATGTAAAAGTGATTTAGTGGGTCAGAATGTTCAATGATGGGTATTATTGTGAGACTATTTGCCCAGCATGCTCCTACAAAATTGAAAATGGTTCCATTCTATTTATTGTTTGGGCCAAATATTGTAACAGTAGCACTAGTGCATTAACTATTCTAAAATGTCACTTTCTTTTTAATTTGACCATGAATATCTCTTTTACAAAGAAAATTTTATTATATCTCATTACGTTAGTGGTTTGATCATAATATTTCTACAGTCTCTTCACTGAATTTATTAAAGTTTTTACATTTATGCTTTTTGAAAAAAAGGGCTAACATTTTACACTAGCTAAGTAAGGATTCTTTAAATAACCATCTAGCTTGGTTCCTTTTTGTTCCATCTAATCTTGGCAAAGTTTCATGAATCTACATTGAAAAATGTAAGAATCTATTCTTTTCCAATAACAATCAAGCCAACTCTCTCATTTTGCAAATTACCTACCAGTTCTGGACATATTCTTTGAAATTTATATGTTGAAGGCGTTGGAATTAGGTAAGTGTGTTGACATTATGACACAGATTTGGCACTATGACATAGGTGTTGTCCTTGATGGCAACTCACTCAAATGACATATCACAGTTCAAACTCACAAAATGAAGAAAGAAAGGTATATGCAGGTTCCCCATTGAGCAAGCCACGTGTACACGCAGGTTTGTAGACCAAAATGCACATATAATGTACACATGCACTTTCGTGAAAGGAAAGGCGTGTACATGTTGGAAAAAATAGTTTTGGTCTGTGCTATTTGGTCCATGGTATTTTGATCCATGATATTGGTCCAAGGTATCCTATCCGAAGTATTGACCCTAAGTATTTGGTCCAAGGTATTGGTTCTAAGTGGTTTTGGTCCATGGTATTGAGTAAGGCCTAATACTATAAAAGGAGGAGAGGATCATTAGGCAAAGGCCCTCATGCATTGAATATCTAATGAAGAGCAAGATCTAGAATAAAGGTTATGGGTTATGGTGCATAGCTAGATCTGAATCAAGGATGAACCTTAGCGCTTGATGAAGGATAAGATCTAATGATGGGTCAAGATCTTAAGGATTGAAGTGAAGTATATTTGTGAGTTTTGATCTTTTACTTGAATAACTGGTTCATATTGTAGACTATAAATGTGATGATCTAGGTATAACTGAAGTCTAGAATTGTTGTAAAGATTAAATCATCATTTATAGATCTGTACACAAGTTCACCTTCGAAAAGGTGTGTATACACGTTGGTTCTGCATAACAAAACAATGTATACATCTTAAATTTGATTTGCATATCTGTATGCAGGTTTGCCTTGAGAAAAGTGCATATGCACGCAGATTCAACACATTGAAGTAGCGTATACCTTAGAAAAAATGATTTAGCTACTTCTGGTTGTTGTTACAATGTTATGGATTCTGGTTACTATTTTCTGGTTTAAAATACTGTATTTTGGTTACAACATTTTGAAAAGTGATTGATTGATTCAATTGTGGTTGGTGCAAAGGAGACTGATTGATGCAAATGTATTTGATGTTTGAATGATTTTATTCATGGATCTAGTCTAAAAATTTATGAAACATGATCCCTGGAGGAAAAGAGAAGGTTGTAGCATTCTATAGGTCAGCACTTACGTACTAGTAAACATATTAGTTAGTACAAGAGCTAGGGGTTTGTAGCTCCCTTATTGGAGAAGTTGGAGAATGAAAGAAGGTTGTAGCCTTCTGTAGGTAGAAGCTTGCGTACTAGTATAAGATTGCACCAGTACAAAAATTGTAAAAAGAAGTTTCTTATTGAAAAGAAGATAGAGACGATTACAGTAGGTGGTTTTCACCCACATTGGGTTTCCACCTTATATCTTGTGTTCATGTGTGTGTGATTGTCTGTTCTATTTTACTGCACCTGGTTTATGTTTATATGGTTATGATGCACTGATTAAAGATCAACATATAAGAAATTAACTAAATCATAAGTTTGCAGGACATACGCTAGTTTCCTTAAATACAGTTGCCTATACACACAAGTTCCATTAACTGAAGTAGTGTATATGAATCTAATTATGGAAATGAAATATTATTGACTTGGTAATATTGATTCACCCCCCCTCTTAGTATTATTTCCCACAATTTGTATCAGAGTAGGTCCTTCAGAAGAAGCTTGATCGCTTGAAGGAAGATCTATCATCAGGAGTAACTATGAAAGAGAGGGATCAATTAGACCACCAATCTTTGATGGGAGCAACTTTGTTTATTGGAAGGTAAGAACTACAACCTATTTTCAATCTCTTGGAATAGATGTTTGGGAGATTTTGGAAGGAGGATATACATTTCCATCAGCAATTCCTACAGATACGATAGGTAGAAAGCAATATGAAACCAATGCCAAGGCTATCAATACATTATTGGGGAGTCTGTGACAATCATAATTTTTCAAAGTTATGGAGCTCAAAAACTGCCAAATAAATATCGGACATGATTATTCTAAGCTATGAAGGAGACAATCAGGTAAAAAGTGAAAAACTGCAATCTCTTATATTTCAATATGAAACTCTCAAAATGCACAATGATGAAGGTATCACTAGTTACTTCTTATGTATAGATGAGTTTGTTAAGTGCATGAAGAACTTGGGTGAAGAGATAAAAGAAGTTATTTTAGTTGAAAAGGTTTTAAGATCCTTGTCTACTAAGTTTGAATCAAAAGTATCTGCCATAGAAGAAAAACATGATCTTTAGATTATTACTATGACACAGCTGCACGAAATCTTAGCTGCTTTCGAAATGAAAAAAGGAGGTCCATCAGATATGAGAGAGTTGCATTCAAAGCTTTAGGAAGAAGAAGAACTCAATGAATTAGGACATATTTCAGAAGGAGAGGAAGAATCAAACTTTGTCAAGAACCTTCAATGGGGTTCTGGGATATTCATAGGTAAACTACCTTTCAAATGTTTTTCTTGTGGAAGAATCAGTCATTATGCTGCCAAATGTCCTCATAAAGATAAGCTTGATAAATGTAAGGAATTAGCAAAATGGAATAGAAAACAAAGAGTAAGTAAGAAGAGCTACTATACTCATGAAGATAGTAATGGTTTATCAAATAGTGATGAAGATGAAAATAGTAATGACTATAGACTTCTAATGGCTTTTGAAGATGATGATTTTTTAGATGCTTCAGATGAAAATGACCTTTATGAAGAAATATCTAAACTCAAAATCTATTTAAAAGAAAAGAATATGATTATAGATACTCTGACATTCCAACTTGCTGAAAGAGAAAAACACAATGAAAAACTAGAATGTGAAATTGTGAGTCTAAGAAAGGATATTGAGAAAACAAAAGCTCTCACCCTTAGATTTACTAAAGGATCAGAAACCTTAAATGAAATTATCAAAGTGCAGCATTTCCCTCTAATAAAGACAATTCTTGGATATACTGAAGAAGCATCCCAAGCACAGAAGTCTTCAACATTCACTAAAAGTTATCTTGATGCAGCAAAGAGTAGTGAACAATTTGACAATCAACAACAAAGGCATAAAGTAGATCACCAGGTAAACTAGGCTCAATTTTACTTCAAGGATGAACAGAAGCTACAAACCTCAGGTAAATCATACTCAATCTGCTTCAAGAATGAATATCAATAGCAACTTTAATCACCAGGTCAATAGATTCGATAATTGCAGGAACTTCTTTAATGGCTAGTGTTTTTCATGTCATAACTTTGGACACAAAGCTGCTCAATGTGTTGCTTACTGTTATAGACATTTTTGTGCCTTACAACTATAAGCATGAAATTTCCATAAACCAAGGGATCCTAAGTCCCTAAAAGTGTTGTTCCAGCTCCTAAAGAAACAAGGTCAACAAATTACAGCTTCTCCCAGAAGTTCTCCAGCAGAAACTGCTCAAAACTAGTCAAAACAGGATCATTTCAGGTGCTCCACTAGCTAGTTGCATTGCAAAGCACCCAAATACAATGGCTAGGTGCATTGAAATGCACTTGAATGCACCACCAGGGTGCGTTGAGAGGGAAATGACAAGTGGCAGAGTCATTCCACGAGGTGGAGAGACAATGGAAGCTTCCAGAATCTTCTCCAATGACACTTGCCTCACTGAATTCGACCAGTGATGAGTAAGAGGCTCTCAGTCTCCAAGTGGAAGCAAGAACTGACAGAGAGAAGCCACTAATCAATTCATGAGCTGACTCATCCTCTTTGCATACATCTATATATGGATCCCTCACCAAGAGATCCAGAGGCTGGAATTTTGTACATGGCAGAGAATTGTTGTTGGTTTTGTGATAGATATCAGAGTATTGGGTGATTTATGCTTTGTTGGAGGTGAAGAAGGGATTCTATGCTGGGAGGTTGATGCTGGATTAGGAATCATTGGTTGTAACTCCTCCTGGATCTTCTTGTTTTATCAATAAAACTACTTGAGTTTCTCCTACATGCTTGTATATCTGATGTGTGTTATATTTGTATGTTTAGCTTAAATCTGATCCTAAGCTTTTTATGAACATAAATCCATGTCTTTGTGTAGTTTCTTTCTTCTGTGAACTTGCAGGAACTTTGTGACGCTGGGCAAGTGAGGGAGCAGATAGCTGGAAGTTGTCAAAGGGAAGAGAGATTGGATCAAAGGACTAGCGTAAGACACAGGTTGGTTCATCTTAATCATCTTCGTTTATAGTTCATAAAGGAGAATACAAGAGTAGTTTTCCATGTTTGTTTCTGAGGTCTCTGTCACAACCCAATGGGATAGGGTCGTTCTGAATAGACACTTTTCCCGAAAACAAAATGGCGACTTCGCTGGGGATCGTGTCTAGTTAGTTTGTTTGTGTTTCTATTGTTGTTCATCTCATAAACTTAGGAGTAGCGAATCGAACTGCATTTGCCATTTACAAATGAAAAGTAGACATCTGCTACTCTAGTCCATTCACTGGACCTATTTATGATCTGAACAGTTGACTCACAAATGATCTGATTACCCTTTGTGATAGCTCTTAAACCTCTTGTAAATCAACCCTCTGATTGTGCACTATTGATTGCTTTTACCCGGCCAAAAACCATAGATTAAACTGCAAACCGTGACCCAGAACCCAGAGAGAATTCTCGTTTCTACTCCAACGCAGGCTCTGTGAAGGGACTCTTCATTTCAGCGCAGTTCCCGAGAGGGCTACCTGCGTTGCAATTCAGTTTCTCTGTGTAGCAGGTGCGTTGATCAGCCTAGCCCTGCCTAGCTGAGGTTCTTTGCTCACTTTTTCCAGTCTTGCCTCTAATTTTTGCAGCCTGTGATCAGTGTGTTTATCTGTTTAAAAGCCCCTTTTCTTTGCCTTAATTCCACCTCAGTTGTATAAAAGAAACTGTATTTGTTTTTGTGTGTTTGTTACGTCATTTACAGTTTCCCATTGCAAAAGTAAACTAGTCATACTGTCGTCCTTAGATTTAGATTTGTCGTAAGTGTCGATTTTGATCTTAGGAGAGAGTTTATTTACTGTTGACAGTTGATTACGCTTTTACTTTTCCCTTTGGCTTGAATTTGTGAATTTCTAGTGTCGAAATAAGTGTTTACTTCAAAATCATAAAGTGTCGTAATCGTCTCTACCTTTTGATTTCGAAAAGAAGCTTGTTTGAGTTTTTCACTTGAAAGCGAATTCAAATTTGTACAACAACTTTCTTTTTAGGCATCAATATTAAGAAAGTGAAAAAAAATACATGCACAAGTGCATTTGCATATTGACAGTTTGTATGGCTTGATTTAGGAAAAGTGCATTTACAGTGTGCTCTTTGCTCTTTGAGAAAAGATTGTGTCTTTCTTTTCCCCTTGTAGCTAGGATTTTCATTGCTGAAAAGAGATAAAAGCTTGCTTATCATCTTTAGATTGAATTTTAGGAATTACATCTACATCTTGTGGTGAACCCAAAAGGCAAACTTCATAAGAAAGATCAACCTAAAATAAATTCAATGAACTTAACAACGCTTTGTAACTTAACGCACAACATTTAGAGGTCTAGGCTAGAGACGTGTTCCGGCGTCGTAAAGCCTGGTAACTGTTGTCCTCACTGATGGTTGGGTGATTCCTCCACTTTGAGACGATAAGTGCCAGTACGGACTTGTGCTCCCACGTACCGTCGAGTATATATTGGGAGACCCCTATAGGCATAAAACCTTTATCCATAGGAAGCCATGTCGGCCGCCCTACTGATCGCAATGCACCGAACACAGCATTCGGGAAGATTGACTACCGTACCCTAAAAGGTATTCTGCAGTTTTGCGATTGGTTTGGTACTCCCTCTACCTAGACCTCCAGAGCAGTCCCTTTCGTTCCTTTTCAGACTCCTTAATGGAAAAGGTCCATCTGAGCACTTGTCACTTCAGGCTCATTAAAAATCGAAGGAGACTAGAGTCATCTTTTGTTTTTTCTCGACTCTTTAAAACTGAAAAAACAAGTTGTGTCAAAGCGTGTTAAAACTTATTTTAAACGGAATATTCATACCCTTTTCCTGCGTTGATCTTTGGGTTGAGAAAATGGAGCCTACCAACCAAGGAGTTCCCCTTGGTGGAAATCCTAGTCCCTTCTCCTCTTGGGGAGATGTTGGTGCGCCCCATATGGCCACATTGTCGCTTCCAGGACTGACAATTGGCTTGCCAGTATGGCTCTTCTCAACCAATGTCGTTCAGAACACCACTATTCCTGAACAATCAAATCAGCAATTAGACGAGTCCAGAGTTACCCACCAGCCTTCTACTTCCTCTAATTCTTCCTCTCCTCCTTCCTCTTTGCTTGACGGGACTGGTAAAGCTAAAAGCCAAGTTCCTAAGGAGAAGAAGGAAAAGAAGGAGAAAGAGAAAAAGAAGAAGGAGCCAAAGGCGAATAAGGGAAAATGAGTGTCGTCTAATGAGAATCCACACACAGCACCGACCAGGCCTAAATCGCCATGTGTCATTTGTAGAAGAGACCACTTTCACAGAGATTGTCCTTGCATCCCCCGGATACTAAGGGACTGGTCTCCTCATTTGCACAATCCGGTGTCATCAACCTCTGGAGATCATGTTGAAAGCACACCGTCAACTAGTGAAAGTGAAGCCCCAGGACAAAAAGGAAAAGCTAGATTTCCCTGTAGACTGTGCGAAGGCGACCATGCCCTCCACCGTTGTCCCTTCTTAGACAAGGCTAAAAGAGTTTTGGATGATCGTCTGGTTTCACCGTTACGACTTCCTCCGGGATATAAAAAACTCTTGCCAAGTCTGTCACTAGTTGAGAACCCAGCTGGCCCGCTCAAGTGGTCGGCTGAAGCGTCTATCATTGAGGATAAACCAACTGAATTCATACCAGACGAAAGTCAAAAGGTCGAGGCGGCAGTTGACCCGGTCTTGCCTTCAGAGGTTTTATCTTCGAATGATACAGTCACTGAAGAGAATAAGGATGACACCGTCCAAATTCTCTTCATCAACACAGACTCTGACGAACATGGGGGCAATCCACCCATTCCTTTACCGCAGGAAGGAAGTTTGTCAGAGCCATACCCGGCCGTCTACTCGGTCCCACCTCCAAGCAACCTAGTTGTATCCTTCGACTGGAATCAACTAGGCAAACCCCGTTTGCCAGCAAGCATACCATTCCGAATTATCGTTCTATAGAATGGTCATGGCTGGTACCATCATTGATGAGGGGGCTTCTGTGAGTATCCTTTCCTCTATTGCTTGGAAAGCGCTTGGTTCGCCATCGCTGTTGCCTGAAATGAGAAATCTGACAGGATTTGATAAAGGAACCAGTCGACCTTTAGGGATCCTTCCCGATGTGCCCATAACATTGAGAGGGAAGACAGTTCGCATGAACATCATGGTCGTTCAAGGACCCTTGGATTATAACCTACTCCTTGGACGAGACTATATTTATTGCATGGGAGCCATCGTCTCCTCACTCTTTAGAGTAATGTGTTTTCCACACGAAGGAAGAGTGGTCAAGCTTGTGGACCAAATTTCATTTCCCAGATCACGCATAGCAAATAGTCATATACCGTCCCTAAATGGTCTCTTCACGCAAGAAATGTCTCAAGTCCCAGTCTATCCTCCCGATGAGCGCGAGTAATTCGGAGGGATATGACTGAAACCCAGGGGGCATGCGTCCTGGCTGCTTCGGCAGGAAAACTTCGGGTATAGAGTAGGTTTCCGCGGGAGAATATGACTAGTCTGTACCCTGTCTGTGATTGGAAGAGGGGTTGTTCTAGAATAAAATTATCTTGTCAAAGTTATGAGAGTTGGTTGATATCGCCACTCACCTTTGCCTATTTCGGTAGACATCGCCGAAGAAGTGTTTTGTTTGCACCGCGGATAGAACAATCTTTGGGTAACCTGTAAGAGGTAGGCCTCTCCTGATAGAACAAATGTTTTGTCTGCAAATTGAGGGGTAACTTTGAAACTCTGTTTTATACCTGGGGGCATGCAAACCTTTTGGCATGCAAGCAAGGGGCGGCTATTTATTTTTTAAATTTTTAGGACCTCTAACCCTTTAAACTCGTAGGATTAGTCGTCACCAAACTTGCATAAAGAAAGGATGTGGGGCAAAAATCTAAAAGTTGCCATTTTTATATGAGACATTCTTATCATATGACTGGATTAATCGAGCAGTTTTAGCGCATAGTTCAAGCTCGTTAAAAAATAAACATAAGATCGAGCAAATGTTTCCACCCGCGTTTAAGCTCGTTAAAAAATGAACTATCCTCCGGTAAATAACCATCGTGAATGAAGCATTTTCAGCCATTAAAGCCTTGGTCGTGTTTGCACCGTCACCTCCACTTTTCCATTGGCCGATCATTCACCTCCATTTGATTGTTTACCCATTTTGAGGAATAGCTGCGAAGAGTGATTTCACTAGCCATCCTTGTGACACTGCCGTGATTGGAAAATTCCAAACCTTACCTGGAATCAGCTGCTACCCATTTTATCACTCGTTCCTCAAAAGACGAGTCTTCTTTAAGCTCTTTTCATCTGACTCATAAAATATGAAAAGATTGCCGAGTTTTGGCCTTCCAGCTCGTTAAAGCGACAAGAAGTGCTATCCCTCCTCTAGATTTTAATCTTTTTAGACCTGAGGGATTATTGCACAAAAAGATCGAGCGCTTGTTTTGTTCAGCTCGTTAAAACTATCGAAAATTCATCCCTTCTGTATTGTTTTATACTTTTTCGGACTTAAGGGATTAGATGACGAAAAAGGAATTCCGGAGTTATCTTTACGTACCTTTCCAGACTCTCTAAAAAGGAAAAGGACCGAGTTATCTTTGTCGTTAGACTCGTTAAAAAGATTAATAGCGACAAACTTGTCTTTAGACGAGAACGAGTTTCACTATCGCTAGGCTCGTTAAAACATAGCGATGGGTTTGCCCGAAGGGAAAATTATAGAACAAGCATATGCTATCCTCCTCAAGCTTGACAAAAATAAAGAGGTACTAGTCAGAAATGACTGGGGAAAAATTGGGAAGAAAACTCAAAGAAACTTTATTGGTAGCAAGTCGCTCTTGAACATGACACTTCCACTCCGTGCCAGAGTCGGGTTGGGTTGTTTCATTCACCGGTCACATCACCATGGTCACGCCATACCATCCACATTTGGGGTAAATGCTACCGATCCATCACATAAGTGTCGCCGACATGTTCAAGAGAAGTCATCCAGAGAAGTCACCCGTGTCCCATCCACTACCATACATTATACTTCACTCTTTCATGACCGCCACCCTGAACCGTATGTCACCAGATCATTTTCACCTCCATCAAAATCATTTGCTCCGTTCCGTGTCATTGATGTGGGATTCATTAAGGCCCTCCTTTGACGGATCGCTTCTTGTCGACATCAGCTCATTATCCAAGAAGTTGATCTAGGAACACCCCTTCAGTACTTTGAAGCTTGCATGCCTCAATGGCAAGTTTCTCACTTCCGGCGACAGGTATACATCAATGACCTTCGACCGAAAGATTTTGCATGGTGTTCGACGCCAAGTCCTTTATTCACACCATGTGAATTGTACTGCAGTACCTTGAGGGTCATTATCATTATCGGTGATTCCTCTCGCGCTTGTTAACAGTTTACATCATTGACTGGTAATCAAGCGATGTCTTTCCATGTTCGACTTCAAAACATTTCTCACATGGATCGACTTGTACTTAGAGTGAAGATCGGACGAGATTGAAGACCCCGGATCTAGTTTCATCCATCCGGGCTGCGATATATATTCAGGAAAAATAAAGACATTGAAATGTACAGCATTGCAGCACAGATAATCATCCTACCAAAAGGATGATGACTTCATCAGAATCATCAGTCTACCATCAGACGATTGTCTGTCCTATGTACATGAAAATGAATTTATAAAGCTGAGCATGGGAATGCCCGCCTCAGCTAGATCATGAAAACAGTATGAAAATAATGTATTGTATTGTATCTTATTACAGGTCTCCTCCCCAGCATTAGAAGAACTTCGGATCCTCCTAATAAAGCATTTCACTCGATAAACGGCCTCATACTTTAGGGGGCAACTGTTATAGACATTTTTGTGCCTTACAGCTATAAGCATGAAATGTCCATAAACCAAGGGATCCTAAGTCCCTAAAAGTGTTGTTCCAGCTCCTAAAGAAACAAGGTCAACAAATTACAGCTTCTCCCAGAAGTTCTCCACCAGAAACTGCTCAAAACTAGTCAAAACAGGATCATTTCAGGTGCTCCACTAGCTAGCTGCGTTGCAAAGCACCCAAATACACTGGCTAGGTGCATTGCAATGCACTTGAATGCACCACCATGGTGCGTTGAGCGGGAAATGACAAGTGGCAGAGTCATTCCACGAGCTGGAGAGGCAATGGAAGCTTCCAGAATCTTCTCCAATGACACTTGCCTCACTGAATTCGACCAGTGATGAGTAAGAGGCTCTCAGTCTCCAAGTGGAAGCAAGAACTGACAGAGAGAAGCCACTAATCAATTCATGAGCTGACTCATCCTCTTTGCATACATTTATATATGGATCCCTCACCAAGAGATACAGAGGCTGGAATTTTGTACATGGCAGAGAATTGCTGTTGGTTTTGTGATAGATATCAGAGTATTGGGTGATTTATGCTTTGTTGGAGGTGAAGAAGGGATTCTATGCTGGGAGGTTGATGCTGGATTAGGAATCATCAGTTGTAACTCCTCCTGGATCTTCTTGTTTTATCAATAAAACTACTTGAGTTTCTCCTACATGCTTGTATATCTGATGTGTGTTATATTTGTATGTTTAGCTTAAATCTGATCCTAAGCTTTTTATGAACATAAATCCATGTCTTTGTGTAGTTTCTTTCTTCTGTGAACTTGCAGGAACTTTGTGACGCTGGGCAAGTGAGGAAGCAGATAGCTGGAAGCTGTCAAAGGGAAGAGAGATTGGATCAAAGGACTAGCGCAAGACACAGGTTGGTTCATGTTAATCATCTTCGTTTATAGTTCATAAAGGAGAATACAACAGTAGTTTTCCCTGTTTGTTTCTGAGGTCTCTGTCACAACCCAGTGGGATAGGGTCGTTCTGAATAAACAGTTTTCCCGAAAACACTTACAAGACCATCATGACTAGAGAAGCATGAAATAAAAGGAATGTGATGGAGATCATGAAACAAACCTATAATAAATTTTCTCTTCTTGAAAATAAAATAGAATGCCCTATCTACAACAACTTTGGTCACGAAGAATCTGAATGCAGGAGTAAATTTTGGAAAACATCTCAAAAGGAGAAAAACTCATTAAATCCCAAAATATGGAGAAAGAAAGAACCATAAACAGAAAAATGTGGTATATCCCTCTATGTAGAAGGACAAGAAAATAAGTGGTACCGCGATAGTGCGAAACACATGACAGGTGATAAAGAAAAACATCAGTCATATAATGCCTTAGAAAAAGAAAAGAAGGTCTCATTTCAAAATGACACTCCAACTGTCATAAAAGGTAAAGGTTCTGTTGTTTTAAAAGGAAAAGTTAAAGCTGAGAATGTTATGTATGTTGATGGTCTAAAGCATAACCTGTTGAGTGTCAGTCAAATCTATGATCAAGGAAATGAAGTAGTATTTCGATCAAATGGATGTATTGTTCGTGAGCTTGATATAGGAGAAACTATGATCAAAGGTACAAGAACTCCAAAAAACTTATATATACCCAAGGGAGGACAACAACTGTGTTATCTAAGTAAAAATGATGAACACTGGCTATGGCATAGAATATTTGGGCATCTAAGCTTCTCTCAAATAAGAAAAGCAAGCAAATTCTAGGCTGTTTGTGATCTTCATGCTATCAGCATTCCAGAAAATACAATATGAAAATCATGTCAATTTGGTAAGAAAACCAGGTTGCAATTCCCTGAAAAGGAAGGATCAGCTTGTAAGCCTCTTGAACTTGTTCATACTGATTTATGTGGTCCATCAAGGAAAAAGTCCCCTCGTGGAGAGGAATATTTTATATTGTTCATTGATGATTTTTCCAGAATGTGTTGGATAGGGCTTCTAAAGCATAAAGATGAAGCATTTGAAAATTTCAAAGCCTTCAAAGCCCTGGCTAAAAATGAATTGGATTGCAAAATCAAATGTCTCAGATCTTATCAAGGAGGGGAATTTACCTCGGATGAATTCTTTGACTTTTATGAAGAACATGGAATCAAAAGGCATTTCTCCACTACAAGGACTCCTCAGCAAAATGGAGTGGTAGAAAGGATGAACATAACTGTTCAGCAAATGGCTCATGCTATGCTAGATGAGTCTGTAACTTCTGTAACCTTCTGGAATGAAGCTGCATTCACTACCGTCACTATTCTCAACAAAGCAAATGTTCGAGTAAATAGCACTCAAACTTTACATGAACTTTGGTATGGTAAGACTCCTACTATAAAATACTTCAAAGTTTTTGGAAGCAGATGTTACATCAAAAGGACTGATGAAAAAATTTGCAAGTTTGAACCCAGAGAAGATGAAGGCATTCTCCTTGGTTACTCTTCTTGAAGTAAAGGATATAAGTGTTATAATAGAAGACTTGGGAAAATTATTGAAAGTATTGATATTGTGGTTGATGAAGCATGCAAAAATCCAAAGAATGTAAAAACCAAATATTGTGGAGAAGATGAGGATTATCCTTCCACATCAAATTAGACTAATTCCAAAGAAGAAACCAATGAAGCACCAGAAGAACAGATAATGACAGAAGAAAAGTCTCCATCCAGGTATGTTCAAAAAAATCATCCAAAGACTCAAATTTTGGGACATAAAGAGGCAGGTGTGCAGATAAGAAGAACTATTATAGAAGCTTCAAGCTATCTAGTATTGCTTTCCTCCATCAAACCTAAAAATGTAAATGAAGCATGCAAAGATGAATGTTGGGTCAAAGCCATGAATGAGGAACTTGAGCAATCTGAAAAGAATAATACTTGGGAATTAGTTCCTAGACCTCCTGATAAGAATATCATAGGAACCAAATGGATATTCAAAAACAAGCTAAATGCAAATGGTGAAGTTATTAAAAACAAGGCCAGACTTGTTTGTAAAGGATATGCTCAACAAGAAGGTATAGATTTTGAAGAAACTTTTGCTCCTGTTGCTAGACTAGGAGACATAAGAATGTTCCTTGCTCTTTCTAGTTTTAAAAAATTCAAAGTATACCAAATGGATGTAAAATCTGCCTTTCCTAATGGGGAGTTAGAAAAAGAAGTATATATTGAGCAACCAGACAGATTCATCCTTGGAAATGATCCAAAACTTGTATGCAGACTTAGAAAGGCTCTCTATGGTCTAAAACAAGCTCTAAGGGCCTGATATTACCGTCTTGACAAATAACTTCATCAACAAGGTTTTTCAAAAAGATCAGCTGATAGCAATCTATATACAAAGATTGACAATAATAAATTGCTAATACTTGTTGTGTATGTTGATGATATCATTTTTGGTAGCAATGAGGAATCGATGAGTCAAAACTTTGCTTTGGTAATGCAACAAGAATTTGAAATGTCCCTGCCTCGTGAGCTCACATATTTTCTTGGTCTACAAGTTCAACAAAAGAAAGCTGGTATTTTTCTGTCACAAACCAAGTATCTCAAGCAGATCTTGAAAAAATACAACATGGAAGATTCTAAACCAATATGTACCCCTATGGTAACAGGATGTAGTCTCAGCTCAAATGATGAATCAGCAGCAGTACATCAACCAACCTACAGATCCATGATTGGCAGTCTGCTTTATCTAACAGGTAACCGACTAGACATTATGCATGAAATGGTAATAGTTGGAAGATTCCAAGCCAATCCAAAGGAATCACACCTTTAGGCAGTCAAAAGGATTTTCAAATATCTTCAAGGAACACAAAATTTTGGTTTATGGTATCCTAGAGATACAGATCATACAGATCATGCATACACAAATGCACATTGGGCAAGAAGTGTTGATGATAGAAAAAGCACTAGTGGCAGTGCATTCTATATGGGTTCCAGACTAGTGTCTTGGTTCAACAAGAAACAAAGTTCAATTGCATTATCTACAGCTGAAGCAGAATATGTGGCTACTGCATCTTGCTACACACAACTCCTTTGGATGATGCAAACATTACAAGACATTTAGATGAAATGTACTCCACCCATCTCCATTCTATGTGATAATACAAGTGTAATCAGTATTTCAAAGAATCGAGTCATGCATTCCAAGACCAAGCACATACCCATCAAATATCATTTTCTACATGAACAAGTGCTTGAACAAAAGGTCAAATTGGAGTATGTTCCCTCCAAAGAACAGGTTGCTGATATATTAACCAAACCACTGCCCAGAGAGACATTTGAATATCTCAGACAGAAGCTAGGAGTAGTTGATGCATTATCTTGCGGTTAAAACTTATCTCTTTTAGAGAAAAGTGGTTATACGTGAGTTCCATGAAGCGTATCCACATATATATATATATATATATATATGCCGGTTTCTATGGATACAGTCAATAATGTGAAACGGGAACTATAAACTCAAAACGGGAACTCTGACAAAAGAACCCCGAAAAAACATCAAAAACAGTGCTAAAAATGAAAAGTGTTGATGCTGGAGTAACACCTTTTCTTTTCTTCGGTAAATTTTCAACATGTTTTAAAAATGGCGGTGAAAACCATTTTTTTGCGCATAAATTATCCAAAAAACACCCTCAAAACGAAAAGGGTTAATTCTGGGAGAACATTTTTTTTTTCAAAAGTAAAATTTCAACATTTCGAAATAATGGCATAAAATATTTTATCATGACCCCGAAAAACATTAAATTTAAAAAAATAATGAAAACATAAAAAAATTAAAATTAAAACAATGAAAAAACACAAAAAAAAGTTAAAAAAAAAAACAAAACATAGATTAAAATATATACTAAAAGCAAAACATAAAATAAAAATAAAAAACGAAAAATAAAATCAATCATAAAAATGTAAAAGAAACAAAATTAATGATAAGAATTAAAAAACTAAAAACTAAAAATAAAATTATAAACAATTAAATAGTAAAAAAAATGGGGATAATAAAGAGTTATCTTGTAAACCAAAAAAAATTGGCAAAAAATATACATATCTATGGAAAATAAAAAAAATAAAAACATTTAAAATAAACAAAAAATTAAGTAGGTGAAAATAGAAAAATAAAAAAAAAAAATTAAGAAAAAACAAAAAAAATTAAAATTAAAATTAAAAAAAAACTATATCTAAAAAAAATAGAAAATTAACAAAAAATTAAAAACTACTAAAAAAGATTAAAATGTTGATTACTAAAAAAAAATATAAAAAATATATAAAAGACAAAAATTAAAATGTTAAAAAAATTTTATCTCACAAACCATAAAACAATTTGGATATATATATATATATATATATATATATATATATATAAGTAAAAATAGAGAAATAAAAAAAAAAACATTAGCAAAAACTAGAAAAAAAATAAATCAATAAATAAAAACCTAGTTTAAAAAAAATAGAAAATTAAAGAAAAAAAATTAAAAAACTAGAAAAAATAATATTAAAAAAACATAAATAAATTCAAATTATAAAAAAAAACGCCAAAAAAATGTGAATTATTTATTTAAAAAAAGTAATTATTTTTTATGAAACATACATATTTTATTTAAAAAAAATTTAATTTTTTTTTAAAGAATCTTTTTTATTATTAAAAAAAAAAAAAAAAAATTTAACCAATGTTTATTGTTATTTTTATTTTTTTCTTTAAAAATACAAATTATTAAACCTACCTTTTATATTAAAAAAAAAAAAAAAAAAAAAAAAAAAAAAACCTACATTTTATTATTAAAAAAAAAAAATTACATTTCTTTTTTTTTAAACAATTTTTTTTTTTAAAAAAATAAATAAAATTCATTTTTTTTATTAAAAAAAATTATAGTTTTTTGTTTTAAAACATTTTTTTTTTGTTTTTATTTATAAATATAAATAATAAAAAATATTTTAGTTCTTTTTAAACCAATTTAAATTTTTTTAATTTAAAATTTAGAAAATTATTAAAAAAAAATTTAAAGTTTAAAAATTAACATTGTGTTTTTTTTTATTAAGAAAAAAAGATTGCGGTGGCCCTCCGCCCCCCGGCAGCCCGTGGTGGTGCTGCCGTGGGCGGAGGGTCCTGCACATAGGCCCTTTGCCCATGACAGCGCCACCACGGGCGGCCGGGTGGCGGAGGGCCACCAGAATTTTTTTTTTTTACTAAAAGAAAAGTAATGTTAATTTTTTAAATTTTAAATTAAAAATAAAAAATAAATTGGTTTAGAAAAAATTAAAATATTTTTTATTATTTACATTTTAAAATAAAAACAAAAATATTGTTTGAAAATGTAAAACAATGTAAATTTTAATTTTATTTTTTTAATAAAAAAAATTAATTTTAATTTTTTTTTTAAATATCAAATGAAGGTTTAATTTTTTATTTTTTTTAATATAAAAGGTAGGTTGAATAATTTTATTTTTAAATAAAAAATAAAAATAAAAATAAGAACAAAAATTGTTTTTAATAATAAAAAGGATTAAAAAAAAAAAAATTAAATGTTTTTTAAAATAAAATATCTATGTTTAATAAAAAATAATTACATTTTTTTTAATAAAAAATACACATTTTTTTGGTTTTTTTTTTATAATTTCTCTATTTTTACTTGCTTACTATATATATATATATGTATGTATATATATATGTATACATGTACGTATATATATATATATATATGTGTGTGTATATATATATAGATGTATATATGTATATATATATATATATATATATGTCTATATGTATATATATATATATATAGATATATATATATATATATATATATATATATATATATATCACTACCATTCTAAAACGCAATGTACATAAAAAAAATTACAAAAAATAAAAGTGCCAAAAATTATGCTCTAAAAAAACATGTGTGTTCTGCATCACCCCTTTTCAAAATCGGGTCACTTTTTTGCTATCTCTACAAAACGGGTAACAATATCAGTTCCCGTTTCAAAGTTTACATTGTTAGTCGCATATATGTTGGTTTGAATAAAAACAGTGGACCAAACTCAGGATGAAAGGAGCCTGATATGGGTCTGACAGTGATCATCTGGCACAGAGGGAGCATATACTTCTAATAATGCATTGTTGGCATTATCTTAGAAGATCTTGGTACAAATTCACAGTTGATTTTAATTCAGGTGGAACATGTTTAGGGGGATATCATGGTTGCTAGTCTGGATGGTGATTGATAGATGCTACTGATGATAGTTGTTGATAACTATCATGGTCTTGGTTCAGATATTTGGTCTCTATGTCATGTATATCTTTTAATGTCAAGGTCATGAAACGACCTATTTTGTTTCCCCACTATGCATGGGATGGATGATGTAATGTTCTTGTTTTGAAATGTATAAAAATTTGGTATATCCCCACTTGGTTGGGTGGATGATTCAAACTTGGTATATCCCCACTTGGTTGGGATATGGAAGTATGTATGAGACATTGGTGATAGGAAGGTCATTTATGATGTATAGAGTCATGTTCTTCTTTTAGAACATATTTTTACAGACCTTTCTTATATTCAGGGGGAGCATGGACTCGAGCATGGAGCTCAATTAACACTCTTCAGCATATCAGAGCATTCATCATTTACTCAAGGGGAGCATAACCCTTTGCCTTTGATGACAAAGGGGAAGAGTGACTTGCTATTTCCATCAAGTCCAAAGGGGGAGATTGTTGGCATTATGACACACATTTGGCACTATGACATAGGTGTTGTCCTCGATGGCAACTCACTCAGATGACAGATCACAGTTCAAAATCACAGAATGAAGAAAGAAAGGTATACGTAGGTTCCCCATTGACCAAGCTGCGTGTACATGCGGGTTCGCAAACCAAAAGACACGTATAGCGTACACAGAGACTTGCACAGAAGGAAATACACTTACATGTTGGAAAACTTAGTTTTGGTCCGTGGTATTGGGTCCATGGTATTTTGATCCATGCTATTGGTCTAAGGTATCTTGTTCGAAGTCTTGAACCCAAGTATTTGGTCCCAGGTATTGGTTCTAAGTGGTTTTGGTCCATGGTATTGACTAAGGCCTAAGACTATACAAGGACGAGAAGATCATTAGGCAAAGACACTAATGTAATGAATATCTAATGAAGAGAAAGATCTAGAATATAGGTTATTGGGTTATGGTGCACAACTGGATCTGAATCAAGGATGAACCTTAGCGCTTGATAAAGGATAAGATCTAATGATGGGTCAAGATCTTAAGGCTTGAAGTGAAGTATCTTTGTGTGTTTTAATCTTTTATCTGAATAACTGGCACATATTGTAGACTATAAATGTGATGATCTGGGTATAACTGAAGTCTAGAATTGTTGTAAAGAGTAAATCATCATTTATAGATCTGTACGCAGGTTCACCTTAGAAAAGACGAGTATACACGTTGGTTCTGCATATGAAAACAATGTATACATCTTAAATTTGATTTGCAAATTTGTACACAGGTTCGCCTTGAGAAAAGTGCATATGCACACAGGTTTGACACATTGAAGTAGCACATACCTCATAAAATATGCTTTAGCTACTTCTGGTTGTTGTTATAGTGTTCTGGATTTTGGTTACTATTTTATGGTTTCTGTATTCTGGTTACAGCATTCTGAAAAGTGATTGATAGATTCAGTTGTGGTTGGTACAAAGGAGATTGGTTGATGCAGATGCATTTGATGTTTGAATGATGTTATTGATGGATCCAATCTGAAAATTTATGAAACGTGATCCCTGGAAGAAAAGAGAAGGTTGTAGCCTTTTGTAGGTCGACATCTATGTACTAGTTAACATATCAGCTAGTACAAGAGCTAGGGGGTTATAGCTCCCTTACAGGAGAAGCTGGAGAACGAGAGAAGGTTATAGCCTTCTATAGGTAGAAGCCTGGGTACTAGTATAAGACTGCCCTAGTACAAAAATTGTAAAAAGAAGTTTCTTATTAAAAAGAAGATAGAGACGATTGCAGCAGGTGGTTTTCCACCACATTGGGTTTCCACCTTATATCTTGTGTTCATGTGTGTGTGATTGTCTATTCTATTTTACTACACTTGGTTACTGTTTATATGGTTCTGATGCACTGATTAAAGATCAACATATAAGAAAATAACTGAATCATAAGTTTGCAGGATATACACTAGTTGCCTTAAATACAGTTGTGTATACAAGGAAATTCCATTAACTGAAGTAGCGTATATGAATTTGATTATGGAAATGAAATATTATTGACTTGCTAATACTAATTCAGGCCACCCCCCCAGTATTATTTCCAACAAAGTGATGTAGAATGCACACATATAGTTCTATTGTTCACCTATAGACGAATGCAAATTATAGGAAAACTTGGAAGGGTTGGACATGATTGTTTCAACCATAATCTTATCGGCCCACAGTACATATATTCATAATACATACCTACAATATTATTGTTCACCTATTTGGCTAGTGCATATTGTATGCAAACTGTTAAATGTTGGACTACGTTGTCTCAAGTTCACACACCAACACTAAAGATGCAACGTATTATGTGAATCCCTAGATATTTTTGAGATTGAAACCTAATTGTTTAAATAAATGCATGTGTAAAACTTCTATATGAGCAAAATAAGCATTAATTTTTTTTTTCTAGCATTTTGGGCTGAATTCAGAATAGTATGCTAAAAAGTGTCATTTCAATGTGTGGAAATTACGATATATAAACGTGAGATATATACTCTACCTCTTTGGGTTATCTCATTTTCAAATATGACCTTTTTAGGCTACATGTTAATTGTTTGAACTTTGAACTTTCAAGAAATTCCTGAATGGACTTCATAAATACTCGAATAAATGGACTTCGTAAGGCAATGGTACCATAAATTGTGTTATTTCAAAGATTTGACTTCCAGATTTTCAAAAAGTACAATGTCCTCAATAAATACTTATATGTATAGATACTTATGTTTAGGATTATATATGTGTTGGAGCAGTTCCTTCATGTTTTACTAGAATCATGATGTTGACAAGCTTTAGCTGACTTTTTTCATAGAATATGAAAAAGATTTCATTGTCAAAATGTGGAAAAACTTACATTTCTCCTAATTTATTTTTAATTGTTCATGACAAGATAATCATGTTGCAGAAATGAGGTATCCTACAGTCTGTTTCAATTTGTGGATTTTTTTTGCCTCCCATTTTTTTACAGTGATGTAGATTTCATTTTCATGTTGATGGTTTTTGCATGTATCTTATCTAGCCCCAAATGCTAGTAATGTAGCAGATCTTGAGTAGTCATGGACACAGACTATCAAAGGTTAATGTTACGATACCATTTCCACCAGGTACCAAAAAAGGTGTTGGACACCTAATCCTAAATGGGTTAGTGTGGAAGCTGAATAGACTAAGTAGTCCAAGAGACCTTGGGATATGAAACCCAACGGTCACAACAATGTACTATAAATGTATATCAGTGGTTAATAGAAATTGTACTGCATGTTTTATCTTTCACATTTTCTAGTTGCCCGTGTGCGTTTAACATGGTATCAGAGCGGGCGAATTCTGGCCCTGCTCATATTTGAGTCACTGTTTACTTGTGGCCTTTTGTTGTATATATTTGTGCTGGCATATGATAATTTTTGGTGCATTGAATGAATGGTTGATTAATTCATGTGCTTATGTTGAAGGCCGTGCAAAAACATTGAGAGTTAAGAGTCCTGGCGTGTTGGCTCTGCCATCCCTGACATGCCTGACCTCTGAAATATGCAGGTCTCTATTTTTGGTCTCTGGCTATCTCGTCTATCTATAAAATGTTTGCTATTCATAAGCGTTTTCTCTCTAAACATACATTGAATTAGAGCCTGGGCGCCCAAAGCCTGTCAGCGCTACTCATCCTCACCGGATTAAAAGTTGTCAGACCTGTCACTCTATCATTGTTTAAACTCTAACACTCCACTGCTAGTGACTGAGACCCATTTCGCTGTTCTGGACCTGCATTGTTATCACAGCGGTCTGCAATAAATAAATGTGTTGAACACTGTCACATTTAGTATTTGAATGCTGCCCAGAATGGTAGCAGAGCCGTTTGATGAACGCCCAGAATGGTACGTTACGCTGCCCGTTAATGTTGTCCCATCGGTATATGTTGAATGCTAATGGTATCCGAGGCAAAGTCAAAGACAACCTCCACTCAAAGGTCGGATTTCTGCTATTTAATTATTTTATTCCAATGCAAAACGCTGATAAATAAAGAGATCGATACTCCAGAAGCTGTTCCCACTTCTTAATTTATTGTGTATGGTGCATATTAGTTTTTTGATGCAATTGCCAATCGATTCTCAAAAGAATTGCCCATTTTCATCTTTGAAATTCTCTCTAAAACGTCTGTTTCAATGGTTCAAGCCGGTTTGGGTCGGCTTCCTTCAGTGAATCCAAGAGCAACATACATGGTGTTCTTGCTTCCGAACTGAGATCCTCCCCAAAATGACAGAGAATCAAAAGATTCCAATGACCCCAGTGAACAATTGGAACGAAAACGTATTGTTTGGTAAAAATGCGTTTTGCTTTTGTCCATTTCAAGACATTGAAGGATAGTGCCTCTTCCAGGTACATCGAAAACCATAAACAATCCAGGTAAGTACATGATTCCCGTTTGTGCTTGGGAAGTTTCTTCCATATATGCTCCATGTATCTATCAATGACGTCTGTATCGAGGTAGTTGTCCAGCTTCACAGCCGCATTTCGACCCCGTAATTGCATTGATTTCTTCTCCACGTATTTTCCAGAATCCATCCAAGGAGAAATACGCATCAGAGAGAGCGCGTCGATGCCGTTGAATGTCACTGTGCACACGATCGATAAGTAAAAATACTCGGATGTCCGTCGGTTGTTGGAATGTCAGTCGGCTTGATATTAAATAAAAGTGGAATGATCCGGGAAAGAGAGAGCGCGTCGATGCCGTTGAATGTCACTGTGCACACGATTGATAAGTGAAAAATATCTGATAACTTTCCTCCCTCCATCTTCGCTTTACCTTGGATCTCAGATTCAACCGTTTCTCTTCTGCGACCCTTGAAAGGGTGACCGTGAAGGATCAGAAGGGTGGATTGAATAGCATGCAAATTAATCAAGGCCATAATTGAATTAATTGGACATGGCCACTTTCGGTGTTCTGCTACTGCAATTTAGTTTAATGGGAATGGCAAGCATGGGCCTTTTGCTACACTGCTTTACTTGAAGCTTGCTTTCAGCTTAGCTTTTCCTTTAATCACTAGTTCTTGTACTACAGTTTTAGCCGGCAAGGATATTTGCTATCCTCTCGACAGAACAAGAAGACAAGAGGCTGTTTATGATGTTCAATAGATGAATAATTTTTTGTATGATTGTTGTTGTGTACTTACATAGATGGAAGTTTATTAGCGTTGTATTTTGTTTTGCTCAAACTTCAAACGGAGCAAACCTGCTCTTCTTTCTAAAGATATTTACAATAACAACCATTTTTAGATTGTTGGAAGTTAGTCTTTTGGTAGCCACCTCAGAAGCCCCGCCAGAAGTCTGACATTAATGATTTCCACCGCTCTGCTCCATTGAACCATTTGCAGCTTGTCCCAACGGCTTTGTATAGTCGAATCTAGCCTACGAACCGATCCATCTCATGCTGGAATTCGAACTGGTTTTCGTTGCTGGGATATGAAACAAATCGAGCATCTATCAAGGTTTTTCGTGGCGCTCTGATCGCTGGATTTTATTAGTCTATTGAACTTGGAAGACGCAGCAAAGTCAAGGACGAAGTTGTCATTGCTGTTCATGCTGGCGCAGGTCGACATCCATGGATCGATTAAATAAATAGTGATTTTGCTGTAATCGATGTAAGATATGGGATAAGAGCCTGAGTTCCCGCGTCCCTGCAAGGCCATCCTGTGACTGGAGGTACCGAAATCAAGCAGCAGAGAAACACGACCTTTCTTCAGCCTGGACGTTCATGATTTAACACTCCAGTGAGGCGTTGTCTTGTGTGTCAAATTACACACTTCAGAAAAAGTGTTGGAAAATAGAAATTCGAATTGCATCAAGGAAGTAGTTTTGACCACTGGACTGTGCATTATATTTGGATGGCATTATGGATGAGGTGTTTTACATAAGTCTGTATATTGGGCTGATATAGTTTTTATGGCCGTGTGTTGTTTCCTTTTTTGATATGTTTTAATGGTGCGTTGATTGTCATTTCGAGCTCTAACCTATAGAGACAACACAGAAACCCTAACAAGTGACATCACTTTGACATTGCTTGATATCTGATATTTACCTTCCAGCACGTGTTTCTCTATCCCATCGTAATTGTTATTAGCAGTCAGAGGAGTCAAGTTTCCAACATTAGTGAAAGATGATGGGATAGCTTGAAGCTGATAGAATAAGGTGATTATTTGAGACAATGAACAAATGAACATTATCTAAATTGTATTGTCAACTTGAACTCTTGCAATGTACTTATTGTTTGTTGGCATACAATAGAGGAATTTATTTGACAGTCGGACATAAAGGAGAATCAATTTTCAAGGAAATATTTATTTCCTACAAAGGATTATCAATTGAGTAGATTTCCCTCTTACCATCGGGCACATTTAATTTTGAAGAATATTGAATTATTAGCAATTTGCCTGTACAAGTACATTTGTGACCATTTGTTGACTTGAGTTGTTTAAATAATGATAAAAATTCATCGATTATTGGAGTTATTGAGAACTCTAATCGTATCAACTGCTGACAACACAGTGCAAATTAGGAAAGACACTCTCTATGACATTCAGACATGCCTGCATAATGTACAGGAAAATATTGAGTTTTTGCAGCTTGAGACAAAGCTACAACAGGAAGAATTACAGCAGTTGAGTCATCATTCTGAACCTATTTCTGTTCAGAAGATTGAAACATATTCCCATAAACAACAAGTCAATAATGTTACATCTGGTTCAGATTTAGTACCCAATAAAGCAATAGTTGTAAATGCAGATGCAAAAATTCAGTCTGCACTTCCCAAGCCCATCATCAGACCTTAGGAACAACTTGTCCACAACAAGCACAGAACTGGTCTTGGATATGACAAGGAATTGTCGTTTCATATTCCAGACTACGCCAAGCCCATTCAATTTCAGTGCTGGATTCATTCATGACAGTTCACCTGCTCCTCATGACAGTCCAGCTTCAGCTATTCTAGATTCTACCCCTCTTCCACAGCAACAAGAACAACAAAAACAATAGATCGTGAAATGCCAACACTATGACCGAGTTGGCCATTTGAAAGATCACTGTTTTGATCTTCATCCATGTAAGCATTGTCATAAAACTAGCCATTCTTCACACATATGCTTAAAAAACAAACGTCCTGTAAGAACAAAGATTCATCTTGGATGGATCGCTTCTTGACAATGGGCATCAACAACCAAGAATATATTCCAAACACATGTCAGAAATTGTTCCAGAGTATTAAACAATCTTGCAGTTGAGTTTTATCCATCATCTCACCTCGTATCTGACAGGGGGGAAATGATGGTCATCTACAAGCGTCAAAGTCACATCAAGCGAGCCTGAGCCACAACCCGACACACCAGTTTCAGAGTTGTAGCCAGAGACAAAGATGCCCGTGAACATGCCTTCAGTTGGCAATCTGGGACACTTCCTCTAGCAGAAGACTTCAGCTTCTTGCCAGCTTTGGAAGAATTCCAGGAACAAAATTGGGGACACTTCCTCTAGCAAAAGACTTAAGCTTCTTGCCAGTTTTGGAAGAGTTCCAAGAATTGCATTAAGCATTCCAGAGTTGTTGGTTATCCTTAAACCATCACAGGTTGAGACTTCCCTTTTCAGGTTGAAGTTTTACCTTTTATGCGGGGTGAGACCGCCATTTTATGGTTGAAGGTTTCCCTCTTTAAAACAATAGGATC
The DNA here is from genome assembly GCA_031772625.1 of Pinus tabuliformis. Taxonomy (NCBI): domain Eukaryota; kingdom Viridiplantae; phylum Streptophyta; class Pinopsida; order Pinales; family Pinaceae; genus Pinus; species Pinus tabuliformis. The sequence continues at coordinate 420,601,932 of CM062810.1, forward strand.
ACTTCCTCTAGCAGAAAACTTCAGTTTCTTGCCAGTTTTGGAAGAGTTCCGGGAACTGCACTAAGCGTTCCAGTGTTGGTGGTCATCCTTAAACCACCTCCCTTTTTACCAACATTTCGTAGAGCACATTCAGCCTAGTGCTGCCATGCATTTTTTTGCACATTTTGTATTACAGCTCTCTTCTTGGACTCATACATAACCCTTCGGATTAAGGGGGGGAATGTTGGACACCTAATCCTAAATGGGTTAGTGTGGAAGCTGAATAGACTAAGTAGTCCAAGAGACCTTGGGATGTGAAACCCAACGGTCACAACAATGTACTATAAATGTATATCAGTGGTTAATAAAAATTGTACTGCATGTTTTACCTTTCATATTTTCTGGTTGCCCGTGTGTGTTTAACAAAAGGTTTAATGGTCTGTGACATAAAGAAGAGTTATTTAATGGTAGGGTTGAAAGGGAAACCTCATGTCTTAGTTCTAAGTCATTTATTTTCGTTCCTTAGCTATATGTCATATGTTTTGATTTTTAGCTTTATCAGATCAATTATTTCACTAATGCAATATGCATGCCCTATATTTCTCACCCGATGATATTTACTTGGCATGGTTGATATAACATTCAATTCTAGGCCACTTTTATTTTAAGTAAGATATTTTATTGATTAAAATGATGTTCATGTTTTGATTGGTTTACTTGGAGACTGATTTAAAAAAGTTTTGTAAATTCCATGTGCATGTTATTTTTTCAAGGTGAGCTCTTTGCACCAATAAGGTGAGATGAGTCCTAGAACATAGCTATACAACAAGCACATCTTTGGCTTATGTTGTGCATCTGTTATTCTTTATATGATTGATTGATGGTTACTGATGATGCAAAACAAAGGATGGAAAGGCCCTACCAATTCTCAAGATTGACAAAATAAAATAAAATGGAGTGGTAGAATTGTGTTTCAAAGGGTGAGCCAAAAATTAGTACTTGAAAGGTAGAACTTGAGAATAAAAAACTATTTGATCTAGATCTAGAGACACAACAGACTGTGGAAAAAAATTATTGTCCTCAGAGTCTTCCCGGAAAATAAGTTCTAACTGTTAGACCACTACCCAAATTTCAGTTATCTGCAAAGGAAATAGTGACTCTAGATTTATGTGTATGAATAACCACTTTGGCCATTCTTCTGTTCGTTTCCTATGAATGATTTTGATGTTCAAGCTCCAACTAGTTTGTTGTTAAACTACTTAAAGCTTTGATGACAAACTTATAGTTTTCAAAGCTCTTTTCTAAATCTATTTTCTTGATCAAACTTGTCTTTTTACTTTAGTTACTATAGATTGCCACTGTGTGACATGCTATGATATAATTGCTTCGATAAATAGACAGAAGTGTGGTACAAAATAATATTTTTTAAATCTAAAGAAACAATATTTACAAATATAAAGTTTATTATTTAGGAACATCTTTTAGACTTCTTACCTAAGTTATGCTTATATTTCAGTAGGGGATTTTGTGTATGTTGATATTGCGTTGCCTCTTTGGTTTCTATCAGGTAACAATGAATAATAAGAAATGTGTTATTGAGCAGAATTCACACAACTTATTCTACTATCGACAAGAAACTGCATGGTTTTCAAGCATGGGAACAAAAATGCAGATGTCATTGGGATATCCAAAGTCCGTGTTGGATGAATTTAATACTAGTGGTGATTTTGATTCCTTGTCAGATAAAGAATGCCACAAGTCAAATTGAAATAAACAGAAGTAGCTCAAGGATGAAGGTGAAGCTATTTCTTTCTATCCAAGTCAATTTTTATTATTTGTTGGTTGTTATCATGTTTTGAGTGTAGACTTGTGAAATTCCAAATTGCATGTTGGTTTATGAGAAGGGGTTATATATCTATATATATATATATATATATATATATATATATATATATATATATATGTATATATATATATATGTATGTATGTATGTATGTATGTATGTATGTATGTATGTATGTATGTATGTATGTATGTATGTATGTATGTATGTATGTATGTATGTATGTATAGTTTTTCTTATCATATGTTATTCATGGTTTTCGAAGATCCGTGTTACATTTGCACAAAAGTTTAGATATCATTCAGATATCTAAACACCAAACAAAAACATTGAGATTTTTCTTTCACTCAACCTATAACATATTACATCTATCTTCATGAATGCTCTGCTTCCATATGCTATCCACTTATGACATTTCCTTTGCAATATTTGGTGCATTCGTTAGTTATAGGTAATTTATAAGTTATAAATGTCTTCAAAGTTTCACTTCTAATTGAGTATTCAAATGAACATATTGATTCTCTTATACCTAACTATTTTTCCCTCCACCCACTTTTCATAACTTCCATAACGATTAGGTAGGGACATGCAGCTTTGATGTTGTTTTGCTTGTTTAATAAAATATTTCTGAGACTTTAAGTTATTGAAGGTTGTATAATTTACAATTTATGAAGTTTGAAGGTCTAATTTTTAAAAGTTTAATTCTTTAAAGGGTGCTTGCTCAATGGAAGAGCACTTGCTGTATAAGAAGGATGTTGGAAGTTTGATTCCATCATGCCCTAGCATCCATATGGATTGACAATGATCAAGTTTTGGTGACGGAGGCTCTTTTGACCATCACTAATGATCTATGGTGACATTTTTCAAACCTCACCAAAATATGAAATGGTGACGATCAATGAATGGCACCATATATACGCATCAATAGTGACGACCCTCAAATATTTATAAACATAAATTTTTGTTGTTGATATGAAATGGTGACGGTCACTGTCTGTCATTATAGTCATTATTCGTGACATAACTTGAATATCACCACAACACCTATACTTCTGGAAATGTGGCTTTTGCTAACGGTCAAGTAATGTCACCATATATATGCATGAATAGTGACGACCATGAAATATCGATCACAATAAATCATTGTTATTCATATGAAATGCTGACAATGACTATCTGTCATTATAATCAATATTCGTGACGGACCTTGAATGTTACCATAACACCTATATTTTTGGTGACGCCACCTTTGGTGACGTTTAGTTTTTGGTGACCAAGGCTATTGTTCATCACCATTACTCATATGAGATGGTGACAGTCGGTATCCATCAATATAAATCATTATTTGTGATAGAATTTGAATGTCACTATAAAATCTATACTTTTGGCAATGCCACCTTTGGTGACGTTCAATTTTTGGTGTCGAAGGCTATGGTCTGTCACCATTGCTCATATGAAACCATGACGGTCGATATCCGTCATCATAAATCATTATTGGTAATGGACTTTGAATGTCACCACAACAAATATATTTTTGGAAACACCATCTTTGGTGATGTTCAATTTTTGGTGATGAAGGCTCTTTTAAGCATCAACAATGAGCTTATGGTGACATTTTTCGCCCCTCACCAATCTAGTTTTTTCTTGTAGTGAAAATTCCTTTACTAAATATTTTTAGAACAAGATAAGTAGGAGTAGGGCATTGGATGTGGACCCTATCAAAATTGTTCCCACATGGATAAATCATTAGACAAGGGAACACAAAGTAGTGAAGGGACTCGATAAATTTCTTATCTCTGAAACCCTTAATCTCATGAAATAATGGGTTGAACCAAGGGTTATCTCGAATCTCTCCCCAATATTTTTGGAGATAAAGTGTGTTTTATAAAAGCCATCCATTCGATTCAAAATGAAATCAAATTAGTTAAAAGAAAAATAATTCATAAACCTTGCCAGATTTAATTAGAAAACCAATAATTCCCAAGAGGGTCCTCGTTAGGAGTTCAAAGACATAGAAAATCAATTAAATTTGTTCTCTAGTAGATATGGGGAAAAAGGAGATATGAGATTATAAGTGGAAAATAGCTTGAATTGAGACTCAAAATAAATGCTATATGTTTGGAATATGAGGGCTTGGACAAGGGGTATCCCCTATCTCATTTGTTGTTTCTTCTTGTAGCAAAGCATTTGAGCTACATATAAACTATTTCCTTTGTGGTGCACATTAATGGCTCAACTGTTTTCCACACACAACGAGTGCTTAGAGAGGGGTGTCCAATCTCTTACTTGATGTTTCTTCTTATAGCAAGCATTTGAGGTACGTATTGTAGACAAGGAATTGTGCCCTACAAACAAGTGTGGCTTCCATTACATATTTTCCCCTAATCTGTCCACCTATTTTGTAATTGATTTTTCATCCTATTTTTTTATTTCATTTTTCTACTCATCCCACCAAGTTTTAGATATTTTTTCTTTAATCTCTCTCAATAAGAGATATATCATGGAGTAAGTATTTGGATGCTTATAAGTTTTTAATTATTTTTTCTTTAATTTCTCTCAATAAGAGATATATCATGGAGTAAGTATTTGGATGCTTATGATTGATTGATGCCTATCCACTTTTACGAACCATTTAGGGTGAACACATATGGATTGAAACATGCTCACTAAGAAAATTATTAATTACATTATGAGTATAAATTAGATAAACTTGTGTGTATTTCGTAATAGGGATTATAGGATTAAAATTTAAATATAAATTATTGTTAGGTGGATGGTGGGGATTTAACCTTCACAAAAGGTTGAAATTTATCACCGAATTAGTTATGTCATGTTTCCCTTTCTAACAAAATTGATTAATTAAAAAGAACTGCATATGAACAAGTTTCATTTGAATTGAGTTATGGTTTTTTGCGCATGTTTTATTGATAAGCTATCGTATTGGGTTGTGGTAGTGTAACAAAGTCTATTTACTAAATCTTCAAAAGAGTTAGCATAAATCTCTATTGTTAAGAATCTTAGTTATTGTTTATGATTTTTTTATTTAAACAACATTAAATATATGATGAAATAAGTGTTTTGATATTTATTATAGATTACTTCATATATGTAACCATTATTATGTTAAAAATTAATAAAAAAAATCAATGGTAAAAAGTTGAGTAAATATTAATATTACATTTTTATAAAAATATTTTTATATATATAGACTATATTTTAAGGAGAAAATTTCATGTGAAATAAACACTTGATATCTAGGATGGTTGAACTAAAGCTACTCGTATGCTAGAGAGTCCAAAGGAATGACATAAAACTCTATTACCGATAGATTGTTATCTCTTTTGACATTAAAATTGTGATGCGGGGGCAATTTCACAACTTGAATGGGATTGGGATTGGGATTGGTGTTGTGGTTGGAATTTTTAATGCCAAGCTGCAGCCTGTCCACCGAAAGTCACATTGAACCCTGTTGTGGCCAGCAACAACCCCCCTCGTTCAAACTAGTATCGGCCACGATGCTAGAATGAATGGGGACCCTTAGTTAAATTTTCAAAAAATTTAAACAACAAAGATTTCTTTTGAAATTACAAGCATAAGCTTAGGAAAGGCTTCTTGGACGACTTAAGCTAAACCTGTGTTCATAAAAGAGTCCATTGGGTCACATCACGAAAAGATAAGAAACACCTTCATTTCCCCTCTAAAGGCCAATATACGCATCGCCTCGGTGTTAATAGACGACATCGCATCGCAATACGCTAGCATCCATGAACAAAAGCTTACAAGTCCGCCGATCTGCGATATTGCGATCGCGCGATCGCACATCGTAGACATGAGGTGGGATACGTTGGCAAACATTGAATTATGGCGATCTGCGATGTTGCGATCTCTAACACTTGCGATCGCGCGACATGCAAGGGTACGTTGGTAAGTCATAAAAGCACCATAGTACGACCCCTTCGGGCGCGCCACCCAAAGAAAATCCACTTACTATAACCTGACTTGGAAATTATGCGCTTTTAATGATAGTAATTAATTTGGTTGTCAGTTATTAAAAGTGGAATAAAGAAGCGTGCCTTAGTGCAGATTGGCTTCACGTAAGGTGGCGTATCTGATTTATCTCTTGCATTTAAAACTCTCCCATCACCTTTCTGGTCAATCTTTCCATTTCCCTCATAACCTGCAGGAGCAAAGTGTGAAGGAAAAATCAAACTGAAACGTTAAGCGAGATGGGGAAGAAGAACAAAGCTCAGAGCTCAGAGATAAGAGAAAAGACCAAGGAGATGGCGCCCCTCTACACAGATATTGCATGCAATAAAGATGCAGGCATCTCAACATGGGAAGGCATGTATAGATTGTTAGAAGAAGAGAACCCTAGAATAATCAAGGTAACTGCTGCCGTCGCAGATGCATCACGTCCTTCAGAAGCATCCCTGGAAGACCTAGCGTGCTCTTTCCTCCACAGAATAGCGGCAAGGCCGAAGATCCTACCGTATACAGACATGATCAAGTGGATTTTAGATGATGCGGAGTTACATCATAGGCAGTTCAAAGTCCAGGGACATGGGCTCGTGGGATCGTTTGCGGCTCAAGACCTGAAGCTCATGTATCATCTTCCTGAACCACAAGCGACCTACAATGCAGATTTTGTTAGGAAGTTCGCAGCAGAGAATCCGGACCTATCAGACACCACTAAGGAATGGTCAAAAAGAGATGAACCACTGAAAAAAGATAAGAACGGTATGTATAGCATTGGTTCTCTTACCTCTCTGTATTGTTTTGCTGCAGCCATGCTCTGTAGGCTATTTGGTAAGCCTGATATCAATAAATTTCCATCTGAATGGCTACCGTTAATTGATGCCGCAACTAACTCTGAGATAGTGGATTGGGCCAAAATCCTTTCTGACACTCTATACACGGCGATTCTCCACTATCGTTCTAAGAGATCCTTCTCCCAAAGGTTCTATCCTCCTTTTTATTTGTCTGCCTATATAATGGACTCTGTCTATCTTGTATCAAAATTCCCTACTATGGGCTGGCAATGGACTACCCAGGACCCATTGCCCATTCATGTCTATCATAAAGTCTTGTGGGATTCCCAGTTTGCCCCCCATTTTTACCAGATTTGCCATGGGCTCATATTGCCCATGCATAGAATGATATATGATAAGGACCCCCCAAGGTGCTCTCCCAAGGCATAAAACGATATCATATCCATAGCAAGATGGTTTGGAGAAGAATGGTTTACCTACATTCGAGTTTTTGGAAGCACTGCACCTCCGCATGTCCTACCCTTGTATATCCCGGATAAACTGCTGGCCCGAGAAATCGCCTATCAGACTTGTTCTGAAGGCGGTTTAACTAAGGACCTAAAAAACAAAAAGAAGGCCATTTGGCCTCAATTCCCTGTCACATGTGGGGCCTTCTCTTTGTTCGATGTGGGACACGCTTTTGGCGAGGTGGAGAACGTGACGTGTCTCCAACTATTTAAGTTCTCACCAAGACCATTCGACCCAAATAAAGTGGCCCAGGAATTTACAACCAACGTCAAGATAAGTGTGTTCTCTGGAAAGAAAGATCCGTTTGATGATCTCTTTCAGAGAAAGAACTCGCTCAAAGAAGTTTTGCAAGAAGCTCAGTCGAGGTTGTCCCTAGACGACCTCCGGAAATTCAAGTTGTATAGAGAAAGAAGGCTGGCTAACATTCCACTGGAAAGACTGCGAGTAGCTACCAGAGAACCGACTCCGATCATCAGCCTCAGTGAAAACTCCAGCACTTCCAGATCTAATTCCAGTGCCATAAAAGGAACGTCTGAAAATCCCGAAGATTCTATGCACAAAGAAGAAACAATGAAATACACAGCTCAGTCAAGTACGATGGCTCAGCAGCAAGTTATCGCCTCACCACCAAGCAAAGTTTCCCCTCCCGTCGCTGAAACACCTCTTGTCACTGCAGAATTGGATAAAGAATGGGAGACCTTCAATGAACTGATAAATCTTGAAGATCAAGTCCCGAAGACACCTGTGAGCAATACACAGGTGGTGCAAGAGGTCGTCTCGACCATAGTCAGTAGTGCCGCAGAGACGGAGCATCTTCCTATCGCTCCATCCTCAGAACTTCTACTCGGCGTAGAAGAAATTCCTCCACTGGACGTATTCTACAGTCCACAGCACAAGGCAGTTGTAAGGAGACAAAGAAAGAAAAGGAAGCTTGAAGATGCACTGTCTCAAAATGCTGAACACCTAGATGTCTTGTGGAAAGACCCGAATAACAATCCAACAGAGAATCTCACGAAATTGTCTCAGATTGCAGGAGCATATGCTTCTGCAACTATCGACAAGGACTCTGAAGTTCAACAACTTCTAAAAGAACATGAAAGTCAAATACAACTGCTACAACAACAGTTGCGACAAGCCAATGAGAATGCTGAAGCTTCCAAGCAGCTTGAAAAGCTACAAGAAGACTTTCGCCAGATGCAGGTGAACCAACAAAGAAGTATTGAAGAAAAGGAAAAGCAGCTGCAGACGGTGCAAGAAATGCATAAAGACGAACCTAAGCTGACAGAGTTTATTTCAGAGTCCATCGGCTTGAACGACCAACTGTCACAGCAACAGGAAGATATGGTGCGCAGAATATCACAGTGGAGGGATTTTTGTGAAATAAGCGACAAGATCACTAACCAGGTGGTAGAATTGCGGAATGACTATGACCAGACCAACAAAAGAGTAACAGAATATCTGGCTTGGCAAAATGACGAGGAAGGGAAAAGAGCAGGGGCACCCAAGATTAATGAAAATCATAAGGAACTGCTCTTTAATAAGTGGGACGAACAAATCACACAGGCGGAGCAAGCAGCAGAGTCAGCGGCAACACAGGCGAGCATACTTATTGACTGTGTAAATGAAAATTTACACAGGGCCAACTTAATTTCAGAGTCCACTCCGGGGTACCTACCAATTGCGTCGCAACTGGAGGCAGAATGGAAGCAGAAAGCGCAGGCAAACGGGGAGACAATCCGGGCATTGGCTAGGCTAAACTGGGAAAGTTACTGGACTTACTTAGTTAAGCCTCACAGCCAATGCATGACAGTAAGATGCATCATGAACGCAGCCGAGAAAGTAGCGCCAGCTCTTATGGATGCTGTTTTTGCAGCCCAGCTAAGCACAGAAATCAGCCAGCCTACTCTTCTCAAGCCTATGCTTGACAGCTGCAACCTCAGGGACCAAATTAAGAAGTAATTTCATTTAGAATGTTGTTTTTTCCTTTTTACTGAATTAGAAAAAGGGCAGTCATTTGAGAACCGTATCCTCAATTTTGTAATAATACTATTATTAGGATTAGGTAGTAGTATTTCAACCCTTCTCATTGCATTAGAGAAGGGTCCAGAAATTTGTCAAAATCTTGTCCTCAGAACATGCACTTCTGCACCTCAGAGGAGGGTTTGATGAATGGAAGGATCATATTTATTTATATTTGCATTTTAATTTCTTCTACTGAGGTTGCATTTCTGTACTCTTAGTAGGCGTTTGAAGTAAGTAGAAGTAGATCGTTATTGCTTGAAGTCTGTGAGTAGAAATTAGTCATAAATGGTACTTTTATCTCTTGACGAATCTCTGCTTATACTCTTAGAGTGATATACAGCTGATATTGTTTGTATGTTAATGTATGAGCATATGGGATATCATTTGGCACTTCTGTACGGTGGACTCATGTATTTATACTTGACATATGAATGATTTGATTATGCGATATGCTGTTCACAATTGTTTTGTGTAACTTCTTATGCAAAACAGTTCATCTTAAATGGTTTATATTCTTATGATAGCTGAATAATCTTTATTACCAGTTATTGTATGAAATCTTTCTAGATTGCATAATGGAAAAGATACATCCCGGGTTAGTGTAGATTCTATATGTTGTTTCCACTAGATTTTAGTAGCTTAGAGTTAGTTTGCAAGTTAGATTTACAGTAGTTTTAGAATGCTTCTAGAATCAACATAATCAAACTCTACACACACACACACACACATCCCATGCATCGGGAAGCTGGTCCCGTTATCCCCAGTCGGACCCGCTACACCAAACGGGCACGGAGCCGCCAACCAGGTTCCCGACCGGGTGGGTATCCCCCTTGTTGTCGACCTGATTTTGGGGCCTGAGCATATTGCCGATTGGAATGTTTTTAATTATAAATCTTGAAACGGGATGGCTACTCACAGAATTCCTATTTGGAGTTGCATCCATGTTCCTGTCTCTTCCAACACTCCACCAGATGTGGTAAGGCTATTGTCTCGGGTAAAATTCAATGGTAAGAATAATTCTTCTGCATTTCATCACGCCCTGCAGTTCATTCAAAGAGTTTCGAATGCTGATATTCAAAAAATTGACGAAGGTGTTTTGTGCAGGATTTTTACTCTTACATTCACAGCGGAAGCTAGAAGATGGTGCAGAAACCTCCCAGTTGCATCAGTCCACAGCTGGGAACAATTCATTAGGATTTTCATCTTGGAATTTGATTGCTATGAATACGACCAGGTATATGATGAAATCGACTATCTGCGGAAAGAAGACGAACCCGTAAGGGATTTCAATATGCGATTTCATCTTAAGTGTCTACAATATGACCTCAAGAACGAGCTCACAGATGAAGAATATTCGGATTATGACGAGTATTTCCTACCTCCTGTACCTAACCAAACAGAATTCAGCCTAGGAGTATTGCATGCTCTGACACCAGAAAACAAAGGCGAAAATACTGAAAGGGAAAATACCTTAGCACCAGAAGATGACTTCGACATCGAGTCAGACAATATCATTTCAAATCAACAAATGCTAATGCCAAGGTTAGATCCCCCTACTGTTTCTCTTCCGAAAAGTATCGGCACAAAAAGGTATGATCTAAAACCCGATGCTTATAGTGAATCTGATGAACGAGATTTAGTTGATTCTGTTAAATGCGTTGTTCCAGATTTACATTTTTCTCTTTACCCCAATGTTTTTAGTGATGACGATTTTTCCCCTCATAATATTGAGCATATTTCAACGGACACAGAGGGTTATTCAAACGAACCATCATTGGGTTTCCAAAATAAAGAGACCACTTTAACACAACCTTTGACCCATATTAAACGAGAGCTGCCTCATCTCCCTTGTCTGAAAACATATAATGAAAAAGAGGAACCTAGGGGACACTGTAAGGTCTTTTGTGATAGTTGCTTTGCCGATCGTGATGATGATGAGTTATCACAAGTAACTCAACTAGCGTCAGACGATAAAAAACATCTTAGATCAGGAATTATACCAGCTGACCCTCACCTCAAAGCAAAAGCTCATTTGAATAATTTTACTATCCAAGACGATACTCCAATCTATGATTCATATCAAGAGGAAAGTTTCATCCCTGTTCGCGATCATAACTCAGTTCCTGATTCACAAAACTTGGCCAGTTCTTGTGAAAAGCAAAAAATCACAAATAACTCCCAGTTGTGCGATACCACAATTTGTATAGATACCCAATCATTTCTTTCTCACTCAAGTTCATTTTGTACAAAATCGAATCTCTTTTTAAATTTTCAAATTTTTGATAGATTAGATTTCAGCGATTTACATATAAGAACTTTCATTTCAAACCAAATCGCTAAAAACTCAACGTCAACAAGCAATGGGTTACAAACCATCGAAACTGAAAAACCCATTTCACAATTTGACTTGTTATCCCTCCTATTGAAAGATCACCAAATCACAAAAGAAATCCATCCCGATTTTTATGATCCAATAGGTACCCAGTTGGAAAGAACCTATCATGAGAAAATAAAACCAGGCAAAATTCCAATTGAGTTCACAGGTTCTTGTTCCCTATCCAACAATTTTGATCCAAGGGAAATTCAATCCTTTTTAACGCTTAGAAGATTCATACGGCGAAGAATAACAATGAATCGTTGGTTCCATTGGAAATATCATTTTACTTAGTTATTCCCGGTACATAATTAGAATAGGAGTAGGAGTAATTTAGCTAGGTTATTAGTTTTATTTCCAATAATTGATAGGCAAAGTTAGTTATATTCTCTACATGACCCTAGAGAATAGTTGCCTCTCCCAAATAAAAGTTCGTTCTGGCTAAACAATATTTGACGTTTGCTAAAGAAACCGTGTCTCTGTTAAAGATTTTGAACTTCGACTTTCTTGAACGGCAAATCTTTCGGGAATTTAATCTTTATTATCGATAGATCTTTAACCCAGAAGTGATGATAAGTTCAACCCCAGAAAATTTTAAAGGAAGCTATCTCAGGGAGGAATTCGTCTTAGATCAGCACAATAAAAGGTATCAATATTAGAATAAAGATTCTCTGTGAAAACAGCCATTATCAAAAGCAGCCCTATCATTGTCGTCTAGAACTTTCTTAAGGAAAGAGAATTTGACTTCCTCCCTGCTAAAGGAAAATGCAACGATTCAGGAGAATAACCCAAAAAGATGCTATATCTCAAAGAATAAGAGGTCTCATCACGAGCCGACTTATCATGATCACAGATATTATAACTTGCTGACTTTGCCAAAACTATCTACCAAAACAAGGCAATAACTCAAGATTGTTTCGATCAAAAGCAAGGGGTCTCATCACGAGCCAGCTTGTTCAGCAAAAGTATAAATCAAGTGAATGACTGTGTCATAATTTGGCCACCAAACCAAGACATTGTTCTTTAGAGAATATTTACAAAAAAAAAAAAAAAAAAAGCATCAAGAAAGGGATAATTCTTCTGAAAAAGTTGCAAGAAACTGAGGCAGGATAAAGGATCATTCCTGGATAATAGGTAACCCTGTCGAGGCTATGGACGCCTGCTAGCAGCAGTGGCTCTACCTGCGACAAAGGGACATTCTTTAAAAAGGGTTGATACATAGAGAACACTTTATTTTTATGTTTTACAAGACCAAGTAATAACTGATCTAAACTCGAAAAACAACCTGGGAATGTAAGTAATTGGAATAGAATGGGGCTAAAACGAAACATCATGGACGCTTTGAAGTATTGTTTGTTTTTATCTTTTTATAATAAAGTTTGAATTCCCTGAGAAATTTTTTGAAAAGATCTGAAAACGTCAATAGAAAAAGAGCAGAGATAACTGGTTCTCCCAAGTGAATCGCTAATTGTTGTGGCCAGCAACAACCCCCCTCGTTCAAACTAGTATCGGCCATGATGCTAGAATGAATGGGGACCCTTAGTTAAATTTTCAAAAAATTTAAACAACAAAGATTTCTTTTGAAATTACAAGCATAAGCTTAGGAAAGGCTTCTTGGACAACTTAAGCTAAACCTGTGTTCATAAAAGAGTCCATCGGGGTCGCATCACGAAAAGATAAGAAACGCCTTCATTTCCCCTCTAAAGGCCAATATACGCATCGCCTCGGTGTTAATAGACAACATCGCATCGCAATACGCTAGCATCCATGAAGAAAAGCTTACAAGTCCGCCGATCTGTGATATTGCGATCGCGCGATCGCACATCGCAGACATGAGGCGGGATACGTTGGCAAACATTGAATTATGGCGATCTGCGATGTTGCAATCTCTAACACTTGCGATCGCGTGACATGCAAGGGTACATTGGTAAGTCATAAAAGCACCATAGTACGACCCCTTCGGGCGCGCCACCCAAAGAAAATCCACTTACTATAACCTGACTTGGAAATTATGCGCTTTTAATGATAGTAATTAATTTGGTTGTCAGTTATTAAAAGTGGAATAAAGACGCGTGCCTTAGTGCGGATTGGCTTCACGTAAGGTGGCGTATCTGATTTATCTCTTGCATTTAAAACTCTCCCATCACCTTTCTGATCAATCTTTCCATTTCCCTCATAACCTGCAGGAGCAAAGTGCGAAGGCAAAATCAAACAGAAACGCTAAGCGAGATGGGGAAGAAGAACAAAGCTCAGAGCTCAGAGACAAGAGAAAAGACCAAGGAGATGGCGCCCCTCTACACAGATACTGCATGCAATAAAGATGCAGGCATCTCAACATGGGAAGGCATGTATAGATTGTTAGAAGAAGAGAACCCTAGAATAATCAAGGTAACTGCTGCCGTCGCAGATGCATCACGTCCTTCAGAAGCATCCCTGGAAGACCTAGCGTGCTCTTTCCTCCACAGAATAGCGGCAAGGCCGAAGATCCTACCGTATACAGACATGATCAAGTGGATTTTAGATGATGCGGAGTTACATCATTGGCAGTTCAAAGTCCAGGGACATGGGCTCGTGGGATCGTTTGCGGCTCAAGACCTGAAGCTCATGTATCATCTTCCTGGACCACAAGCGACCTACAATGCAGATTTTGTTAGGAAGTTCGTAGCAGAGAATCCGGACCTATCAGACACCACTAAGGAATGGTCAAAAAGAGATGAACCACTGAAAAAAGATAAGAACGGTATGTATAGCACTGGTTCTCTTACCTCTCCGTATTGTTTTGCTGCAGCCATGCTCTGTAGGCTATTTGGTAAGCCCGATATCAATAAATTTCCATCTGAATGGCTACCGTTAATTGATGCCGCGACTAACTCTGAGATAGTGGATTGGGCCAAAATCCTTTCTGACACTCTATACACGGCGGTTCTCCACTATCGTTCTAAGAGATCCTTCTCCCAAAGGTTCTATCCTCCTTTTTATTTGTCTGCCTATATAATGGACTCTGTCTGTCTTGTATCAAAATTCCCTACTATGGGCTGGCAATGGACTACCCAGGACCCATTGCCCATTCATGTCTATCATAAAGTCTTGTGGGATTCCCAGTTTGCCCCCCATTTTTACCAGATTTGCCATGGGCTCATATTGCCCATGCATAGAATGATATATGATAAGGACCCCCCAAGTTGCTCTCCCGAGGCACAAAACGATATCATCTCCATAGCAAGATGGTTTGGAGAAGAATGATTTACCTACATTCGAGTTTTTGGAAGCACTGCACCTCCGCATGTCCTACCCTTGTATATCTCGGATAAACTGCTGGCCTGAGAAATCGCCTATCAGACTTGTTCTGAAGGAGGTTTAACTAAGGACCTAAAAAACAAAAAGAAGGCCATTTGGCCTCAATTCCCCGTCACATGTGGGGCCTTCTCTTTGTTTGATGTGGGACACGCTTTTGGCGAGGTGGAGAACGTGACGTGTCTCCAACTATTTAAGTTCTCACCAAGACCATTCGACCCAAATAAAGTGGCCCAGGAATTTACAACCAACGTCAAGATAAGTGTGTTCTCTGGAAATAAAGATTCGTTTGATGATCTCTTTCAGAGCAAGAACTCGCTCAAAGAAGTTTTGCAACAAGCTCAGTCGAGGTTGTCCCCAGACGACCTCCATAAATTCAAGTTGTATAGAGAAAGAAGGCTGGCTAACATTCCACTGGAAAGACTGCGAGTAGCTACCAGAGAACCGACTCCGATCATCAGCCTCAGTGAACACTCCAACGCTTCCAGATCTAATTCCAGCGCCATAAAAGGAACGTCTGAAAATCCCGAAGAGTCTATGCACAAAGAAGAAACAATGAAAGACACAGCTCAGTCAAGTACGATGGCTCAGCAGCAAGTTATCGCCTCGCCACCAAGCGAAGTTCCCCCTCCCGTCGCTGAAACACCTCTTGTCACTGCAGAATTGGATAAAGAATGGGAGACCTTCAATGAACTGACAAATCTTGAAGATCAAGTCCCGAAGACACTTGTGAGCAATACACAGGTGGTGCAAGAGGTCGTCTCGACCATAGTCAGCAGTGCCACAAAGATTGAGCATCTTCCTATCGCTCCATCCTCAGAACTTCTACTCGGCGTAGAAGAAATTCCTCCACTGGACGTATTCTACAGCCCACAGCACAAGGCAGTTGTAAGGAGACAAAGAAAGAAAAGGAAGTTTGAAGATGCACTGTCTCAAAATGCTGAACACCTAGATGTCTTGTGGAAAGACCCGAATAACAATCCAACAGAGAATCTCACGAAATTGTCTCAAATTGCAGGAGCATATGCTTCTGCAACTATCGACAAGGCCTCTGAAGTTCAGCAACTTCTAAAAGAATGTGAAAGTCAAATACAACTGCTACAACAACAATTGCAACAAGCCAATGAGAACGCTGAAGCTTCCAAGCAGCTCGAAAAGCTACAAGAAGGCTTTCGCCAGATGCAGGTGAACCAACAAAGAAGTATTGAAGAAAAGGAAAAGCAGCTGCAGACGGTGCAAGAAATGCATAAATACGAGCCTAAGCTGACAGAGTTTATTTCAGAGTCCATCGGCTTGAACGACCAACTGTCACAGCAACAGGAAGATATGGTGCGCAGAATATCACAGTGGAGGGATTTTTGTGAAATAAGCGACAAGATCACCAACCAGGTGGTAGAATTGCGGAACGACTATGACCAGACCAACAAAAGAGTAACATAATATCTGGCTTGGAAAAATGACGAGGAAGGGAAAAGAGCAGGGGCACCCAAGATTAATGAAAATCATAAGGAACTGCTCTTTAATAAGTGGGACGAAAAAATCACACAGGCGGAGCAAGCAGCAGAGTCAGCGGCAACACAGGCGAGCATACTTATCGACTGTGTAAATGAAAATTTACACAGGGCCAACTTAATTTCAGAGTCCACTCCGGGGTACCTACCAATCGCGTCGCAACTGGAGGCAGAATGGAAGCAGAAAGCGCAGGCAAACGGGGAGACAATCCGGGCATTGGCTAGGCTAAACTGGGAAAGTTACTGGACTTACTTAGTTAAGCCTCACAGCCAATGCATGACAGTAAGATGCATCATGAACGCAGCTGAGAAAGTAGCGCCAGCTCTTATGGATGCTGTTTTTGCATCCCAGCTAAGCACAAAAATCAGCCAGCCTACTCTTCTCAAGCCTATGCTTGACAGCTGCAACCTCAGGGACCAAATTAAGAAGTAATTTCATTTAGAATGTTGTTTTTTCCTTTTTACTGAATTAGAAAAAGGGCGGTCATTTGAGAACCGTATCCTCAATTTTGTAATAATACTATTATTAGGATTAGGTAGTAGTATTTCAACCCTTCTCATTGCATTAGAGAAGGGTCCAGAAATTTGTCAAAAACTTGTCCTCAGAACATACACTTCTGCACCTCAGAGGAGGGTTTGATGAATGGAAGGATCGGATTTATTTATATTTGCATTTTAATGTCTGCTACTGAGGTTGCATTTCTGTACTCTTAGTAGGCGTTCGAAGTAAGTAGAAGTAGATCGTTATTGCTTGAAGTCTGTGAGTAGAAATTAGTCATAAATGGTACTTTTATCTCTTGACGAATCTCTGCTTATACTGTTAGAGTGATATACAACTGATATTGTTTGTATGTTAATGTATGAGCATATGGGATATCATTTGGCACTTTTGTACGGTGGACTCATGTATTTATACTTGACATATGAATGATTTGATTATGCGATATGCTGTTCACAATTGTTTTGTGTAACTTCTTATGCAAAACAGTTCATCTTAAATGGTTTATATTCTTATGATAGCTGAATAATCTTTATTACCAGTTATTGTATGAAATCTTTCTAGATTGCATAATGGAAAAGATACATCCCGGGTTAGTGTAGATTCTATATGTTGTTTCCACTAGATTTTAGTAGCTTAGAGTTAGTTTGCAAGTTAGATTTACAGTAGTTTTAGAATGCTTCCAGAATCAACATAATCAAACTCTACACACACACACACACATCCCATGCATCGGGAGGCTAGTCCCGTTATCCCCAGTCGGACCCACTACACCAAACGGGCACGAAGCCGCCAACCAGGTTCCCGACCTGGTGGGTATCCCCCTTGTTGTCGACCCGATTTCGGGGCCCTCAACAAACCCCTAAATATTGTAACCCTCCTTTTACGCAGAACCAACTTTGTTCCAAGCTTCATTACATGCACTGAAAGGAAATGATATCAAGTAAGTATATAATCTACTGAGTTGTTGATGAATTTGCAAAAACACTTTACATGAACAATAATAATAATTATATTATTTACCTTGTGAACCTCTGGTAGTAAATAAAATGACAGCTGTGTCATCTTCCACAAGGCAATCAGATACAGGTAGAGTGTCGACAGTTGAAATGGGAGTGGAATTGATGACTTTAACAGTTAGAGTATGGCCGGTGGTACCGGGCCGAAGATTCTTAACTTTGCAGCTATAAATTGGTTCCTCAATCACAACCTCCTCCTCCACCTCTGGTGGTGCTTCTTCTGTTGGATTATCAACAATATTAGCCAACGACCAACTCGCTCATTGATTACCATGCGATTTATTTCCTTCAAATGTCAGCTACGTGTGAATTATTCGAGTGGGTTATAAGAAAAATGTTCGGTTAATGATTTTAATCATTCGTTCAAACCTCTCTTTCCATAGAGAAAATTCAGAATTGGGATTATTTTTGTTATTTCAAATTATTGATCAACTTATTGAAAACATTGAGAGCATGAAACGATGAGCATCGAAAAATCAGTTACCTTCTCTCGCTTAACCTTGGGATGTGTTATGAATACCTGGAAATCAACAAATACATGGTAAACAAGGTCGTAGGTCAATATATCAGCTGGAGAAGAAGGAGGACATGATTAGAGTGAGTTTTGACAAAATGCATGATTACAAATTTTAACCTCAGGCCATAGATCAAACTTGAAATTTTAAACTTCTAGATTTATATATCTTTAAGAAATTGATTTAGACAAAATAATCAATAACATAAATTTATTTTAACTTTTTACTAAATTAATAATATTAACAAACAAGTGTTATATTTTTAATAAAGAAATTAGAAACGGAATATTTAATAATCAGACTTAATATCCCCAAATACACTTTGTTGAAATATAATTGTTTACTCATAATTAAAATAAAAGGAATCTTAAACTTTATGAAAACCATACGAAATTTAAATTAAATATTAACACTATTTTAATAATTAGATTTAATATAGACCATGCAAAAATTATGGAATTTTGGACTCGCTGAGAGGCTTTGCAACTTGATTTAGGGTTGGCGTTAGGGTTTTGATGTTGGGTACCATGGCGAGATGTGAAGGGGGGAGTGCTGATCCCTCCTACAGTCAAGTAGTTACAGATAGAAGCAAGGACACGGGAAAGCATCGTTTCAAGAAACCACTGGAGAAGGCAACAGAGGCAAGTAACATGAAAATATTGTGAAGAAATAGACCTCATGAACAAGAAGGCGATCAGTAGGAAGCTAGTAAGGAAAAGGAGAAAGTGGGTAGTAGTCAAAAACCTACTTCCATAAGGACAAATGGGGTCTGCAAACCCAATTCGAACATCATTCCTTGGGTCATTTTAAGCGACCCAGCGCTACAAGTGCATAGGGATCATATGATGGAATATGTGGTCATCTGCAAATTCACGGGGATATGGCCGACAGATAGGGCATTACACATATGGATAAGGAGCCACTGGAAGCCAAAGGGGGAATACACCTTCATCTGGGATCTAAGGGTTTCTTCACAGTAGTATTCACAAGCCTAGAGGATAAAGACAAAGTGTTCGAAGGAGGACCATATTTCTATGTTGTTTCAGGCCTCTACATGCGGCCATGGATGATGAAATTTGTCTCGGAATGTGAGACATCCACATTGTTACCAGTATGGATCAGACTATACTCCCTTCCTCTGGATTATTGGCTACTGTAATCTTTGAAAACAATAGGCAACAAACTGGGGCATTTTCTAAGGATCTCAGATGTAACTCTAAAAGGAAAACACAGCTCCTTCACCGGGATATGTGTGGAAATGGAATTTTCTGGAGCACTTTCGGACACGATAATTTTAGAAGTATATGATGAATAATGGGTGCAGGTGGTGGATTATGAACACATCTCATTTAGGTTCCGCAAATGCCATGAGCATGGGCATCTATATAGAGACTACCCAACAAACAACATGGAGAGAATTGTGAAAACAACTACAGATAAAAATACCAAGGGTTTTACCAAGGATGGGGGCAAAGGGAAAGTCAGAAATCAATTGCAAAAGAATATCAATGAGGAAAGACAACCGGGCCACAATAGCTTTAAGATCCTAGAAGAAGAAGAAGGAAACAAAGAAACAAACCAGTAAATGGAAAACATTATCACTGAGAACGAAAGGGATGGCAGCATGGAAGATATCATAGAAAAAAGCCAACAAAAGGATGATCTACCATGCATTATGGATATCAATAGGGACCATTAGATGAATCCAAGTGAGGTGGGAACAGAGGACCATGAACTGCAGGAGATTCTAGATAGGGAAAATTTAGATTTAGATAAATTTCTGGAACAAGGGACGACCAAAGCAGTGGACTCCCTGCCAAAAGAGGAATATGATAGGGTTCAATAGCTCTTCTTATGGAGATCACAATCGAATGGATCTAGAGTCAAAAGAAATCATGAAATCCAGGAGCATCGAGGGGTCAAAATGATTGAGGAGACACAAACACAATCTCCGAAGAACCCAGGCAGGAAAAGAGGAAGACAAAGATAGAATGAGTTGTTGAATGAATGTCAGAAACTATTAATTAACTCAAGTAAGATGAAATATCTCACGAGATATTCCTTTACAAACCTCTCTTAATGAAGCCCACAACCTGGAATATTAGAGGCATAGGAAATAGAAGGAAACAAAGAAATCTCAGTAATAGAATAAAAGAAGAAAAACCAAATATGGCTTTTATTCAGGAGAAAAAGATTTCGATGGATAAGATTAGAGAAATTCATAATAAATGGCTAATCAAGTATGAGTATTTAGAGGTTAGAGAAAAAAACTCAGCAGGGGGGATTCTCATGTTGTGGGATTCCTAGAAAATTGGAATTCTGGATGCTGAGGCATTTAGGAACTATCTTTCTTTGGTATGTCAACCTTTAGGTGATAAGGAGATACATATGATCACAAATGTCTATGGACCTCAAAAGAAAGAAGTCAAACTCAAGCTTCTCACCTCCCTTGGGGAACTAAGAGCAAGACACCCTAATATGCCCTGGATCATTGCAAGAGATTTCAATATGATAAGATCTCTTATAGAGAAAAAAGGCGGTATCAGATAGCTAGGAAGAGACTCCATGGCCTTCTAGAACTTCATAATGAACATGCAGTTAGTGGAAACTGAAACAATAAATGGGACATTCACCTGGAACAACAAGAGGGGAGGGGATTCACAAGTCACCTCTAAACTAGATAGACTTATTATTTTGGAGGACCTCTTTCTCTCAAGCCCTACCATGACAGTTTCTATTCTTCCTTTTGGAGGTTCAAACAATTGGTTGGTATAGCTGGAAGCCACTTTTATGTGTACACCAAGAAACTAACCTTTCAGGTTTGAAAATGCCTGGCTCTCTCACCCTGAATTCACTAGTAATATTTACAAATGGTGGAGAGAGGATCTAAACATTCAAGGCACTAGAATGTTCCTGCTCCAACAAAAACTTAAACATATCAAATCCAGGCTTAAAGATTGGAACAAAAAGGAATTTGGCAATATCTTCAAAGCCAAAAGAGAAGCTGAGAAAAAACTCCAGGAGATCAATCAAATTAGCATCACAGAGGGCTTTACCGAGGAGTGGAAAAAGCTAGCTGATTCTTTGCAAGAAGAATGGGAAGATCGGTGCTCGCAAGAGGAGATTTTTTGGAGACAGAAATAAAGGATAAAGTGGATTAGAGAGGGAGAAAGAAACAAAAAGTTCTTTCATAAATCCAACATGGATCATAGGGCACACAACAAAATCACAAAGCTCAAAGATTCTCAAGGGAGATAAATCGTCTCTCACAAAGACATGGAGTCTGTCGTTGTACAAAATTTCCTCAGCATAGCAGAGGAGCCTATGGAAGATAGATCCAGGTTCATCAACCATTTCACTCAGTATATCCCTCAGTTGGTTACTAGAGAGGACAACCACAATCTTAATAGGCTAGCATCAGAAGAGGATGTCAGTGAGGTGATCAATGAAATGCAAAATGGAAAAGCTCTAGGCCCGGATGGGTTCAATGTAGACTTCTTCAAAGCTTGCTGGAAAACACTAAAAAAAGATATCCTTGAGGTGGTGGAAGACTCAAGAAGATCCAAAAAGGTTTTGAAGGCTTTTAATGCTTCTTTCATAGCTTTGATCCCAAAACAAGAAAAATCTAATACTCTAGATGGTTTCAGACCCATAGCTTTATGTAATGTGGTGTATAAAATTATTTCCAAGGTGATCACCAATAGACTCAAACCCCTTTTACTAGCTCTCATCTCAGAGGAGAAAATGGGCTATGTGGAAGGAAGACAAATCCTCAATAACATCATCCAATCTCATGAGGTGGTACACTCTCTCAAAAGAAACAAACAAGCTGGTATGATTATTCAGCTAGACCTAGCGAAGGCTTACGACAAGCCAAGTTGGTCTCATATAAGGGTAGTTCTAAGAGCCTGTGGCTTCAACCAAAACTGGATAAGATGGGTTATGGCACTAGTTACCACGACCAGTTTTTCCATCCTACTTAATGGCGCTCGTTCAAGACTCTTCACACCCTCTAGAGGCCTCGAAAAAGGGGATCTACTCTCACCCTTCCTCTTTGTTCTCATGATGGAAGGGCTAGGTAGAGCAATTAAAATGGCAAATACTGAAGGAAGAATCCAGGGTACCAAACTCACCTTGGATGGAGCGATAAACACTCATCAACAATTTGTGGATGACACAATGTTGCGGGCATACCCATAGTCATAGAAACTAGAACAATCAAACATATCTTAAATGGCTTTGCTATGGCAGGTGGCATGAAGGTAAGCCTCAAAAAATCAAAAGTTTTTTCTTTAAAACTGACATTGTTATTTAGAGAAACATCACCAGAATTCTTGGGTTTCAAAGGGACCAGCTACCTTCTAAGTATCTGGGCATACCTATCACAGATAAACCTCTAAGAAAGGAAGTGTGCAAGCCAATAATAAATAAACTTGAGGAAAAAATTAGAAAATGGACATATAGGTATTTAAATTTGGCAGGGTGCCTTGTGCTCACATAGGCTGTCCTGCATGCAATTCCCATGTTCATGCTCTCAACTCTTCCCACTGCTAAAGGAATTAAGCAACAGATCAGGAGCATACAAAGGGATTTTCTATGGGGTAGAGGAGAAGAGAAAAATAAATGGGCTTTAGTAGCTTGGGACAAGATCTGCGAACCCAAGAGACATGGTGGCTTGGGGCTTCATGATCCTAAAACCATCAGCAGAGTTTCGGGAGCTAAACTCCGGTGGAGGTGGATCAAGGAATTGGTAACTCCCTGGGCTAAGCTTTGGAAACAAAAATATGCCAAGAATTGGCAGGGGAAGGATCACATTAGAATGTTAGGGCATATTAAGGGCTCCCACATTTGAAACCTTGCCCATGAAAATAAAGGTATTGTTCAACAACATAGTTTCTAGGAGATTTGAGCTCGGAACCTAACACAATTTTGGGAGGATAACTGGCAATAGGAACCCAAATTGTGTAATGATTAATCAGTAGCTCTCAAGAAAGACATAGATAACAAAGTTCTACTTAGGGTAAATTACTTCTGGGACCAAGTAAGGAACAATGGAAAATAGAGAATTTGGAAGGATCTAGGGCACAATGAAGAGAGCCCTCTGAAGGCCCAGGCAAACTCTCTTACTCAGGATCTAGAGCATAGGATGATTTTGGTATCCTCCTTGCCTAACCAACTAAGATGGGGAAAGAACACTGAAGGAAACTTTAACCTCAAAGAAGCTAAACAGGTAGTAACAGGATTTAACTACCTAAACGCTAATCAAGTTTGGAAGAATCTTTGGTAGAGCCCCCTCTGGATGAAAATAAAGTTATTTATTTGGTTAGTTCATCAAAGGAAAATTTTAACTTGGGATAATCTCCTGAAAAAGGTCTTCGCTGGACCATCCAAATGTTACCTTTGTGGCTCACAAGAGGAGATGATGGATCACCTTCTCAACCTCTGCCCTTTCACCTCTACCATGTGGGAATGGGTGGCCTCAATATTTACGCACACTGATAGTGATAGACTCAGCATCTCCAACGCTTTGAAGAATTGGAGGAAAAAATTCTCAAGGAGTGAAATCATTAATAAATCCTGGAATCTGGTTCGAGGCTTTGTCATCTGGGATGTTTGGAAAGAACGCAATAGTTGGATCTTTAAGAACAAAGCAAGAAAGCCCCAACACATAATTGACAAATTTTAAGGCAACTCAAAGACATAGTCAAAAGCTTGTTGAGGAAACTTTCTAAGGACCCTCCTCTGCCCCAGGATGTGTGTATTCTACCCAATTTGGGTCTCCAGTCTATAGGCCCACATGGCATAATCAAGGGTGTGAGCCATAAAATGCAGATATAAATATTTGGAAGCCTTCTCCACATGGTTTCTTAAAGGTCAATATAGACAAAGCATCTAAGGGCAACCAAGGGTTAGCTGGTTTTGGGGGTGTTATAAGAGATGAATAGGGTCAAATAAAGGGGATCATTCATGACCACTTGGGGAAGGCCACTAATAACATGATGAAACTCATGGCCTTAGAGCAATGCTTGGAAATCTTGGTGGTTTCAAATTCACACAATGTCATCATTGAAGCAGATTCAGAATTGATTATTAGAGCGGCCAAGAAAATATGCAATGGTACATCATTGGATAAAGTTTCAAAACACTAGAAGCTATCACAGGCCTTTCACCATATCTACACCCACATGCAAACCTTAAAAACTATAAGCTTTGTCCATGTGAAAAGAAAAGCTAACATGTTAGGTGATCATTTGGCGAATGGAGTGATTAATAAGAAAAGGGACACTTGGCACGTTTGGGAGTTGTTACCCCCAGGCAAACTGTTAGAGGATTGTCTTTGTTAGGTTGCCAAATATAAGGATCGATGGATTGACAGGATGGATCGAATAGGCTCAGGGGATAGGTGGGAGGATAGGGAAGCCTAAACTGTTTTCTTGTTGTTTGGTAGCAGTCTGTGGATTCTATTGGCATTAGTATTCCTTTGGATTTGAGCGTATGGTTGAGATCAGCGGAGGAAAACCAAGGATGAAGTGGTGTGAGGACTGATTCTGGACCGACAGATCTCAGTTGAGATAGATATATGGTGCTCGGGCAAGGAAGTTACCTAACAGTTAACGAGTAGAAGCAGGTTGGAGAAAACCACAAGTGGATTTTGGGTAGAGGAAAGGCCGTAAATAGTATTTCCTTGTTGGCTCCGATTCCACTCACACAGTGACAAGTAGCAGCGAGGTGAGAGAGCGAAACCACTTTTTTCAGGTGGACTTGGAGTGTACAAGTTAACCGTGCAAAATACATGTGAGCCATTAGATATGGGGGAATGAGATTGACGGTTGACAAACGAGGAGTGAGACTCAAAGTCGGGAAGTGTTGTGACCATTGGATCTTGAATAGATCAACGGTGGAGAAGTGCCGATGTTTCTTCGATGGGGCAGATTTCAAACTTTGTTGAGAACTATGGTTTGTGTTTTTGTTGGGTCCAGGTGGGTAGTAGCAGGTTGGAGAAACCCACGAGTGGATTTCGGGTGGAGGAAAGGTAGTAAGCGGTAATTCCCCTTTGGATCTGATTCCACTCTCAGAGTGACACGTAGTTGAGAGGTGAGAGAGGAAACCACTTTTCAGGTGGATTTGGGGCGCGTAAGATAATCATGCGAATAATGTGTGAGCTATTTGATCTGGTGGACCGAGATTGACGGTTGATAGAAGAGGGCAAGTTTCAAAGTCAAGAAGTGATGGGACCGTTGGATCTTGAAAAGATCAATGACGTAGAAGATCTAACGTTTCTTTCAGAACGGTGGAATTCAAACATTTTAACTGAGGTTTGTGTTACTGTTGGGTCTGGAGAAATGGTTTGGAGCTTAACAGATGCCCTTCAGTTGTTTGTGGATGACAGAGAACCTTGGGAGTTTAACACCCCTTCCTGTTTAATCGGTTTTGAAATTCTGGGGGATTTGGTTTGTTTCCTGTTATTGGCATTTCCAAAACAGGTTGTTTCTTGTTTTGGTCTCTGCACTTACATAGACGTGTAACATATGTAATGTACTAGTTCGGTTAATAGAAGGCTCCATTCTTACTTGACCAAAAAAAAAAAAAAAGATTTAATATACAACTTAAAATAAATAATATATATATATATATATATATATATATATATATATATGATTTATTATATAACTAAAAATAAATAATATATATGCATATATACATTAATATAAAAATATTGTTAAAAAAATCTTGATAAAATTATTTGCTTAAAAGAAAAAAACAATTAAACAATGAGAAGATTATATATATTATACCTTTTTCATATAAGGGCGGGTGTTTTTTTTTTTTCCTTTTTACTATTATGAATATAATATTAAAATATTATTGTGTGTGTGTATATATATATATACATACATACATACATACATATATATATATATATATATATATATATATATATATATATCTAACTAGTCTTAATAATTATATATTATGATATTATAAGTGTTTACAACTTAATAGAAGGAAAGGAGATGTTGTCACGTAGTGATACATTTAAAATAATAAAATATTACTTATAGTCATAAATAAGATATTTTATTTTTCACATTAATTTTACATAAAAAAAATTTCTTTCTAAGTAGCACCAATTCTATTAATGAAACAGTAAATCTATAGTGAGGCTTTGGCCTCTGCAGTGCTAGAACAGAGTTATAACAAGTTTAGACATCCAAAAGATTGATTCAAGTCTGCCCATTGAGCGGAAACCAGTCCGAAAAACCGATGGAAAATGTTTCCCGCACAGGGGTTACAACTCAAAATCCAAGAGAAACACTTATGGTAAATTACCAAAATTGGTGACATAATTTGAAAAAACATTAGAAAATCCCCCAAGAATAGGAGCTGGGAATTGAAACCTGGCTTTTTTGGCCCTCTAGGTGTCGTTTGGTGGAGGAGGCTCTTCCACAGCTAGACACCTATAATCATCCTAATCATCCTCAACTATCTGCGTGCTACCAGGAATTCCTTCACCATGCTTGGTGCTATCTTGGGTGACTTTACGTTTTCGAGAACTTGAGCTGCTGCCCAAGGCCTTCTCTTTGCAGGTGGGCGGCTTCTCTTGAGCCGCCTTCTATTTTCTGGTGTCCAGCATCTCCTGAACAGTGGTGGGTTGTGCAGTGACAGGATATTTTATAGTGGTGTGAGTTTGTTAATTCTGCGGGCGAGTCTCCTCTGTGAATGCCACAAAGATGATGGTGATGATGTCACAGTGGTTCAAGGCGCACCGGAAGCGAAATTGGGCCATTTGATGCGGCTGGTGAGGGGACACAGAGAGGTTGAGCATCTGGGTTGCATCATTGACACACCAACCTTCGATGGGTTGGACCCAACCTGTTCCACTGTGGGTGGCGAGATATCTGTCGGAGAATTAGGCTATGGACAGGATGGAGGAAGGGGAGGACAAAGGGGTCATTGGCTCAGAGGGAGATGGAGAGGCGGGGCGAATGTCTTTGCCTCAGCTACTGCCCTGCCTACAACACATTCGGTGGGGGAGTCGCGGCATGGTTCGGTGGCTGGGGTGGAGCTAACTGGTGTGGGCCGAAATGACGAAGGTGCTAACAATATGCGGAGAGGAAGAGGCAGAATTAGTGCGGGAATTCACAGAGTGATTCAGGTGAGAGACAGAGACCAGAACCAAGGCTTCGATTTGCAGAGTGCAGAGAACATTATGGGAAAAATGGATTCCATCCCCCAAATCTATATAGCTCAAGAGTCGACAACACCTCCCTGTTGTCGTGTGTGAGCTCGGCTCCGTAGCATCAGGGAGGCAGGAGCAATTCAGAGGGGGCGGGGCAGAGGTATGCAGGCTTGCCAAAGACATGGACTTAAACTTGTAGATGAGTCCTCGACCTGTGCACCAGAGTAATGGTGCCTGCAGGTTGACGGTGGCTCGCCATAAATCGTCTTGGGTGGGAACACAGATGGAAAAGTGGCTAAGCCACCTACTGTCCCACTGTCTAATCTGCATTAATGCGTCTTTAGCCACTCGCATCCTGGGGTGCTGCATTGTTTTGCACTAGTTCAATGCATTCTTGTAGCTAGGATCCATCATTTATAATGTCAAGCAAACCTGAGTGTAGAGTTTGATCACTGTCCACCCCCAAATTTGCCAGGAGATCAGCCACTTTGTTTCCTTCTCTTATGATATGTTTTAATGTGATTGTTTTGTTAGTTTTGACCCATTGTTCAATGAGCTCTAAACATGCTGCCAATATCCAACTATAGGCCACTTTGTGAGTAGGGGTCCCCTATAGAATTTGATTAGCCATGTTGATAAGTATCTGAGAGTCTCCTTCAATCACTAAGGGGAAAAAGCCATGATGTTGAGCTAGATGAAGTCCTTCCCACAGTTCCTCAAGCTCAGTTGAATTGTTTGTGTCCCATCCAATTGTGCCTAGGAAAATCAAGAGAGTTTTTCCTTTTTGATCCCTGAATATTCCTCCATAACCTGCCATTCCTGGGTTGCCTTTGGAGGCTCCATAAAAATTTAATTGAGTCATTTCATGTGGCGGAGGAAGCGATTTCCTAGAGGTTTTGTGATTTAAAGAGGATTTACTGGGGTTGCCTTGTATCTGGTTAATCCAAAGATTCCAATTCTTCCATATGTTCTGCTCCTGTGGAAGGGTGGGAAAATCATCTTCGTGTCATCTTTAGAGTGCTAAGGTTTCCTGAAGATTGTTGTAGAGATTGCTCCATATGATCTCTATTGGTGTGCATTGATTCTTGAAGATGCGATGGTTCCTTTCCTTCTGTATAGTCCAAATGAGAAGACCTGGGATGATTTTTCACAAAGAGTTTAGCAGTTTTCTCTTGTACGGATTGATTGCCCAACTGCAAATGGTGTTGGTAATGTCCCCTTTTACTCTGCCTTCTTTTTGACATCTAAAGCTTGTTTTTTCCCAGAGTTTATTTTCCAAATTGCATGTGTCCATGAGGTGTTGTATGGTCTCTTCCTGTTGTTTACAGTTGAGGCATATTGAGGGCCCATGGAAGCTTTTTTTCCTTAGGTTGTCCCAAGTGAGTATTCGTTTTTGACATAATAGCCAGAGGAAAGTAGTGAGATTGGGCCAAATTATAGGAGACCAAATTTTCTCCCAAAGAGGGTCCTTGGATTTCTGATTGCTAACCAGAAGGTTGTACGCCTCGTTAGTGGTAAAGGTCCCACGTGGAGTATACCCCGAATGTAAGATATCCTTCTTATTAGATAATCTAATTTTCCGGTTTGTGAGTTCTATGTTTATTTCCTTATGTATTAGCTTTGTTCCTTGCCTAATGATGTGTGTCGTGCTTAGCCATTGTATATAACCCTGATTGAGGGTGAGAGTCCAGTGCTAGTTGACTTTTTCCATATGATGCTCATCCCAATCCTCTGTTTGCGGTGGTCTGATCAGGTTGCTTAACCTTGGTCTTTGATACCAAGAGTCGACCAAGAAGTGGGCGTTGTTGTCGTCTCTTATTTCCCAGAAATTGTGCTACTGAGTCATGGCCCTATGATGTCTGGCAGCGTTCCAGATTAAGGAACCCTTTTCCATATTTGTGAGTTGGATTAAATCATCTTGCATTATTTTGTCTGCATATTTGGTTGTCCAGAGGATGGCCCAAGGTGTGTGTGGAGCAGAGAGCCATTTCCACCATATTCTTGCTCCCATGACTGCATTACTGTGTTGAGGGTCTCGGAGACCAATACCCCTAGTGTTTTTTGGGAGGCATACTGTTGCCCATTTGACCAGTGCCCATTTGCAATTTTGACCAGAAGATCCCCATAAAAAGTTCTGTTGTAGATTTTTTATCCTTTTAAGCACCCATTTTGGTGCCGCCAAAATAGAGAAGAGATAAAGAGGCATTGATTGCAAGACAACTTTGACTAGCACTAGACAACTAGCCATATTGAGGGCTCTATAAGTCCAGGAGGAAAGGCAGGCTTCAAATTTTTCTAGGAGTAATTGCCAAGAGGTATGCTTTAATGCAGAATCAGTCAAGGAGCCACCAAGATATTAGGATGGGAGAGAGGCGACAGAGAATCCAAGAATGCGGCCTATAGAGGATTGAGTTATGGAGGGAGTGTGAAAAAAGAAGATGTGGGATTTGATAGTATTTATGTTGGTTCTAGATGCTTCCAAGAAATCATTGAGCAAGGGTTTGAATTTTAGGGCCTCTTGAACTGAAGGGTGCCCAAACAACATGTTATCATCCACAAATTGGTGGTGAGTGATAGCAGGGGAATTATGGGCAGATATTCCTCTAAACAGCTAAGAATGAAGTGCATTCTTCATAATATGACCTAACCCTTTAGTCATACTTACAAAGAGAAAGGGGGAGAGGGGATCTCCTTGACGGATGCCTCTAGAGGGATGAAAAGCGATGGAAAGAATTTTGTTAACTAGAATGTAGAAGTAAGTAGAGGAGATTAGACTCATGACCCATCTAACCCAAGGAGGAGAGAAGCCAAAGGCTGAAAGAATTTTTTGAATGTAAATCCAACTCAACTTATCAAAAGCTTTATAGAGGTCAATTTTGAGCGGCATACTTGCTTTTTTATGGTGCTTTAGGGAGTGTATGATCTCATGGGTGAGAATGATGCTGTCTATGATTTGTTGTCCTTCCCCATAGCCCGATTATTCTGGCGAGATGAGCAGGGGAAGCAACGGCTTCAGTCGGGAAGCAATGACTTTAGATATGACTTTATAGATAACATTACAGAGAGCTATAGGCCTAAATTTGTCCAAAGTAATAGATTTCTCTTCTTTGGGAATGAGAGCAATAAAAGTTGTGTTTAGAGAGGGAAGCAACCAATGGAGGGTCCTAGATTCTTCCACTACCTGCTAGAATTCCTCTTTGATAAGATCCTAGAATTTATGAAAGAATTTTGAGGTAAAACCATCTGGACCAAGTACTTTTCCTTGAGCTAATGCATGGCAGACTCGACTTCCTGTAAAGAGACAAGACGAAGGAGCAGTTGATTGTGTTCTTCTGTTATAACTTTCAGGATGTGCTGGAGAATCCTTTCTATAGTTGGTTGTCTATTGATTTGTGGCTCTTGATGAACTTTTTTGAAATGACTGAGGAGCTATTTTTCAATATCCTCATGTTCTTTCAGTCTTTCTCTCCATGGTGGTGTGGTGAAAGAATTTTGTATTCCGCTCTCCCTCTTTTATCCATCTTACTCTAGATTTTTGTTTCCAGAGGATCTCATCTTGCTTTTCTCTTTCTACAATTTGATTCTGAAGGTTCTTTTCCTATTTTGAAAGTGCTTCAGTCCTTACTTCAGTAATTATGGTCTGCTGGATTTTCTTCATTTCCCGAGCTAAAGAATTTTGATCTTGAAAGATGTTTCCAAAGGTCGATTGATTCCGCTGCTTGATGTGCATTTTGAGATATTTGAGTTTTTGCTGGAATCGAAACATTTTTATTCCTTCTGGGGGAATGAAGCTTTTCCACGCAAAATGGACCAAATTTTTGAAGTCTGGATGTGTCAGCCAAAATGCTTCAAAGTGGAAGGGTCTTCGAGTGGATTTTCCAAATCTTTGCCATTGATGTGAAATGGGCCAATCGCTTGATCCAGATAGAGGTAAGGTTGAGGCTGAAAATTCTCTTCCAAAGTGGATGGAATTGTCTGAAATCAGGAATCGATCCAACTGGGAGGAAATCTGCTAGGTGCCTGATCTTTTATTATTCTATGTATAGATTCCATTGTTAAATGGCAGATCAATGAGCTAGTTGTTTTGTATGAAATCCTTGAAATGAGTACTTTCAATGTCCAGTTTGATTCAACCCCCGCTTTTTTCCTCAAGTTTAGTGATCATGTTGAAGTCACCACCTATTATCCAAAGTGGATGGATTTTGGTGGAATTGAGAAAAGTTAACGTATTCAAAATTTCTAACTTGTTCGTTGCTTCCTGGGGAAAGTAAACATTGGTGAGATGACCATGAACATTGGTCCCTATGATATGGTAGGTAGCTTGAATGAAATGATGAGACGCATGGATATCAGTGAGCATAATAGCCTGTGCATGCCATGCTATTGCAAGTCCCCTTGAGACTCTCGAGGCGTCCACTGCTACTGTTTGGCTTCCTGGCCAAGCTTTTGAGACAATGGTGCCAAGTGTGATACTATTACATTTAGTCTCTTGCATGAAGAAAAATTGAGGTTTCTCCTGTTGTATCATGTTTCTGATCATTCTTTATTTCACAATGCTATTTAACCCTCTTAAATTCCAATATGTGAGCTTCAAGATTTAGTGTTGGGGAGTTGCTTGTAATACTTAGTCAACTTGGAATATCTTCCTGATTCCACCAACATTTCCCCAATGAGGATGGTTCTTTGTAGATCTGTCTTTCTCCCTCATTTCTTGGTATCTTTGAGAATATTTTTCCCGTCCCATTGACTCCCTGGTTGAATTCCTAAAGTTCGCTATTGATGTGCTCTAGAGAGGATTACCTCCAAACATTCTAGTTGTATTTCTGGGATATTGTCAAATTATTTTTTCCTATAGGCTTACCCAAGGCCGAATATGTCCAGATCTCCTATGCCTATACTTTCTGGTTCTTCTTCCATATGCTTTGGTTCACTACTTTCTGCTAGGAAGTCAGTTGAATGGTTGGGCTCTTGCAAAAAGATATTGATGTCCATACCATTAGGTTTCCAATCAGAATCCTTATTGGAAGTGGAGAATGGGAATTCTTTGGTCCATGAGGGCTTTTGTGCTTGCCTTGAATATGTGGGATTGGTTGCAAAGGGTGGCTTGGATGGCTCAGGAGAATGCATGAGGGGTTCAGAGGCCAATGATGCTGGTTGAGCCATGATGTCAAAGTTTTTGCTAGTAGAGGGTATTGAGGCATTGGCTGGGGGATTTTTAGGGTACGATGTAGGATTTTTGTGATTATTTTTCTAATTATTTACTTTGGTAAATACTTCAGAATCAGGCATCTCTGAGGTGGTATTGGTAGTGGGCTTTGCATTTTATGGGAAATCACAAAAAAGATGGCCATGGGCATGACATTTTATACATCTGAAGGGGACATGTTCATAATCTATAGACTGAATCCACTCAAAATCATCATGATATAGACTTACAGAATGCGAAAGAGCTTTGTTCAGATGCATGTAAACACAGATGCAGGCGAAGGAATTATATCTTGTGAGTTTTTTTCCTTTTGCAATCTTTATGAAATCGCCTAGACCATTTCCAATGTCTTTTAGTGATTCTTCATCCCAATACTCCAATGGAAGGGAGTATAGCTAAATCCGGACTGGTGCCCAACTCAAATCCTATTTGTCCACGTTGAATCTTTTGATCCAGTCTCTCAGGTACAGGCCTGCAGCATTAGAGAAATAGGGGCCACCATCGATTACCCTATTTCAGTCTTCTATGTAGTTAAAGACCGCCGTGAAGAAACCTTTTTGTCCCAACTGCAGGGTGATATGCCCTTTGGGTTTCCATTTGGCTGCAATCGATCCCTGCAGTACTTTCTTTGTTGGCCAGAAGCCAATAAATCTCCCAATGAGAGCATGGTCTTTCGTAAACTGGATTTGGGTATTGATTCTTTGACCTTGTAATTCAATATTTGGTCTCTCTGCTACAACAGGTTTGCAGGTCGTAGAGGTTTCTTTGGGAACCTCATCGTTTCCTGCAGTGTCTTGCTACCTATTCTGGGGTGTTGTCGTTGTTTCCTATGGCCTTGTCTGTTTACCTTGGTTATTTTGGTTTTCCTACTTTGTCGTGATGGCAGGATGATCTAATGTAGATGCCTCATCAGTTGTATTATTAGACTGAGGCTTGCTATAATCATTGGGGGGAGGCTCTGAGTCCCCCCCAGAAGGGAATCCATGATGAATGTGTCATTCGTTGACGTATGCAGTCCCCAGGGGTGTAGAGGTGTTGTTGCAGATGCGCCGTGATCAGAGCAGAACCTCCGTTGCAGGGCCTGACAAAACCTTAATCCGACATGTTCTGCTCAGCCCCCAACTCATATCAAGAATCTTATTTATCATCTTACATCAAATTTTAGATCAAGAGATACAGGTAATTGAAAAGAGGAAAAAAATAATTTAAATTTTAGTATAAAAATATATATAATTCATTCACTCCTTAATATCCTTAATATGGACATGAAAAATGGCATGTAAAAATAATATTACTAACATTACATGATGTGTAATATATCCTATATTCAATTGATATGTAACATTCAAGAACTTATATTAATAAAAAAAAAATGTTTTACCCTTAGTTATAAATAACATTATTTTATCTCAATCTTATATAGAAAAAATGAATATTTATTTTGTATTTTTTGTTTTATGTACTTTATTCAGTTATTAATATGGGGTTCATATACAATATTCTAAAAATATGAAAAATACTAGTATGCTTTATAAATTAAATATTTTAATATGCATGATGAGTAAAAGAATTTAAGAAAGAGAGAGTTAATACGTTCTCTTTCAATTCAACATATGATGATATGTAACATTTTAAACAACAATAATAATAATAACAATTTAATGTGTGTATAGAGATGCAACATTTAAAAAAATATCAAGAACAAAAATAATTCTATATAATATACAAAGCAAGTGAAAATTAAAAAAAAATATTATTGTGCCAAGAGGTGCTCTATAGACAGTATAGGGTAGGTGTGTAAGTGTAATGTAAGTATGTAAACAATTTTAAATTTCAGCTCAATTAATAATATAAAAAGTTAAAAGTGATATCAAATGAGTGTAAGCATACTCTACTCCCCTTTAGCTTTGATCTATGACCTCTTAAGAGAAAAGACATGTTCTTAACCATTAGGACCACTCAATCTATATAAATGAAGTGTTAACAGTAATAAACAAAAAGTTAAAAGTAATAAATAAAAGTTTAAATTAATATAAGCCCCACTATAGGTGATGAGTGTAAACATTTTAGTCAATTTTTTATATTTTGATTTTGTTATTGACTTGTGAATAAGCTTTGTTACAATACCATGGGCCAATATCATGGCTTCTTAATACCACATGCCCAAAAATCATAACTTTCACAATCAAAATATTTTATAACAATATGACAAGATTCTAAATCATGGATATTCACCTCACTTTATGGTGGATATTATTAACTTGTAAATAGGATTTGTTACAATATCATGTGCCAATATCATGGCTTATTAATACCACATGCCAAAAATGCATAACGTATTTCACAATCAAAACATTTTATAATAATATGGGAAGATTATTAACCATGGATATTCACCCCACTTTACCATGGATATTATTAACTTGTGAATAGGAATTGTTACAATACCATAGCTTATCAATACCACAGGGCCAAAAAACATACCTTTTTTCAAAATCAAAATATTTTATAACAATATGATAAGATTCTTAACCAATAATATTCACCACCACTTTTCCATTGATACTATGAACTTGAAAACAGGATTTGTTACAATATCATGGACCAATGCCATGGCTTATCAATACCACATGCCCAAAAATCATAACTTATTTCAAAATCAAAATATTTTATAACAATATGACAAGATTCATAACCATGGATATTTGCCCCCATCAAAATATTTTATAACAAAAAGACAAGATTCTTAACCATGGATATTCACCCCCACTTTACTAACAATATTATTAACTTGTAATAGGCTTCGTTAGAATACCATGGCTTATGGAAACCACATTCCCAAAAACCATAACTTATTTCACAATCGAAATATTCTATAAATAATTTATTTTAATTTTATAACATTTTTTAATTAAGTCTAAGAGGTAAAAGGTTATAATTACTTTTGAGATATATCTAAACCCTCTATCATCAGGACTACTAAAAGTATTCCCTTAGAAATTAAATCAAGGTCTTAATAAAATTAAAAATGAGAATACTTTTATATATAAAAATGTGAAATTTATATAATATAAATAATATTGTAAAGAGCTAGCATAGATTCATATTAACTAAGGATCCAATCG
The DNA here is from genome assembly GCA_031772625.1 of Pinus tabuliformis. Classification (NCBI taxonomy): domain Eukaryota; kingdom Viridiplantae; phylum Streptophyta; class Pinopsida; order Pinales; family Pinaceae; genus Pinus; species Pinus tabuliformis. Next base: position 420,637,776 of record CM062810.1, read on the forward strand.
ACGAGAGAAAGAAAAGTGACTAAAAATAATGGAGTAAAGATAATGCTGGATTATTTTAAGTTTGTCATTATTGTATTTTGTTTGACATGATTTATGCAAAATATATGTTTAACATCTTATAACCAAATGTATTTTTAAAATTTAGATACTTTATTAAACACAACACAATGGGATAAAATTCAAGAGAGAGTGGGGGGAGAGAGAGAGAGGCAGGTGGGAGAGAGAGTGTAAGGAAGAGAGATAAAAGGATAGAGGGAGCAAGAGAAAGGGAGAGATATGGAGTTGGAGGGGGATAGAGAGGGAGGAAAGATGAAAGACATAGATAGAGGTGGAGAGAGAGAGGGAATCACAAAGGAGAGATGGAGAGAGTGAGGGAGAGAGAAGAGGATGGAAGAGAGAGAAGAGGAGAGGAGAGAGAGGGAAAGAAGGGGGATATAATGAGAGGGAGACAAAGAGATGGATGGGAGAGAGAGGAGAGAGGGAAGGATATAGTGACAAAGTTGGAGTGAAGAGAGAGAGAGAGAGAGAGAGAGAGAGAGAGAGAGAGAGAGAGAGATGAGGGTGGGGGAGAAATAGAGGGAGGTGGGAGAGAATGGGAGAGAGAGGACTCAAGAGACAGAAGGAGAGAGAGAGATGGAATTAGAGGGGGACAGAGGGAGTGAAGAGGAAAGACATATAGGGAGAAAGGTGGAGAGAGAGGATTTCAAGGGAGAGAAGGAGAGAGAGTGAGGGAGAGAGGAGAAATATGGATAGGAAGTGGGAGGGAGAGAGATATAGATAAATATGGAGAGAGAGTGTGTATGTTCAGGGAATGAGATAGAGAGAGGGAGTAAGAAAAGAACACAAAGATACAAATATATATTATATAGTATTATATAACCAATATAGATACATATTAACCTCATATCTATAAATCATTGAGAGAGATGAAATCTCTCAATGTGCAAATCTTTCCTCATGTTTTACACATAAAAAATTGGTTTGTACCTTGATTGATTTGATCCCTCTCAACACTTGTTAGATTTTGGGCTAAGATGGATCTAGAATGGTAGTTAAAACATTTCTGTGTTTTGCAAAACCAACATAAAATCTTCTTACTCTAGATCTATGAAGACTTAGAAATAACGCTTACTATTATATGTAGGTAGATTAGGTTTGCTATTTGTTGGAGTTTTATAAGAGATTTTATCAACAATGATCTCGTAATTTGGAATCCATTGGATATCATCAACACGTTATTTGTGGGATCTATTTTGGCTTTGAATTGTAATATAGAAATAGTTTTGTTTGTATTCTATGCACCATGTCTCTAATTTCAATTTATTTGTTTGCATGAGAGCTTGTACGATTTTGACTCTCTCAAGTAAGGGCCCAAAAAGATGTGAGAATTATGATAAACAATAGCCTGTAAATAAATATGTTAGTAGAGGAATGATATTTTTTCTGTGAGTTTTCATTTAGATGTTTATGTAGTTAAATTTGTGTGTGCCTATTGCTTTGTGAGTTTCCATTTGGTTTCTTATGTAGTTAAATTTGTGTGTTCCTATTGCTTTCTTGTGAGAAATCCAAAACCATATCTATTGGAAGAGTTCACAATCATACAATGGATGCAGTGCATACATAGATTGGGGAGGATCTATACAGAGATATGAAGCTGAACGTGTTGATACAATCATTGTGGGTGTTGTGTTGGAGCAAATCCAATGTGAACTTGGGCTTATGGCCTAGCAGGCAGATATGATCACAAGGGAATTTAAATGCAATCTAATGTAAAAATTGAGTCATCCTCCCTTAGAATGGGTGTTGTATGAGATGACACAAGTAAAAAACTCAACATATATAGATACCGCACTAATTGTGAAGCTAGCATCAAATTGTTTTAGTCATTTAGGGGATATGCACTGATCCAAGAGAATTCTGTGGAGAAGCCAAAAACCAAAGAAGTGAAGTCAAGATAGTTGGATTGGACCAATTAAGTGAGGTTGAGGGCTGATAACATAGTTGGGTCAAACCACCTCGTTGGGCATAGTCAAGGAGGAAGGTTGAGAAGTTGGAACTTGAGGTCTGCAAGGAAGGTGGTTCCTTATGGTGAAGGCCAACCCCCACTCTCTCCCAATCTGAGGCCATACGCTTGAGGCGGTCACGTGAGTGGCTTGGTCTCGCATGTTAACCAATGTGCCAAATTAGGGTTGGCGCTCCCATCAATGTCATGCATTTTGTTTGCAGTAATGTCGAGTAACTACTAATTATGCACAAGAACACTTCTAAAATGTGGGTCTATCAAAAGTGAAAAATCAACCACATAAGCCCCACATGAGATGTTATGTGGGTGACATTTGGGGCCACTGCTCATGTTGCAACTTAGTGGGCATAAATTAAAATGGCCTTATATTTCAATTCATAATTCGTATCAAAGGAATAATTGTATCATTGGAAAGGTATCAACTATATGAATGTGATGGTATTGCTTTATTATATTTTCAAGATATCTCAAAATTGAGAAATTTTGTAACCCCATTTTTGTTACTAAACCTTGTAGTTTGGGTCATCATAGTAACTACCTCCTTCTATCTTTAATATGGGCTAGAAATAGTAGGGGTTGTGCTACAAAGTGGTATCAGAGAAAATGTTTAACACCGGACCTTTGGAGATCAAATGAGGCCTTAGGGTAGTGTGATAAATATTAAAACCTACTTGTGGTCTCGATTTATTTTATCAATGTATTTTGTTATGATATATGGATATAACATAGTACTAATAATTTGATATGCTTATATTGATATTGACATACTAACTTGAAGTGTATTGTTTCATCTAGACATACACCAACAAACTCTAAAACTCAAGCCAAGTTGATGGCTTGGTTATCTATTTGAATTTTTTTAATCTGAAAGTTACATGTGTGTATGACACTACATAACAGGACATTAAGATCTAAAAGAGAAGAGGATCAAATTGGTCCAATATAGTTTTGATAGGTCACAAAATGGTCATGAAGAGGAAAGGTTAAATGAATAGTGGGGAGAGGTCGGTTCTCCTTGCTAGATGGATACACTAATAAGCTTAAGGGATGGAATAAGGAGTTCCAAAGCTGACAATGAAAGGTTTGTGAAAGCATGAGAGAGGAAAATAGGATTGAATGCAACTGTTTGGTAATTTAATTGACGTTAAATTACTTAGATGAATTATCAACCAGGTCTAGTAAACTTATGAAATATATGTGCATTGTATCTATTAGAAGTCTCTATCACTCATGCAATTCCTAAGTTAATTTGAAATATTGAAATTCACATGTTTCTCTATAGCTATGTAACTAAATAAGTTACTCATAAAGATGGAACCAATTATATTTCTCTTACTTAAAATAATGATCACACACTTCTCAAAAGAAACTTCACACTTAAAGTAAAATCACACTCACACTTTGCTTGAAATAAGATCACTCACACACTTTATTTAAAATGAAATCATTCTTTCTTATAAATAAAATTAAATGAAAATCACACTTGCTTATAAGTAAAATGACACTTGCTTAAATGAAAATCACACTTCCATTCAAATAAAATAACTCTTGCTTATAAACAAAATTACACGTAAAATAAAACCACACTATAAATGAATTTGCTTCAACAAAAAGAAATATTAGCTCTACAAATGAAAATCCTATATATATCACTACAATGTAATGCTATTATACTCTGTCCATGTGCACTATAAATCTGTCTTCTCCTAAACAATGAAACGATTAGATAACATGTTGCAAAACAATCTTAAACCTATATCTAGCAATCAAAACTTAAATCATTAAATGAAATTATAGAAATCTAGAGGAAACATAAAATGAATTTCTAACTGTAAACAAAAGGAAAAACTTACTATCTCGAGGTGCCCTCCTATGATAAGAAGGTAGCAATATAATGCTTTCATGAGATGATCAACCACACATTGAGATCGCACAGCAAGAAAATGGAATGAAACAAGTTTTGTATAATAAAACCGAGTTTTTACAAAAAAATCAAGTCTGTCTCAGCTATGCCGAGAGTCATATTTATAAAACCATTACACAATAAATGTTTCAGATAATTATGTCTATGCTAATAAACATTAGTTATAATTAATTATAAAATATAAGATATCGTGATCTACTCATGATTTTCTATCAACGCAGCAAATCATGAGGTGAAAATTATGGATCTCACTCGCTTGATTCAGCTACTACGGTGGTTTACTTATCCTTTGACCAAGTTGCTAGAGTGCCTTCTTTATCAATCCAAATTCTGCAAATAGGAACAAATTGTTGTCCCAACCAATTTGCAACTACCCATATGCCCTGTTTCTCAGCTAAAGCTATGTGACCTATCGAACCTTGTACATAGCCGCAAAACATAGATAAACTACAGAATTGTTGTAATCTAGTAGCTCATGTATATATTAAGTTAAATAATAAATATGAATGATATTTATGAAATAAAAGATGTTTGTGTACCTTCTATGCTATCAACATCGTAAAATGATACCCAAATTGTAGTAATGAAGGTCAAAAAGGGAGGAATGGAGTGAAAAAGAGTTATAAAAAAGTAGCAATTGTGGCTTCAACATTTCCCCACATGGAAGATATTGCATGTCCTCATGAAAAATTTCAAAATTTGTGAATCCTTCCTATTACAAAGTCTGCTTAGATACCTGATCAAGGAAATCCAAGTTACTCCACCTTTATTTTTTTAGCGATGAGTGTCATCCTCATTTTCTTCATCAAAATAATGTGTTGTAGGCCCATAATATTCCGCTTAAGAAATTCATTTTGTGGTGTCAATTTATTGTTTTTCTTATACCACAAACCAAGATGTAGTAGGATGTTGTCATTCTGGGTTCTGTGGATTTCATTTTGTGCCTTTATTGTTTCATTCTCCTTCTTTAGAAGCCTATTCAGTAATTTCAACTCATAAATTTATTGCTTGAGGGTGTCCTAAACTAGAATTTCTCCTGAAATATTACAATGGATTGCTTCATTTTCTCCTTGGTTTTAGGATGATGCAATATTTTTACCTATAGCTCTTCTTTCTAAATATTCTATATAGTCATAAATTTCCTAATGCATAGGATCAATCCCTGGTGTTCTTCTAACTAGACTGGCAACTCATGATGGAATAGGTGATCATGGAACTGTGATGGAATTGGTGATGATGCAACTCTAGGTTCCATTTCTTCTTTCTCTAAATAAAAAAATTATGGAGGCTATCTAGGTTGTTCATGCACTACTTTATTGAGCCTTTCACTTGTTCTTATGGTATATGATGGTTTAGATGGTGATTTAGTAGTAAGCAATCGCTTCTTAACTTTTCCGTCATCTATTTTCTCTTGCTTTGTTCTCTTTTTAGATGAAGTTTATTCCTTAGTGTTAGTTGTCTTTCTTTTAATATTCACTAACATATTTGTAAGAGGAGTCTCACCCTATAAATGTGGCTCTTGTTGTGGAATTGAGTTATCTTCTATGGGAAGCTTCTTTCTACTTTTGTTTTTCTTACCACTAGGCTTTTCTATTTCTGCTTCCTCGAAATGATTTCTAACTAAGAAATCTCCCAAATTGTTTCCTATGTTTCTTAGATGTCCTTCAATCAATATTTTCACTAGGACATGATGGTATAGATAATTATAAATGGATTTTACTTTTCTTTGAACATTACCAACCGTCTTCCTTAAACCTTGAAGTAGGAAATATGATAGCTTAATTTCATTTCCATCTAGAAAATTCATCATTAAACATGCATGACAAAAGAACATGTTACCCAATATTCCTTCGCAAGTTATAAAATTTTGAATGATTAGCAGAAAATTCCCCCATTTACTCTTCAAAGCCATGACTGCTTTTCCCTTTTTAAACACAGAAATGTCCATACCTGCATTCTTCAGAAAACCTCTTCATTCTTTTTCTCCAATTCTTCAATTCTTAAACCATCTCTCTCCAATTCCTCGCAATCCTGTGGCTCTTGCTACAAAATAATTTGTTAACACTAGCTTCATGTCCCCAATTTCTTCTTCAATGTCAACATATGCCCTAGCAAAATATTTTTTTACCTCCTTGTCATGCCCATTGAAGTTCTCTACAAATTCTAGCCACCTTATGTGACACAACAATAATTTGACCAGTGGATATCCCTTAATAAACTTAAAATAATTTAACTTTGACCTTACAATGACTCCCATGGTACAGAATTATAGACCAAAATTGCTCTTTTGATAGGCTTAAGGAGTGACAGAGATTTGATTATGGAATGAATTAGAAAAAATGTTTAGGTGAGGGCGCTCTCGGTAATAAAATAGGGTTGAGTTAAATGGAAGTGTTTTGGCATGAATAGGAATGATGAATGGAGATGAGATAGAAAATTTTAAATTATATCATGGTTAAACCCGAACTTGTCTGACAAGACACTGATATTTTCATTAAAACAAAATTCATGTGAGAATAATTAAGGGTAATCATTATTTAGTATGGTAGTAGCAACAGTTACTCATCATTTATTTCATAATTCAAATGTTCTACCTTTACTATATAACTTAATAATTACATACCTTTGATCCTTTGTCTTATTGATTTTGATTTGTCTTTTGTAGGTTATCAAGTTGCTTCAACTCCAATCCTCATTAGATTTGTTTTTTCCATAATTTGCATTTTCCCTAGTCGCAATCTACCAATTCAGCTGCCAAATTATGTTAGAGTTGCAAATTGTTGACAACTCCTAGCTAAGTTATTTTCAAAATAGAAAAGAGGAATAAAAAGAAGATGGGACTACAATAGGGAAAATAAAATCTAGGCTACTAAGAACCAGTTTTCAACCTGGATTTTTTTTTTATAAACATGCCAACAATGTTGGTTTTCATGTTTATATATATATAAAACAATTTTTTATATTTTTTTTACAATTTTTTGCTTTGTTTTTTTTTTTTTTAAGAAAGAAAATAGAAGACTAACTTAAAGAGGAAGAAGAATCTTCCTTAACAAACATCAAATCAAAATTATCTCACAAATTTCTTATAAATTCCTCCCTTGTTAATGGTTTATGAAATATTCGTAATTTATGATCATTTACAGGGAATGTCACTTTCTCTTAATCAATGGTTCTGATTATGGCTGCTACATTATCAAAGACAATTTCAATCTCATAAGGACCAGGCCAGTCAGTTTGAAATTTTCCCTAATAATATCCTACGAGAAAGAATTTATAAGAATTTATTTTATCAGCGAACTGTCCTTCATATGGTTCATCATGACAATCCTTTAATATTTCTGGAACTTCTTGTTTGGCCAATTTAATGTCTTTAAATTTTCAACCAGGGTGCATAGACAGATGAAGTACAGATGCACTATGTGTGCTAGAAGTTTTTCCTTATGTCATTATGTTCCTGTTAGGGTTTAAATTTAAGATTAGTATGGAGATGGTGTTGTTGATTATATTAATGTCTTGATCCTTAAAGTTATCAGCTAATTTCTTAAGAGTTACTTTCTATTGAATTAGTTTATGGATGATATGAGAGTGCTTATAACTTCTACTTGTGTTAGATTATTTTGGGATTTTCTTCTTAAGTCTTTAGGTTGCATCTCTAATTCAGTAAGAGAAATCTATTATATTAGACTGAAAATTAGTACTGTGTGAATCCAATTGTTAAAATAAGGCTCTCACACTTCTACTTACTCAATCTGATTCAAACAAGATATTCCAAACAACGTCTATACTTATGGAATAAACACAATTCGACTATTCTAGATAAAAATCTTATAAAAGAACCATGGTGTACTAGATAGAAAGCAATTCATTGGTGGACTCATCATATTGTATTTCTCACACAAAAACAGAGTATTCAAAGGAATGAAAAGAAATTGAATTGCATTTGGTTAAAGACCTGTCACTGTCATAGGGGCCGTCCACAGATTAGTCCATAATCTCCAATCAATGCAATGCATGCACACAAAACCAGTTCTATTCCTTGTAAATGGAATTTAACAAACTGTCTCAAAATTACATCATCCGACGCACACCAAATAACAGTGCGGCCATAGTTTTTATAGCAAGTCTTTAGCATAAGAGTCATGAGTAATTTAAGCCTAGATATCTTTATTCTAACTACCAATATCGCTAAACCTTATATTTTCTATTCTAAAAGAAAATCGATAAGGTTTTGATGAAACTCAGATTGCGTTCTGGCAATGATCCTGCGGTTGACTTTGGGGTTTGACGATGATATCCTGTGCTCATATTGATGAACTGGTTCAAGGGGATAGGAAGGGATCCATGCTAGGACCATTTCCTATCCATCCGTATACTTTGTCACTGACTTGGAGCTTCTAAACCTTGCAAACAGTGGAGATAACTACAGAAATCTGGATTAGATGCAGAAACAGACCAATTTTGTAGCCAATTGCATTCAATAACAAAACAATAGGGCATATAATCAATGTAGGTTTTAACCCGTACAAAAATTACTTTCATACAAATTCTAAAACAAAGAAAATAAAAAATGTGAGAGCATAACACATAAAACACATATACACAGATATTTCCCCCTGGATCCCAATACCGGGACTACTGGATTGATTTTTTCATTATGTTCCTTTCAATGTTACAATACATATTTATACATGCAGAAGCATCCAATACCATTGACCGAAAACCATTGCATCCAAAACCATGGATTGAAAAATATCACATCCAAAACCATGTGCAAAATCCATGCGCGAAACCATAGGTAGGTCTGCGCAACATAATATAGGGTCCGAAAAAATTTCCCCGAGGCACTGCCCCAGACCCCGTAGAGGGGGGTTACTCGCCCCCCTCAAACCCTCGGGATGGGGGGGGGCGAACTCCCCCCCATGATGCACTCGCTGCGTAAATGGAACAACAAAGTAGGGGCTCCACCACCCCTCTAACCCCTCAGTTAACTATGTGGGCTAGTCATAGAATGAATATAACATAACCTAACATTCTCCCACTTCTTGTTTTCTTTCCACAGGGGGCCACAGGAGAGTTTAGTCATTTATCTAGCCTTGTAGTGCCCATTGTTTCTCTACACCAAGAGAACTTCTCAGAGGTCACAGATTTTGTCAATGCATCTGCAGTATTCTTCAAAGTGTCCACCTTTACTAGCAACACCTTTTTGTCTTCTATGATATTCCCCATAGAGAGATATTGAACATCAATGTGCTTTATCTTTGAATGATAAGTAGGGTTCTTTGCTGAAAAAATTTCACTTTGGCTGTCAAATCTATCCTTATGGCTCCCTCTACTAACCCCATACTTGAACACAATATCTGCAACCCAACTGCTTCCTTGCTTGCATGTGTGGCTACCATGAATTCTGCCTCTGTAGTTGATAGTGCCACTACAGATTATTTATTACTCATCCAACTGACTAAAATCCAAATAGGTTAGATACATACCCAGTTTTAGATATTCAATGATCTAGATCTGTAGCCCAGTCTGCAACAAAAAAGCCATGAATATCCAACACTTTGTCTAATCCTGGTCTTTCCTGGTAGCACAAACCATAATCACTAGTGCCATGCAAATACCTGAAAACCCTCTTCACTACTATCCAATGCTCCTTTCCTGGTTTTGACATAAACCTGCTCAATACTCCCACTGCTTGTGCGATGTCTGGTCTAGTACAGACCATTGCATACATCAGGTTACCGACTGCACTTGCATATGGAACATGGGACATGTCATCTTCCTCTTCTTGTGTCTTGGGACACTGTTCAGTAGATAACTTCACACCTATAGGAATAAGAATCTTCACCGGTTTACTATCCTGCATATTAAACCTTTGCAGTATTATCTTGACATACTTTCTTTGGTTTAACTAGAGCTTCCTCTTTGCCTAATCTCTTTTAATTTCCATGCCCAAAATATATTTTACAGCACCAAGATCTTTTTATATCGAATTTGGATGACAATTGGGTCTTCAAATCCTAGATAATTTCTTTGTTATTTCCAACCAACAACATATCATCCACATACAAGACCAAATTAATAACACGGTCACCAATTAATTTAAAATACACATAATGATCTGCTTTACTTCTAGTGAAGCCAAGTTCCCATGTAAATGTATCAAATTTCTGATACCACATCCTTGGTGACTGTTTTAACCCGTACAAAGACTTCTTTAACTTGCATACTAGTTTTTTCTTAACCTTCACCGTAAAACCTTCAGGTTGTTTGATGCAGATCTCCTCTTCCAGAACCCCGTGAAGAAATGTTGTCTTCACATCCATCCGTTCTACCTCAAAATAAAAATCAGTAACAACAGATAGCAGTAATCTAATAGAGGCTGCCTTGGCAACAGGAGAAAAAATATCACCAAAATCAATTATGTTGGGTTGTGTTATATTCTTTCCACGACTAACCAATGTAGTGAAACATGGGGTTAGAGGGGGGGCAGAGCCCCCCCTTCGTTGCGCCAATTGTGCAACAGGGGGGTCATAGGGGGGATGGCAGTCCCCCCCTATCTAGGGGGTTTGAGGGGGGCGGGTAGCCATCCTCTACATTGTCCGAGGCAAAACCCCGAGAAATTTGTTTCGGACCATATATTAGGTTGGGCAAACCTACCTATGGTTTTCGATCAATGGTGTTGGATGCTTCAGCATGTATAAATATGTATTGTAACATTGAAAAGAACATAATGAAAAATCAAGCTGGTAGTCCTAGTTTTGGGATCTAGGGGAAAATATTTGTGTATATGTATTTCATGTGTTATGCTCTCACAATGTTTATTTTCTGTGTTTTAGAATTCATATGCAAGTAATTTTTGTACGGGGTTAAAACCTACATTTGGTATCAGAGCTATTTTGGCTTCAAGGGGACGCCTTTGTTGCTGAGGGGTTTCACTCGGGCCTGTGGTAGACCCTGTTTAGTGGGAGATCTGTGAGATCGATTCTGGTGGTTAAAGAAGATGACGAGCAGTGGAAAGATAGAGATCGAGAAATTTAGTGGTCAAAGTTTTGAGTTGTGGAAACTCAAGATGGAGGAACTGTTGGTGGATAAAGATCAGTCGATCATTGTAGATCTGGGTACTAAACCAACAGGAGTGTCTGATGAAGAATGTGTGTCTCAAATTCAGTATTGCTGAATGTATCAGGGGAAGCTATGGAAAAGGATTTGTGGGACAAGTTAGGGACTTTGTACCAATCTAAGTCTCTGGTGAATAAACTGTTCCTGTGGAAAAAAATGTATAACTTGAGGATGAAAGATGGAGACTTGGTGACAGAGCATCTAAACGCATTTAATACTGTGGTAAGTTAGTTACCATCTATTGATATTAAATTTTAAGATGAAGATAAGTGCATCAATTTTTTTTGTTCTCTACCAAGTTCGTGGGATATTCTGGTTATTGCAATAGGTAGCAATGCAACTGCCTTGCAGTTTAATGAAATACTCTCATCCTTGCTAATAGAGGAGATGAGGCAAAGAAATATGGAGAGCCAAAATGGTGATGCCTTGTCTGTACAAGGACGGTCCCAGAACAGAAACAAAAATAAGTCATCGAGTGGGAGATATAAATCTAGAGGGAGATCTAAATCTCCAAGAAAACCTATAAAGGTGGTGTGTTGGAAATGTGGAAAGGAAGGGCACTACAAAAGGGATTGTAAATCTAAAACTCCTAACAAAAGAAAGGGATTTGATGATGCTTATTCTATAGAGGCAAAAATGACCTCAGATGAAGGTGGGGATGTGTACCTGGCTTCTTCAAGTACACATGTAGGTCATGAGGCATGGTTGATTGACTCAGGGGCATCCTTTCACTTCACTCCCCACAGACAGTGGTTTTGCGAGTATGAGAAATATGATTGTGGTTATGTCTTCTTAGGGGATGATAGGAAGGCTAGAATCATTGGTCGCGGAGAGGTAAAGTTGAAGTTGCAAGGTGGAAGGGTTAGAACACTTCCAGGTGTTCTGCATATTCCTGCATTAGCCAGAAATTTGACTTCTGTAAGCAAGCTGGATGATGCAAGTGTAAAAATAGTGTTCGAGAAGGATACCTGCAAGATTGTTCGAGGAGCGTTGGTATTGATGCGGGAATTCAGACTAGAACTTTGTACAAGCTGCAAGGTAGCACTATTGTTAATGGGTGCAACAGTTCTATGGTTCCTGAAAGTGGAATAGAAAATCTAGTGGTGTCTAGAGAGAAGACCATGTTGTGTCATCAAAGGCTTGGACATATTGGAGAGAAGGGCCTTTGAATACTTCATGGTAAAGGTATGGTAGAAGGTATGAGTAATAGCAATCTAGATTTTGATTTCTACGAAAATTTTATATATGGGAAGCATAATCGGGTGAGTTTCCCCTTTGGTGGTTAGAGGGCGAAACATATATTAGAGCTTGTGCACAGTGATGTGTTTGGACTTGTGAAGGTTCCATCACTAGGTAAGTCTGTGTACTATGTATCATTTATAAATGACTTCTCAAGGAATACATGGATATATTTCCTTAAGAAGAAATCAGAAGTCTTTGACAGGTTTAATGAATTCAAGGCTCTGGTGGAAAACGAGATAGAGAAGAAGATAAAGGTGTTGAGGACAGATAACGGTGGATACTTTTGTAGTAAGGAGTTTGAAGAATTTTGTAAGAAGTTTGGTATAGCATGGCAGAAGAATACTCCATATACATCTCAACAAAATGAAGTTGTAGAAAGAATGAACAAGACGTTGATGGAAAGGGCAAGAAGCATGCTCAGTGGTGCCAGGTTAGGATAGGAATTCGGTGTAGAGGTGGTGGAGACAACATGTTACCTGGTCAATAGATCACCTTCATCATCGTTGGAGGATAAGACTCCACAAGAGGTATGGACTGGTAAGAAACCCCCTCATTCACATCTGAGGGTATTTGGATGTGATGCATATGTACATGTTCCAAAGGAGAAATGAACCAAGTTGCATAGTAAATCTGAAAAGTCCATCTTTATTGGGTATAAGGATGGTTTAAACGGTGATAAACTTTGGAACCTAGTAACAAGAAAGGTTGTGTACAACTGAGATGTGTTGTTTAGAGAAATGAAAGATATTATTAAACATGAAGTCCAACCAAAGGAACTTGAGAAGATAGAGTTTGATCTAAAGGAGGAAGAATCAGACTCTACAGCAGAGGAGGAATCAGAAGATGAAGAGCCACAAACTCTGAGTGTGAGAAGATTAGTTCAAGAAAGAAGGAAGCTAGAGAGGTATAGTCCATCTACTTTCTGTTCAAATTTTGCTTTATCTATTACTGATGATGATCCCAGAAGTGTGAAGGCAGCAGTAGATTTAGAGGATGGAAAACTCTGGAAAGAGGCCATGGTTGATGAAATGGCATCTTTGCACAAAAATGAGGCTTGTGATCTGGTGGAGTTGCCAGCTGGAAGGAAACCCATTGGCAGCAAATGGGTGTTCAAGAAGAAGACAAATACAGAAGGAAAGGTGGGGAAATACAAAGCTCTGTTGGTAGAAAAAGGTTATTCCGAGGTGCCGAGAATTGATTTTGGTGATATTTTTTCTCCTATTGCCAAGGTAACTTCTATTATATTACTTTTATCTATTGCTGCTGCTTTTGATTTTGACGTAGAACAGATGGATGTGAAGAAAAAATTTCTTCATGAGGATTTGGAAGAGGAGATCTACATGAAGCAACCTGAAGGATTTGCGGTGAAGGGTAAGAGAGAACTGGTATGCAAGTTAAAGAAGTCTCTGTATGGGTTAAAAAAATCACCAAGGATGTGTTATCAGAAATTTGATACATTTATACAGGGACTTGGCTTCACTAGAAGCAAAGCAAATCACTATGTGTGCTTTAAATTAATTGCTGACCGTGCTATTTATCTATTCTTGTATGTGGATGATATGTTGCTGGATGGAAATGACAAAGAAATTATCTAGGATTTGAAGACCCAATTGTCCTCCAAATTCGACATGAAAGATCTTGGTGCTGTAAACTATATTTTGGGCATGGAAATTAAAAGAGACCAAGCAAAGAGGAAGCTTTGGTTAAACCAAAGGAAGTATGTCGAGACAATACTATAGAGGTTTAATATGTAGGATAGTAAACTGGTGAAGGTTCCTATTCCTGTAGGTGTAAAGTTATCAGCTGAAGAGTTTCCCAAGATACAAGAAGAGGAAGAGGAAATGTCCCATGTTCCATATGCAAGTGTAGTTGGTAGCTTGATGTATGCAATGGTCGATACTAGACCAGACATTGCACATGCGGTGGGATTATTGAGTAGGTTTATGTCAAAACCAAAGAAGGAGCATTGGACAACAATGAAGCGGGTTTTCAGGTACTTGTGTGGTACTAGTGATTATGGTTTGTGCTACTAAGGAAGACCAGGATTGGACAGAGTTTTGGATATCCATGGCTTTGTTGATGTAGACTAGGCTGGAGATTTGGATCAGAGAAGATCTATAAGTGGGCATGTGTTTAACCTATTTGGAGGCGCAGACAGTTAGATGAGTAAGAAACAATCTATAGTGGCACTATCAACTACAAAGGCAAAATACATGGAAGCCACTCATGCAAGCAAGGAAGAAGTTTGGTTGCAAAGATTTTGTTGAAGTATGGGGTTAGTACAGGGAGCTATAAGGATAGACTGTGACAGCCAAAGTGTAATTTTCTTGGCAAAGAACCTTGCTTATCCTTCAAAGACAAAGCACATTGATGTTCAGTATCACTTTGTGAGGGATATGATAGAAGACAAAAAGGTGTCGCTAGTAAAGGTGGACACTTTGAAGAATATTGCAAATGCATTGACAAAATCTATGAGCTCTGAGAAGCTCTCCTGGTGTAGAGAAACAATGGGCATTTAAGTGCTGGAAAAATGACTAAGCTCTCCTGTGGGCCCCTGTGGAAAGAAAACAACAAGTGGGAGAATGTTGGGTTGTGTTATATTCTTTCCACAACTAACCCACGTATGTAACCAAGGGGTTAGAGGGGGGCCGAAGCCCCCCTTTGTTGCACTGATTGCGAAGCAGGGGGGTCACAGGGGGGGCGGCAGGCCCCCCTGTCTAGGGGGTTTTAGGGGGGAAGGTAGCCCCCCTCTACGGGGTCAGGGGAAACACCCCAGGATTTTTTTTTTTTGGACCCTATATTAGGTTGGGCAAACCTATCTATGGTTTTCGATCCATGGTTTTGGACGCGATGCTTTTCGGTCCATTGTATTGTATGCT
The DNA here is from genome assembly GCA_031772625.1 of Pinus tabuliformis. Classification (NCBI taxonomy): domain Eukaryota; kingdom Viridiplantae; phylum Streptophyta; class Pinopsida; order Pinales; family Pinaceae; genus Pinus; species Pinus tabuliformis. The sequence goes on from CM062810.1 coordinate 420,652,963, forward strand.
TCAGCATGTATAAATATGTATTGTAACATTGAAAGTAACATAATGAAAAATCAAGCTCGTAGTTCTAGTTTTGGGATCCAGGGGAAAATCTTTTTGTATATATGTTTTATGTGTTATGCTCTTGCATTGTTTATTTTCTATGTTTTAGAATTCGTATACAGGTAATTTCTCTACAGGGTTAAAACCTACAAATTCCTGGCACTTGGGAAGAACCTTGCTACCAACCGAGCTTTGTATTTCTCCACCTTTCTTTCTGCATTTGTCTTCTTCTTGATCACCCATTTGCTGCTAATGGGTTTCCTTCCAACTGGAAACTCCACTAGATCCCAAGCCTCAATTTTGTGCAAAGATGTCATTTCATCAACCATGGCTTCTTTGTAGAGTTTCCCATCCTCTTAATCTACTACTTCCTTCATAGTTCTGGGATCATCATCAGTAATAGATAAAGCAAAATTTGAACAGAAAGTAGATGGACTATATTTCATGTGGAAAGAGTCAATTTTGTGGACAAAACCGACCTCCCTAGAAGCTAAGGCTTTCTAGTGACAAACAAAACAATCAAGCACTATCTTTCCCTAAATATGCGTTTAAAATAAAAGCAACCAGGTGTTTAAGGCTTACCTCTAGTCCAATGCTTGTTTGTAGCAGCCAAGCCTCTTCAATCCAGATGAGCTCCTTCTCCTTGAAACCTGCATTCACTAACAAGCAAACAATTACATAGCACCTGAATAACTCATATAATAAAACATATTCATCATAAAGACCAAGGAGTTTATGAAACAAATTATATATAACAACTTGTTGAGAAAAATGAACTTAATTGTATTAATTGGAAACAAAAGAAACCATTACAACCAGTGCCTTGGTGTTGTGCAGGTCCCTCTCAGGGTCCAGCAAGAGTTCTCCTTTACTTTGATCAGCTCACCCACTTCCAAATGAAGCTAAGAAAGGATTGGAATCTCTCCTCTCAAGCTATATAAGGGAGTCCTAATTTCAGCAGCATCTACCCTTAGGAATGTTCAGCTTTCAACCTCCCCTCCCTCTAGCCCAATGCCTGTATTTATAGTGCTTTGGAGGAAGTTAATCAGGTCCACCATCAATGGGATAAGCCCCTCTTTCAATGGGATAGCTTCCCTCTTCATGGGATAAGTTCCTCTTTCATTGGGATGCATGAACCATCTGGAGGCGCTCAATCCACGTCAAAACATCTTCTAGAATGCTCTAGAATCGACCACAAGTAAGTTTTTTGAAGTAAAACTTGCGCCTTTTGACCTTTACAGGAGTACGCACCCACCCCTTTACAGACAGAGCGTACAAGTACGCAGGTGTTATGAACTTGAGGTGCATACACGCAGGTAAGGGTAAGAGAAACTACGTAACCAGAGTTATATTGATTTTAAAAGACTTTCTCTCTTTTTTGGAGTTTGACATGAGGAGCATAGGTATAAGACTTGCCAAGGAGGACAGTATGACAATTGATGGAGCCATACTGACTGCAAATAGTCATGGTGACAAATTTTAGTGTAACAGATTGCCCCCTAAAGTGCGAAGCCTGTAGTAGATTAGGGTTTCATATCATCTAGGAAGGGTGAAGCACTTTATCATTTCAAGGATTATCTTGTGGAGAGCCCAGTCGGAACCTGCAAATATTCAACAAAAAATACATATATGAGATCATATCATCGCTGAGGTAGGCATTCCCATACTCAGATCAAAAACTTAACTAACACACTAACTACTGCTCTGATACAGGAATGATTTCGCAGTACATCATAATCATAGACTCATGTAGACACAGTATGGACGCAGCCATCTGTTTATAATTAGTCTACTATATAATGAATACAAAACTCCTCGCAGCCAGGATGGCGGAAAGTAGATCCAGGGTCTTTATTTATACTTCCCGAAATAGTACGATTCTATCCATGCGAATAAATGAGTTGATGTCGAACATGGTAGAAACCACTTGATTACCAATCAATGTTGTAAACTGTTAACAAGTGTGAGAGAGACCACCAGTGATGTCAGTGGTTCTCAAAGTACCTAGTACAATCCATGAGATGTGAATAGATGTGTTGATGTCGAACATGTCACGGAATCCTTCGATCGAAAGTCAATGATGTAAACTATCGTCAAAGGCGAGAAACCTGCCATTGATGCATGCAGATTTCAAGGTACTGACGATTTCTAGATCATCTTTCTAGATAATGTGCTGATGTCGATAGAAAGCGATCCATCGTAGGCAAGCCCACGACACAAAATCATAGATCAAGTTGAAGAAATGTAGCTGTAAGGACTGACTCAGGGATGGTCAAGATGGATGACAGGTATTTTGCAGATGAATGGTTTGTTTGTAGTGACCTCTTGAACACATAACGACACAACAGATGGCTTGGTGACCATTGACCCAAAGTTAATACCCGGAAACCGGCTGAAGATTTTCAATGTGGTTTGATCAACTATGAGGCAAAGGATTTCCCAACCCAGGTGAATGAAAAGTGTCGTGTTCAAGAGCGGTGATAAGGTTTCTCTGAGACAAAGGATAACAAATAGGCTCATTTTTCTCTCTTTTCCCCCACCATTTCTGGCAAGTACCTCTTATAACATTTGCTTGATTATAAGCTCATCCTTCGGATGAGTCCAACTTAGTTTAAATTCGAACCCTAAGGAGTGATAACATTTGCTTGATTATAAGCTCATCCTTCGGATGAGTCCAACTTAGTTTAAATTTGAACCCTAAGGAGTGGTATGTTCCTGTTTGTAATCGAACAGGTCCTTTACTGTGAAATTTTAACGAGTCCAGTATAGGAGAAACTCGACATTTTTCAATTTTAGAGAGTCTGAAAAACTTAAGAAGACTCCAGGGTTGACCTTTTTCATAAATTTGTGTCTCCTAAGCCCGAAAAAGTATAAAATAATACTTGAGAGAACCGCTTGATCTTTACAACCAAGGAGTACTTTCATGAATAGTGTCTCTGATCTGAAAAGTAAAAAGCGATCAAGGACACGTCGTTTTATTTCCAATATCGAATTTGAAACGACAAAAATCTGGCAATCTTTTCATGTTTTTACGGTCAGAAAAGGGTTGTAAGAGGACCGTCTTTTAATTCCGTTTTAACGAGTGTAAAAGAAACGCTCGGCAATCTTTTCATGTTTTAGGAGTCAGAAAAGGGCTTAAAGATGACTCTGATGTTTTTGTTTGTAAAAAATGACAATTTTCCCTGAAAATCCTTTATCCTGCACAAAAACCAACACATTACTCATACCTGTTGAAGATAGATAAAAATACTTTGAAAAATAACTTTTCATGGTGAAAAATAAACAAATTTACCATTTATTTACCCAAAAAAAACCTATAAAAAGGTCTTTTACCAATTCATTTTTACCATTTTACTGTTGAGGAGAGAAAAAGGGCTTTTGGCAAGAAACTTCCTGTGGATATTGCGGAGAATCCGACCGTCGAAATCGAACGTCGTCTCTTTCAGGTATTCTACAACATCCTCCTCTTCATTTTCATCCGTTTAGAATTCTTTTTTAAGCCCTTGATTTCATTTTTTGGAGGCTTTAGGGTTTCAAGAACCGCCTCTCGGGGTATGCAGGTGCCACACTAGGGACCCGCGTACCCCGACATTTTCTCAGTTGGGAAAATGTCGGGCGTACGCACCTTGCCTTAAGGGAACCTGCGTACCCACGCTCTGTTCCTAAAGGCGGGGTGCGTACCCCGCAAAACGAGTTTTCAAACCCTAATTTCTCCAAAATGGACAATTTTTTTTGATTTCATAGCATCTAATGGATGTTTTCTGGTGTGTATATTGTTCACCATGCTTGATTGGCATGAGAGAGAGCACAAAGATGTTGATTTGGCCGCCATTAATCATCAACCGTCAATTGATGCTTTGAAGGCATGCGGCCTTTATAAATACTGGGCTGTACCTGGCATGAGGGCCCAAGTGAGATTTCTAGAGTGGCTGGTAGAAAGATGGAACGTTCAGGACCAACGTTTTTATATTGGAGGGCACCAGCTCGAGATGGAGCCCGCAGATATCTACTTTCTCACTGGTTTTCCCAAGAGAGGCGAGCACTTGACATTGTTCGGGACTAGGCCGGGTGGCCAGTCCATCGCTAGTCTTCGACTAGAGTGGTGTAACACTCAGACTCAGGAGAAGGGGATAGAGATCAAAACTATATCCCGTCCTGAACTTATGGTGATTGCCTTTACAGTTACCAGACTTTGCGGGGCTGCCGCTTTACACATTGCCATTGGATCCCAGATGCGGATGGCGATTGATTGCTATCGAGGTACCATTTTTAACTGGTGTGATGCTGTGTTAGCCAATGTAAAAGGCCAACTGACTAGAGCCAAAAACGGACAGCTGAAGACTTTTGGTTATGGGCCTTTAGTTGTGAGTTTTGGCTTAGAGAGAGTTCCAATGCTGATCCCACAACAGCTCACTGTTGGTGTTGGGCTTCCTCGAGAGCCCAAATTGATGCGATGGATTGCGGTTATGGCCCATGATCCTGATGAGGGAACGAAGGTTGTTCGATTTACTCCGAAGTACTTTCACTGGTTAGAAGACCAGGTCTTTTCTATACAGGATTTTCCTTATGCCGGAGTTGATTTTCGTGGAGATCCGGACATGGTTAATGACGGGATTTCGCATTCAATGGGTAGCACAGCTTCCAAACCATAAACTAGTTGGAAAGGAGTGAACCCTGTTGATGTTTTCACTGAGGTTCAGTATGCCCAAAGCGCTGAAAATAACATGTTGTGCCATTTCGACCGATGAATACCAATGATTTGTCGGATCATGATAACTAAAACTTTGTTGATGGACTCAACCAGACCATTTGCTTGTGGATAATAAGGAGTTGAACTATCGTGATGCAAACCAAGCTGGCCTGTAATTTCTGTCATCATAACGTTTCGAAAATGGCGTCCATGGTCAGTGATTATCGCTTGTGCGACACCAAACCTAGCAATTATATGATTGAACATGAAAATTGCAGCTGTCTTGCCGTCTGCCTCGAATGTAGGCATCGCCTCGGCCCACTTAGTAAAATAATCTACCGCAAGGATGATATACACATGCCCCCCGACCGAGTGAGGGTTACATGTAATGAAATCGATACCCAATTTGGCAAAAGGACCAACGACAATTATAGGGTGGAGAGGAGCAGGTGGAGCATGCATCTTTCGATCAAACACTTGAAAGTTGTGGCATTTTCGGACCGCAATAATACAATCCTTAAACAAGGACGGCCAGAAGTAGCCAGCGCGCAATATCTTTTGGGTTGTGGGATACCCAGACATATGACCGCCACACGCTCTAGAGTGACAGTCATTTAGAACCCTTTCAGCCTCTTCGTGAGTTAGGCAACGTTGAAAAATAGAGTCCGCCCCACGGCGATAAAGAGTATCTCCAATAATTTTGTATTGTTGGGACTAGAATCGAATTTTCCGACGTTTCGACTTTGAAGCTTCGGGCTTAAAGGATTGGGTCTGGAGATAGATGATGATATCCCCATACCACAGATCTAAAGTGATGATTAGAAACAAAGATTCGTCCGCAATGGGCTCTTCTGCCACAGTTTCCGTATCAGCACGCGGGAAGTCACACATTAACATTGCAAAAACTAAAGATTTCTTAGACTTAGATTTCTCAAACTCTAAGTCGAACTCTTGCAGGATAAAAATCCATTTGGAGTACTTTCCCCCTACCAATTGTTTATTCAAAATGTAGATCATAGCGTTGCAATCCGAAATTACTATAGTTTTACAGAGTAAAATGTAGTGACGAAAACGTTGGACAGCTTGAACGGCTGCCAATGCCAATTTCTCCACATGTGAGTATTTTAGCTCAGTTGGATTTAGCGTCTGACTAAGGTAATATATCACATGTTCCATTCTGAATTCATCTTCCCGAACTAAGACCATCCCAATGGTGGAATGAGCGGCGGCGAGGTACAAAAAGTAATCCTGGTTGTAGTTGGGAGGATGCAACAACGGTGCATGGGTCAACGCATGTTTGAGTGCATCAAAAGATTTCTGAGCTATCTCATCCCAAGAGAATTGAGCGTTCTTTTTCAACAACCGTGTAAAACCCTTTGTAACCTCGGCATAGTTAGGAATGAATCTTCGTAAAAAGTTTTCTTTCCCCTGCAAACTTTGGAGCTGGCGAAGACTCGAAGGAAGAGGCAATTTGATGATAGCTTCTACCTTCGAGGGATCGACGCAAATGCCAGCTTTTGAAACTACAAATCCTAGCAATCGTCCCACTTCTATACAGAAGACACATTTGTGTGGGTTCAACCGAATACGATAATGCCTACACCTCATGAAGATTTCTCGTAAATGGACAAGGTGATCAGCTCGATGTAATGAATAAGCAGGCAAATCATCGAGATACGGTTGCACAATGTGTTTGATGTCATGAAACGCATAAGACATCGCCCTTTGAAAAGTTGCTCCGGCATTCTTTAGCCCAAAAGGCAATTTGCAGTAAGCAAATGTCCCCCATGGACAAATGAAAGCCATTTTTGGTTGATCGGCAGGTAGAATATTGATTTGATTGTAATCGGAAAAACCGTCCATAAAGGAAAATATTTCACTGCCGGCACAATCATCAATGATTTGATCGATATAGGGTGTTGGGTAGTTGTCCTTTGGACAAGCTTGATTAATGTCCCTATAATCAATGCATATTCTTATTGTTCCCTATTTTTTGTTAACCAGAACAATATTCGATACCCAATCCGTTAACAGGATCGGATAAATGAAACCTGCTTTCAACAACTTTTCAACTTATGCTTTAATTGTAGCAGCTTTTCGTGGGCAAATCTGACGCAAACGTTGCCGGATGGGTTTAGCATCCAGGTAAGTCTTGATCTCATGAACAACAATCGCGAGATCAATTCCTGGCATTTCCTCATAGGACCAGGCAAACACGTCACGGAATTCTTGAAATAGGGCCTTGTATGTCTGAATTTCGTCTTTGGTACACGAGGCACCTATATGAATGTTTTCAACAATTCCGGGCTTAACTGAAATGTCAATGGGAATAGTTCGAGAGATGTTTCCCAAATTCAGCTCTGAATCAGGATGTTTCATGAGATTTTGAGCTTCCTTGACATATTCAGCTGTAAAAACTGATGAGAAATCATTTTCAAAACGATCATCCTCGGGTAAAAACGAAGATCTATGATGGAAATCCTCCCATGGTAAATCGTCTACACATAGGACTTCACGAAGTTGCTCGTCAGATGACACAACTTTGGGAAACGCTATTAACTCTGAGGTTGATGTGAAAAGTGATTCCTCACGGACCACATTCATTTGGTCGATTTTGGTTGAACACAGGTCGGTAAAAGACTGCACGGCTTCATAGGCAATCTCATATGGACTCAACGACATAGAATTATCAAATGAGTCTATTTCAGATTCAGAAGGAATGATCCAAGGATCGTCATAATAAATAGTGTCTGATGTAATCATATGAATGGTTGCAAATGAAGATGATGCGTTGAGCGGAGGAAAAGGAAAAGTTCCCAGTAAACCGGCATCTTTAACTAACCGTACACCAACATCCTTATATGGGATAGTCGTTTTACCGACATGCTGAATACTCTTTGAAGAGGATGGGTCGGATGAAAAGTAAGCCAGCTGGTCTATTGTTACGATCTTTCCATTATGTGGGAACTTTATTACTCGGAAAACCGATGAAACGACTGCTGTCATAGCATAAGTCCAACTTCGACCCAAGAGAAGGTTGTAGTCTAGAGGGGCATCAACCACCTCCACATCTAGACTAACGGTTTTTCCTTCAACCCCTATAGGAAAATCCTGTAGAATGCCAAAAGGATGAAACCCACGGCCATCAAAGGCCTTAAGAATTGTCGGGGATTGATTAAGTGAAGGAGAACCAAGCGATCTCCAACACTGTATCGACATAATACACGTTGAAGCTCCCTCATCAATTACAGTCTAATGAATAGGCCTGTTTTTGACTATCACTGGGATCTGGAAAGCCATTTGATGAGGCAAACGCGGTGTACTATTTTCTAGATCAAATATTATTAGGTTCGAGTCCTGAACATCAACAGCTCCTATAGACGACAAAAGTAATTTGCGTTGTGCTGAGCATGATTGCAGCACTTCCAAAGTCGACATTGTTGAGGGTGAAATAGCTAAGTCCTCAACAATGTTGTAATTCTGGGCCGCTCTCGCATGTGGATTGAAAGCAGACCTTCGAAGTAAACCCTTTCCGGGTGGTTTGATTACTAAATCTGGGTTAGGCTTCTTGATCTGTAGTGGATCGGAACCGGGAGCTGAGGTTGATGGATTAGAATGAGAAGATTCTGCTTCTTTGCCATCAACAGGACTTTTACTACCATAATCTTACGATTGAGTCACAATCCTTACATGGGACATCATCAAAATGGGTTCTTCATTGGCACTCGAGGAAGAACCTATCATTTTTCTATCTTTTGGAAATGGATCCTTCAAGATAGCAGGAATTTGGGAACCTTTGACGATCTTCGCAACCTCTGCTCGATGAGGGCAGTCTCTTGTAAAGTGTTCTTCTTCACAAATAAGACATGGATAACGAGGTTTGCGCTTTTCATCATTGGATTCTGCCTTTTCAGTTTTCTCCTTTGGAGTTTTGTCTAATTTATTCTTCTTCTTCCCTTTCTTCTTTCCACCGGATTTTGATTTAGCCGTAGATGACTCTACAGCGTGAATATCGGCCGAGAGTTTAGCGGAAGAATCTCCTGTCGGGGAGTCTGGTAAGGTTATAATAGGAGAAGAATTCTTTGAGGATTTCTTCTTGCTTTTAGTGTTCACTGTACCAATCATGCCATCAGCAGCATGAGATCTCGAAAGAGCTGCAGCGATTTGATTTGACTTAGGAAGATCTGGGATCTTTTCGTGTAACGTACCTGACTGAGTATAAACTAAGTCAAGGTACTGCACTTGAGCAATCACTTGGTCCTCAGTAACTACTCCGGCCTTAGCTACATCTTCAGTAATCTTCAGTAACAATGATTTAACAAACCATTCAGCTAAGATCTGGTCCGGGATAAAAAATTTCACTAACCATCTTCGACGTCTCCATTCATGAATATGATCGGAAATATAAGTGGACGTCGATTGCTTTAATGAAGTTAGTAACTCCGTGCCATTATCATATCTGACCGGCAACTGAAAATGAGTTAAAAACGAGGTAGCTAACTGGCTAAAATTATAAAAAAAGGCCTGTGGTAACTCAATGTACCACTTGGCCGTAAGACCAATGAGAGTGCGCTGGAAAATACGTAAGTGGATCGAATCATCCGAGATGGAATTAGAGGCGCACCAGAGGTGGTAAGTCATCACATGATTCGACGGGTCCTCTCCAGACTTACCCTCGAACTTGGGAATTTCACTGGGCAACTTATTCGGCATTGGTGGCCAAAACGGAAGATAATTAATTGGATCGTTCGTTAGGTGCGACAAGTCTGGTAAATCCAAAGTTGCGATAAACGGCAGCTGCCGATTAGGATCCCTAAAACTCTGGGTCATTATACTAGCCCCAGGAGGAGGATATCTAGGATAACTAGGAATAGGAATCGCATTCGGGATATTGTATCCTCCTGGAAAACTAGGATTAACCAGACCGTACTGGGGTTGTTGTGGTTGTTGATAAGTGTACCCAGGATACGGTTGATACTGGTAAACTGGCTGTTGGACAGCAGGACCGAATTGGTACTGTCCCTGGTATAGTTGATAAGTGAATTGTGGTTGACTTGTGACAACCGTACTTAAACCAGGTTGTCCTACAGGCATCTGAACCATAGTTTGAATTGTGGATCCAGACGATGGTAAAGATGTCTGAGTAGAAATAGGGACAGTAGAAATCGGAGCTGTCGATACTCTTGAAGTAAGTGGGGTAGATGGAATAGATGTTGCGGCAGTTGCAGCAGTCGTTTGAGATGGAGTAAGAGGCAAAATAGGCCCAGACTGAGAAACTACCGAAGGTACAGAAGTTTGAATATTAGACTGGACTAGTTGCTGGGGAGAACCAGAAACTAAGGGTTGTCCAGTTTGAGATGAAAACTGTACACTTGGCTGCAACACCTGTTGAGCTTGCGATGGATCGCACACTATGTTCATTCCGGGGTATTGACCCATAACAGGTTGAGGATATTGAGATCCATAACCGGGTTGAGGGTAGGATTGATAAGTGAAAGGTACGTTTCCCGTACCTTGAACATAAGACTGACCTTGGGGTGGTTGGAAACCTTGACTCAAGTACTGACCTTGGGGTAGATACCCTTGAGGCATGTACTGATACTGGGGTTGACCTTGAGGTATAAATTGATATTGGGGTTGACCTTGGGGTACATATTGAGTCTGGGGTTGACCTTGAGGAATGTAATGTACCGTAGGCACGTACCGTCCTTGAGGTTGCCCCCCAGATGCAAATTGTGTACCTTGAGGTTGCACCCCAGGCGTTAATTGAGGCTGCCCCCCAGGTGGTAACTGGCCACCATGAGGTTGAGAAGCGGGAATAGAGCCTGACATCATAAGAATGTCTTTTACACTCAACGGCTTTGCACCATTGCTTCCAGTGAACATCCTTTGTTCAATGGTTGGAGGAGATGCTCCCGAAAAAGTACCAGACAGAGACTGATACCCAGCAGGAATAGAAGGACCGCCGTACAAAAAAGATTTAGGCGATTGAGTAAAAATGGACGACTGACCTGACATATTTATGGGAGTATAAATACCCCTAGGTGGATAAGAAATGTGAGGTGGTGAAAAACTTGACACTGAGTTGTCCAAATAATTAGTTAAAGAAAGATACCAAGTAGTGCTTCTAGGTGGACTATAAAAAATTGATTCACGCTCCCTTAGATCAATAGTAGGTTGATCTTCAGGGATAGGGATGCATATTTCTTCTTCTGGAGCAAGTTCTTCAATAGCTATCAAACCAGAAGGAAGATTTTCGGTGATGACTCTTTCTACCCTAGGTGAATTAGGAGCACTAGAAGTTGGAGAGACTAACCCCGATGTTGGAGTAACAGGTTCAGATATCTCAGGTTCTTCACCTATATCACTAGTAGATGAAAAACTACCAGCAAGTTCGGAAACCAGCAAGTTTGGTAATCAGGATGAACAACCAACGAAGACTCTCCTTCTTTAGGTGACCCTACTTTACTGCCACTAGGAGTTACGAGGACTTTCAATCCTTCGTAATTGCCCGGGATGTCTTCAGGAGGTTGGCCCCGAAGTCTACGGGACTTCCTCAACAAATCAGCCACGGTTACAACCTCAAGAGACTGGCCCCGAAGTCTACGGGACTATCTTGGTAATTCAGCCATAGCTAAAAACTTTTAACTACTGCACACGCAAAGTAAAATCTCAGAGCAAACCACCTAAAGTCTCTAAAGAACCAAACAAATTCGAATCACACGCCTAAAGAATATAGGGCGTCAAACCACACACAAACAGTAACCTTCCGGACCGAAAACACTAGTTGGTGATGAAATCCAACATCGTCGAATTCAGTAGAGAAGTGGCGGGTGGAACAGTTACCCCGACAACCTGCTTAATGAATAGACTGGACCAAGTTCCTCCACTTTAACCGTGTCGAGTGAAGTGAACCCCCCAGAAAATCCAAGTGAGTCTAGCCGACGTCTGCTCCAGGTACAGTGGGATCTTCCCTCCACCGTCACCTTAGGAAGAATCCTAAAGATAATAGTCACTAAGGTCAGCAACAGCAACAAATATACCTGGGGGAACAGTCTACGATCCGATAGCATGCAAGGGCAGAGTAACAAGCTCAATCCCCTTGCCGGCTCCTTGACAATAACCCAAGGTTTACCGACAAGTGACCTGAGGCGCCTCGACAATGGTTAATCCGAGGTTTACCGTTTGTAGTACGTGCATATCTGGCATCGTTCCCAATGAAGGAGGATTGATTCCCCCACTGGTTCGGACACGATCTCGTGCTTCTCCTTTAAGAGGAGCTTTCCCAGAGCATAAATGTAACAGTTGGATTTATCCTACCACAAGATAAGCTACTTGTTTGGTTTAACTGTCTTGGAGAGTTAATTACTCTCCTACTCCAAGACACTAGCCTGATCTATATTGGTGTATCAGAGCCCTAGTAAATAAAAAGTTACTAAGTTGATTTTACTTTAAGCGTTAATTTTTATGTCTTTTCGTTAGGACAAAAGGTAGTGGAGATGAAACTGATGGTGTGTAGACTCGACTCAAATCCACTAAAAAGATGCACCTAGGATGAAACAAAACAATCTTTCATTTTCAATGAATTCCCTAGCTAAGAGAGTTGGAGAATGCAAAATTTATAAAGACAACTTTCTTCGCAATGAAAATCAAAGAAACAATCTCTTTATCTTTTCCAAAGCACACAACACATGACCACTAATTATTTCACGAAAACTTCCTTTCTCTTTTCAAAGACTTCAAACGCTACTAAAACAAACTTTCCTCAAAAAGAGATTTTGTATTTTTTCCTATTTTAACAAAGCATGTAAAACTACTTAACAAAAATCAATTTTAAGATCTATGAAAATCTAAGAGAAATTTACCTATAAGCAAATCTAATGAGGTAAAAGCCTACAAAATATAATTCCAGGATTTTTTACTCAGTTACAGTTCAACCAAGGACTAATTCATGCAGAATCATAAACTAGTAAAAAACAAAAATAAAAGTCTTTTGTTCTTTTTCTTAAGAATGAAATTCACAGCTTAACAAACAAACCTTCTCGAAATTCCGCAAAGAGACAACACAATAGTAGGCTTCTCACAAAGGTGGATTTTATGAAAGGTCCAACTCCTAAGAAGACTGAAAAGACCAGGAGATCCAAGGTTTTTACAAATTCTAAAGCCACAGTCACTACAAGACCAATTCAAAAATCAAACCTAGGGCTATAACTTCTATGAACTTCACTAAAAACCTTGATGCTAATGAAACAAGCTTAGATGAAAACTTTTGACAGGTAACCAGTGGACTAGGCAGCAATAAACAAACTATAAACAAAATCTAACGGGTAAAAAGGAAAAAAATGGAAATTTTCTAAACTTTGGACAGGGTATGCAGGCACCCTGTTTGCACAGGTGAGCCACGCTCTGTGTACAAAGTAGAAGTGCGTACAGGTACACACTGTGCTTAACGCAGAGGGTGCGTACTGCTCTCAAAATCAAGAAAAATAAAAAACTAACTCAACCCTAAGCTATTCCACCCAAATTCACAGTCAATCAGTCAAAAACTAGAAAGAAATCAGATTTTCTCAAATCAAAGTATCAATCAAAAGAGAAATCAATCAGATCCATGGATTCCCCAGTGGAGTCACCATTTTGTCATGCGGAAAGAGTCAAATTTGCAGACAAAACCGACCTCCCTAAAAGCTAAGGCTTTCTAGTGACAAACAAAACAATCAAGCACTATCTTTCCCTAAATATGCGTTTAAAATAAAAGCAACCAGGTGTTTAAGGCTTACCTCTAGTCCAACGCTTGTTTGTAGCAGCCAAGCCTCTTCGATCCAGATGAGCTCCTTCTCCTTGAAACCTGCATTCACTAACAAGCAAATGATCACATAGCACCTGAATAACTCATATAATAAAAAATATTCATCATAAAGACCAAGGAGTTTATGAAACAAGTTATATATAACAACTTGTTGAGAAAAATGAACTTAATTGTATTAATTGGAAACAAAAGAAACCATGACAACCAGTGCCTTGGTGTTGTGCAGGTCCCTCCTAGGTTCCAGCAAGATTTCTCCTTTACTTTGATCAGCTCACCCACTTCCAAATGAAGCTAAGAAAGGATTGGAATCTCTCCTCTCAAGCTCTATAAGGGAGTCCTAATTTCAGCAACATCTACCCTTAGGAATGTTCAGCTTTCAACCTCCCCTCCCTCTGGCCCAATGCCTGTATTTATAGTGCTTTGGAGGAAGTTAATCAGGTCCACCATCAATGGGATAAGCCCCTCTTTCAATGGGATAGCTCCCCTCTTCATGGGATAAGTTCCTCTTTCATTGGGATGCATGAACCATCTGGAGGCGCTCAATCCACATCAAACCATCTTCTAGAATGCTCTAGAATCGACCACAAGTAAGTTTTTTGAAGTAAAACTTGCGCCTTTTGACCTTTACAGGAGTACGCACCCACCCCTTTACAGACAGAGCGTACAAGTACGCAGGTGTTATGAACTTGAGGTGCGTACATGCAGGTAAGGGTAAGAGAAACTGCGTAACCATAGTTATATTGATTTTAAAAGACTTTCTCTCTTTTTTGGAGTTTGACATGAGGAGCAGAGGTATAAGACTTGCCAAGGAGGACAGTATGACAATTGATGGATCCATACTGACTGCAAATAGTCATGGTGACAAATTTTAGTGTAACACTATACCTTTTTGGTTGCCTTCTTTCTCGAACTCATATTCTCACACCTAGAGTTTGTGCCTCTTTATCTTTTGGTTCCTCTTCTGTTGTAGAGTCTGATTCTTCTTCCTTAAGCTCAAACTCTATCTTCTCAAGTTCCTTTGATGGGACTTCATGTTTAATAACATCTTTCACCTCTATGAGCACCACATCTCTGTTGTACACATCCTTCCTTGTTACTGGGTTCCAAAACTTATAACCCTTTAAACCATCCTTATACCCAATAAATATGCCCTTTTCATATTTACTATCCAACTTGGTTCTTTTCTCCTTTGGAACATGTACATATGTGTCACATCCAAATATCCTCAGATGTGAAAGAGAGGGTTTCTTACCAGTCCATACCACTGTGGAGTCTTATCCTCCAATGCTGATGAAGGTGACCTGTTGATGATCCAGGTGGTTGTTGGTGGCCACCCACCTATCCCACTTGGACCCCCACAATTGTCTCTTTTAGTTTTTTAGTTTCCTTAATTGTAGCACAATTTACAATTTTTAGCAATTTTTTGGGTCCTCAACTTCCAAAGCCGTTTTGAGGCCCTAAACAACATATTTTTGGAAAAAAATAGGAGTAACATGTGTTGTGGGCTAATGTTTCTCTTCTCAAAGTTGTAGTCCTCGGATAGATCTTTCTAACGAGATATTGTGTGGGTCAAACATAGATCATATGCCAACGTTATGACCCCGGGAACTTGATGTAACAATTTACCCAAACGGGGCCCACAATTTGGCGTTTCATCTTCTAGGGTTAGGTTTTTGTATGTTTATGGTTTTCCATTGTTTCTCAACAATAAATAGGTCTTCGAGCCTCATTGTAACATAGTTCAGAGGAATGTAGCTGCCACATCTCTTGTCAGAGATAAGCTACCATCGCCCTAGCTGGTTTATTTCCATTTCTGTTTGTAAGCATATTTCATTTTTTTTGTATTAACGAAATGAAGTATTATTTTCGGTGCATCTCTATGTTTATGGTTATCTCTATAATTTGTTTAATTCTTGTTTAAATCTGGATCAGTGGTATCATAACGGTCTGCTTTTCTTCTGCTTTTTTTTGCAAGTCCTTAATGAGGTCAGGATATAAGGAGTTAGGGCTTGAACTGGTCGAACCTTTGCAAGACCAGCCTCGCAAATCTCGATGGCCTCCCATGGCGGATGAAAAGAAAGATAAGGGGGTAAGAGATCATATCTAAATCTTGCTTGAATAACCCCTCTAGCGACAAAGGAACGCGATGATGGATAGCTTTTCCCATATGCCTCAACGACTTCCCAGGGGCAATGCATCAGCTTCCAAAAGCTACTCTGGAAATGCCACACCATTTAAGGTACAAGTTAATTTTGAAATACCCATATTCAAGGGTCTAATAGATGCAGATGTCCTCGATAAATGATTAAATCTGCTAGAGGATTATTTTTCTATTCATGATTTTTCCAGTTGGGAAAATATTATTTTCGCTCTTCTCAAAGCAGCCCCCCATGTCAAGGATTGGTGGGAAACCTACTGCGAGCAAAAGGATGAAAGTAAAGTCTCACTATTTTCAGCCGCACCCACATGGAGTTCATTCTGGGATGCCATTAAGGAGTAGTATTACCCTATCAAAAGCTATGAGGACAAATACATAAAGTGGACCACACTAAGGCATGGAATGGACCAATATGTATCGAAGTTCACCAACATTTTTCATACCCTTCGCACATAGTTGGGTATCAAATATTTTGAGCTGCATTTGGTACTAAAATACCGTGATTGCCTACATAGATACATCCAGGAAGAGATGGAGTTCCTAAACATCTCCTCGCTTGGCACGGTGTACCGATATGCTGTCAAAATCAAGCAGAAGTTTAAACAGAAGAAGCGAGACTTTGGATCTCTGAATCCAAAGACCAAAGGACAAAGCCAAGGCGGGGTGACCCAAGACAACCTCTCTAAGCCACAAGAAAGGAAAAACACCATGAAGTCGAAGAAGGACAAAGGAAAGTGGTGTGAGTTCCACAAGAGCCCCACTCACAGCACAAGTGAGTGTCGGACCAAGCAATCGTTGGTGGCCGAGTTGAAGGCTGCAAAATCAGATGCATGTTCTGACCCTGAGTCAGAACCCGACAAGGGGAATGAAAAAGGGAAGAAAACCATTGATGCAGATCCTAGTGCCACTATTCCCACTTCCAAGATCCAAAAGAATGAGCCTGAAGATCCAAAGGAGGGGGAACATCTTTTCCACTCACAGATGTAGGTGAAGGGTTCCCCGTTGTAATTCATTGTTGACAAGTGAAGCCAAAAGAACCTCATTTCAATAGAGGTAGTGAAGCAGCTGGGCCTATCGACTACACCACACCCACATCCGTATAGTATCTAGTGGCTTCACCAAGGACGAGATCTTCGAGTCTGCCAGCAGTGCTGCCTTCCCTATAATATCAAGCCTTTCACAGATGAGGTACTGTGTGATGTTGCACCACTGGATGTTTGTGATGTACTATTAGGTCAACCATACTTATGGAGGTGACATGTTGTGTATGAGTCAAGGCCTCACGCTATTTTTATTACTTTGGGTAATTAATTATATAGGATACTGGAGGTAGCCCCACCTACCACCACCTCTTTGATCTCTGCTAAGAAATGCAGCAAGATCGTCTCCTAGACTAGGAAATTCATTTTTTGTCTAGTTCACTCCCAATGTAAGGGGAAGATCATAGCCACATCCATGACCCCTGTGAAGGGTTCCTCCATGCAACAGTAGCAGCAGATGGACACGGTCATGAAAGCAGACAAAAACATCTTCTCCACACCCACAGGGATACCATTGCACTATCAGGTCAAGCATTCATTCGATCTAACTCTCGAGCACCTCTACCCAACAGTCCAATATACCACTACTCCATTCTGAAAAATGACAAGTACAAGAGGTGACATGGTCCTTACACCAGTACCAAGGTTGTGGGGAATAATTCTTTGGAGCACAGCATTCCCCCATTCCTTCGCCTACACCAAGTGTTCAATGTGGACCACCCACTACCATGCTTCCCACCATTACTAGACACATCGAAGATTACAGAATAGCTCACTAGGGGCCAAGTTCAGGAGATGGAGGAACTCAATGCAATGGGGACCATTGCTTCCTAAGGGGGGAGGAATGATTCACATAGATGTTGGTGGCCACCCAACCTTTTTAGCAGCTTTTCAGATCCTGAACTTTCGGCACTGTTTTGAGGCCATAAATGACAGTTTTTGGGAAAACCTAGAGCAACATGGGTCCTAGACCAATGCTACTCTTCCCAAAGTTGTAGTTCTCAGATAGATCTTTCTAACAAGATATTATGCACGTCAAATGGAGATCGTATGCCGAAGTTACGACCCAGGAAGTTGATGTACCAATTTACCCAAACGGGGCCCACAATTGGCATTTCATCTTCTGGGGTTAGGTTTTTGTATGTTTAGGGGTTTCCATTGTTTCTCAACAATAAATAGTCCTTCGAGCCTCATTGTAACACGTTTTAGAGGCATGAAGCTGTGACATCTCTTCTTAGAGATAAGTTACCATCACCCTAGCTGGTTTATTTCCATTTCTGTTTGTCAACATATTTTAGTATTTTTACATTAGTGAAATGAAGTATTATTTTGACTGCATCTTTGTGTTTATGCTTATCTCTATAATTTATTTTGTTCCTGTTTAAATCTAGATTAGTTGACCAGGTAACATGCTATCTCCACTGCCTCTACCCAAAATTCTTGTCTTAACCTGACACCACTAAGCATGCTTCTTGCCCTTTCCATCAAAGCCTTTCTCATTCTTTCTGCAACTCCATTTTGCCCAGGTGTATATGGAGTAGTCTTCTTGTTACACAGTAATTTGTCACCATTGGTCACCGTCCCTGTTACCCCTTTCCCGTACTTTGGAGGACTCATTCCGGGACCTGTGAGCAGTGACATAACTTAAAAACACTTGCATTATGTTCCCCTAAGTATGGACTTCATGTGCCCTGAAGACACCTCCTACAAAATATCCCTGAAAAGTGTCCTTTTTCCATTAGCGCGGGTCCACAATGTACTACCCGCGCCAGTGAACGAGATCCTCAAAAGAAGGTGCGACCATTGGCGCTCTGTCATAGAGTAACACCCGCACCAACCAAGTTTGGAAAAGATTTTTAACAAACGCGCGCCCAGATGTTTTTTCCCTTCAAGTCATGAAGTCTTTTGAGGATAAAGCTCATCTTCTAGATGTCGAGAGTCATCATCTATCCCTTACATCTATCCACAACGACTTTTTGGAGATAATGCCAATCCATAATGGGTGTCTTGATGCATTGTATCTTCCTCCCCTTCTCCATCTATAAAAGTCTGTCCTCATGCATTTGACAAGCTAGTTTTTGAGTAGTAGTGATAATGCTTGTCTTGAGTGATAGTAAGAGTCTTGGAGCATAGGGAGGTTATGCTGTCGGAAGTCTGAGAGAGAAAGGTCTATTGCAAGACATATATAGCTACTCGCCCAGCCAGAGGAGAGATTCAATGTCAGAACTTTGGTTGTACTTTTCTCTGTTGATTATTCATTAATAAACGACTATCATTATGGTTCTGATCTTATTGTTCGCTATGATAATGTTTGATCTATATCCTTTCTGACTGATATATAGTTGTATTTAGTGGATTTTATGCTTGTATTCGCTTCGTTCTTTGCATGTGCAGGTATCCATTCGCGGAGATCGTGAGGATCGTGACCTGCTGGAGCAAGGGAATGGGAATATCAACTCTTCTATGACACTAGCGTTGGACTCCAGGTTGGTTCTCATAATCCACTTCCAATTTGCAACTAGGAACTTGCATGGTAGCGTTAATTGATTGTTGCTAGACCCATTTTGGGCTAGTGTAATCGCCTCTGTCCGCAGAGGGGATTTACCTCTCCAACAATTTGGCAACTCCACTGGGGAGAAGCTATTTGTTGTTTGATTGATAAACCTTGGATGGAGCCTGAAGTACGGCCAGGCAGCCTTCGAAACACTATTGCTTTGCATTAGCAAAGTAGATCAACGCCACTTCAGTCAATCTTCGGTTTGGTTTACGAATCGAATAGCTTGGAGTTTGTCTTGCATTTTGGTTTTCTCTTGGTTGCTTGCGTAAATAAGCTTTCTGGGTTAGTTTTCAAGTTGTTGCTTGCTGTTTGATCTATCTGAATGCTGGCGACCAGACCCTGGACTGCTTGATTTATTTTTTAGGCCAACAAACTGTATTAGCGCGTTTTTCTACCTGACAGTCGCGCCAGTTGGCGCATGTTGCACAAAAGCAACTCGCGCTAATTCCTTAATAGCGCTAGTTACAGGCTAACAGCCGTGCCAGTCCTGTGAACTTTGCCAGTGTGTTTGTTGGAAGCTTTGTAAACTCAGATTTCTGTCCTTTTACATCCTTTTCAGCTACTGGAGTGTGTCAGAACTCTGTTTGACTGGTTTTTTACCTTTATCCTTCGGGTGTTTGCCTATTTCTATCGATTTTATATCCCAACCCTAGAGCATCTAGTGGCTTTGTATATCGAGCCTTCCGTGGGAGTTATTGGTTCTTCGATTGTCCAGTCGATTTTTTGGTTGTTTTCTGCACTTGCCTAGTGGTTGTCAAAACTTATTATTTTGTGCTTCGAGCAATTCACCTCTAGCTCGTTTGGATTTTGCTTGGCTTCATTTGAGGTCTTTGTGATTCTCCTTGTTTTGACAGTTTGTCTTGGTGTTTCAGACTTGGTTCTATTTGCATTGAGTGAAATTTGCCTGCTTACGCTTGTTAATATCTCTCGAGATTTGTTTAAATGCATTATGCCATTTTAAAAGAAAAAAACAAATGATCTTTTTGCATTATATTAGTTAGCATTTATTATTATTGGCAATTAGTCACTTTTAAAAGAGAAAAGAAAAAAAGTTTCATTTATTGCTATTAGCTGCATTAGGATCTTTGTTGATTGTTTGGTGTTCATTTTGTTTGTTTGAAAATCTCAACTCTTCTGTAGTTAGCATTCATTGAACGGAATGATATATTTTGGCATATAGTTTGCATTTAGGAAATTCTGAGAGATCACATATGGTAGGACCTAAAAACTGAAACCTAATTGAAGATCAACTGTAAAATAAACCGAATGAATCTAACAACGCATTGGAACCTAACGCATACATTCTAGAGGTCTAGGCTAGAGACGTGCTCCGGCGTCGTTAAACCTAGTCACTGTTGTTTCACATTACGGTTGGGTGATTCCTCCTCTTGTGACTCGATAGTGGTCTAGTACGGACTTGAGCTCCCACGTACCGTCGCGTATATAGGGGAGACCCCACTAGGATATCATCCTTTATCCACAGGAAGCCGTGTCTGCCGCCTTACAAGCCGTAATGCACTAAACACAGCATTCCGGAAGATTGACTGCCGTACGGGAAGTCCTTGGTTTTCATCTGATTGCCAAGGTGTATAAGCAGTTTTACAGATTGTTTGGTAAACCCTTTGCCTAGAGTCTCCAGAGTAGTCACTTTTGATCCTTTTCGGACTGCTTAAAAGAAAAGGTGCAAGTGAGCGTCTTGTCACTTTGTGCTCATTAAACATTCGAAGGAGACTAGAGTCATCTTTTTGTCCTTTTCTCGACTCTTAAAACATGAAAAGGTCAAGTTGTGTCTTTGCATCTTAAAATTTATTCAGCCACGATATACATTTACCCAGTTAGATTTTGTTTGCGTTAGTTTGAGTAGGGTTCTGTCTCATCAGATTTCCTAGGATTTTGTGAAGTTTCATCCTGGCGGAATTACCAATTTCGTCTTCTTCCTTTGCCGAGATACCGGTTGTGAGTGAAACTCTTCCAGTTGTTTCGAGTATACAACCGATTAGTTCTCGTGCTCCAGGCAACAAGACTTACGAGTTTCATTGGAACCCTGTTTGGGAACCTTCTGAGGACGGTATCCCTTTTTGGGAATACACTTCTCCTCGTGTTTCAATTCCACCTTTTTCCTCCGACATGGAGGACGTATCCCCTACTTCGACTGAAGAATCCGTTGCGACGAGCGGTGAAATTCCCACCGCAACGGAACCTACACTTGTTAGTAGCACTCTTAATACTGAGAGACTACCTCCAGGCTATAAAGCATTAAGGGATGTTATGTCATCTGGAACTCCTTTCACGAGTTATATTTGGTCACAACTCGCTTTTCCCACCACGGAGCCTTTTACTCCACAAAGTCGCAGTACGTCTGTTACCTCAATCACAACCGCACCAACGGTATGTGTAGCTTCTTCGACTCCTATTTTCAGTCATCCTTCGGCTTCTTTATTCAGAGTCTTTGATCCTACGTCAAACGTCCCAGCAGAGGGGCCATATGATCAGTATTCACCACATCTTGGTAGGCCTTTGCCGTCTCAACCGATTATTGAGATTTCAGTTCCGTTGTCAATCGAATTGGGCTTCGCCTCTTTTCATGGTGGCCAAGTATCGTCTGCGCAACCCCAAAGACCACCTCATCAAGACCAACAAGGGCAATCCTTCCAGGGAAACCCTTTCGCCTCTGGTAGTCCGTCTTTCCCCTCTTGTGTTCAACCTTCTGGTAACTCAAGTCAATCTTCTGTTCAACAAGCCCAACCTGGTATCCAGCAAGGTTATCCTACTGGACAAATTGGTCAATCATATGTTAACCCAAACCAACCCAATGTCCAATATGGTCCAATATCTGGACAAGCTGCTCAACCACATGGTCAGCCCACCGTCCAGTATAGTCAACTTTCTCAGCAAGTCGGTCAGCCTCAAATCCAATCAGGCCAACCAACTGCCCAGCCCACTCAGCCATCTGGTCCGTTAGGACAACCTTCAGTTGTGCAACAACAACTGCACTCCCAGCAAGTACAACCTTCTGGGCAGGGAGGCCAACCTCAATATCAACAAGGTCACCCTTCTCGCTAGATAGCCCAACCTACAGGACATCCTTCTGGCACTGCTCAACCCGGTTTTTTGCCCCAGGCTGGACCCCAGACCCCATCCGGTCTTCAAATGCAAGTTGGAGCTCAATCCCAACCAATCTATCAAACTCAGCCCGTTTCTCAAACTCAGTTTGGAGTCCAGCCACCATACGGTTACCAGCAACCTCAAGGGCAACCTTTGTTTGCCCCATATCAAAATTATCAACAACTGTAGGCGAATCCTTATCAGAATTATCCGCAACCATATGGCGCTCCTGCAGGACCGTTTGGTAATCCAAATCCCTACGGACAAAACCCTGGGGGGCAGAACCCAAATCCCTACGGACAAAACCCTATAGGGCCAAATCCGTCCGAGCCAAGCCCTTGGGGGAAACCGCCAGTTGGTTGGAACCCTGGTGTTCCATCCCACCAGCAGCCCCATATGTCCTTCAATCCTCAATTACCTTTCTTAGTGACTTTAGAATTACCGGATGTGTCCAAACTGACCAATGATCCTATTCTACATAATCCATATTGGCCTCCGGTTCCAACGAAAATTCCTGGTGACTGTCCAAAATTCGATGGTAAAGCTAATGAAGATCCACAAGCTCATGTCATGACTTATCACCTGTGGTGTTCATCCAATTCATGGCTTGATGATTCAATTCGGCTTTGCCTTTTTCAAAGGACTCTCACTGGCTCTGCGGCTAAGTGGTATATTGAGCTCAATCGCAGATCCTTTCAAGATTTCAACTCGTTGGCTATGGCATTTCTCACTCATTTTCAGTTGCCCATTCGATATGAAATGGGTACACACCTACTCACATCCTTAAGACAGACAACGGCTACGCATATCTCTGATCATATCCATGAATGGAGATGGCGTAGACGTATGATCAAATTTTGGATTCCCGACCAACTTCTTATCGATTGGTTTACGACTTCGTTCGTTCCTCCAATAGCTCGGGACATTGCCATGGGGGTGTGTGTCACTGAAGAGCAAGCTATCGCGCGTGCTCAGTACCTTGACTTGGTTTATTCTCAGTCAGGTACATTGTATGATTATCTGCCTGATGCCCCGAGACCAGGAACATCCAAAGCCCCGCCAACACCAACTGTTGACGGTATTATTGGTTCTGTTAATTCATCCTCGAAGAAACATCCCGCGAACCCTGGGAAGCAAAAATAAAGTGCTTTGAATGAACAGACTTCTCAGGTAACACCCACTTCGAATATTACTTCCGAGGTCAATGCCGTCCAGTCCACCACGGCAGACAAAGCCTCGAAAGGAAAAAATAAAGGGAAAGCGAAGAATAAGCCAGATCAACCTAAATAGGATGCCCCTAAACCTCCACCCGAGGATGGTGCCAAGCGCAAACCCAAGTATCCTTGTCTTATCTGTGATGAAGATCACTATACCAAAGACTGCCTTAGGCGGTCCGAAGTTAGTCGTTTGTTGAAAGGCGCTCCCGGGACTCCTGCGGTGCTCAATGAACCCTTTCCCTCACAACAAACTCAAAAAACTCAAATGGTGGCTGACCCCTCACAACCTCCCTTTTCCTTCGGTTCTCAAGTGTTTATGGCTGGAATAATACCTGTCAATATCAGTACTCGAACAAAATATTCTCCGTCATCGGCCAGGAAAGAGCCTGAGGTCCCCTCCAGTGCTCCCCCGTTCAGTTCAGGCCCACTCCACATCGAGAGACCTAGTACTGAGACGCCTATTCGACCCCCTCCAAAAGGAGTACTCCGGAAATCTTCTTACAACCCAAATGCTCGTGCTGCATAGCACTACAATATCGTTGAGGATGTTAGATACCTATACCAATAGGTTTCATATTTCATGATGGGCAAATAAAAGGTCCAAATATGCTCTGCTTTGGTGATGCAAAGATCCCATATTTCCAAGAGAAGACAAGGTGTGTACATAGCTTGATGTTGACTCAATTTTGATGGATGGTCCAACAGCCTAATCTGGATCATGCCATGTTTCAATTTTCTGTTGTAGAATAGAGAAAGAAGTCTGTCCAAACTGTTTAATCTTGGCAGACCAATAGTTAGGTAGAGAATTAAGGTTCCCAACTGCTTAATCTGGGGCCTTGGAAGCAATAAGGGTAGTTCTAGATAGAAAATCAAAAGAAAATCCAAAAGAAAAGAAAAGGCACATGAGGGTTTGCAAGTCTAAGTGCACCCTCCATGAAGAAACAAAAAATGCTAGGTAAGTAGATGGGTAGGTAGATGGGGTTGCAGAAATGTCATTCCTTTCAACTGAATTTTGCTGGTCTAACATAAAGGAAGCATCAATGGACAGAGAAGCTCCTCTTCTCTATCATTTGCAGTAACACAAGAAGCATGTCTAACTTCCTGTTTCTCCCCCCTCACATTCATTGCTAACATCCCTACACTAGTTGTGTTCATGAAAGTAACCAAGGTCTTGTGTTGGTTCTTGTTTCTTTAAGAGCCACATTTCTTGTCTAAAATTCTTTTCATTTTGATCTACTTCCTAAGCTAAGTTGATTTCATATAAACTTAGTGTTATCCCTTCTCATTCACTTCTTCCACTCATATTAACCCCTAACTTCTTATTATCTAAATCCCCTATGTTCCCCTTTTTCCCTTACTATTATACACACTGTGGTGTATAAACCCCAAGCAATCTATAAATATCCCTTCCCCTGTGGCATTATAGCCATATGTTCAAAGTCAGGGATTGAATTGACCTCTGGTCAGTTTAACAGCCTAAGCATTACCCCTCTTTTCCCTTCAGAAATCATCTAAACCATTAACCCGCTTTATTACAAAAACACATCAAAAACCCACTTTTCGGCTTTATCCAAAGTTTGGCGCAAATGCGCATTTTTATAAAAATACATTGAAAACTATATAAATTCGCCAAAACCCAAAGTCCCCGCCGGGCGCGTATTCCAAAGAAAATATTATTTTATTCCCCGCCCCCTTCCGTATTGTCCTGGCACCTTAGCGATCCGTCGACCGTCGGATCTGAGTCTTTTCATCCGACGGCCTACATGCATATCGGGTCGGGCCCGACGTCCGTAAGATAGCACCCGAGAAACTGTCAGAGGGTGATGTCAGGCCTCTGCCATGCATTGCCCCCACAATTTCTCGGGTCGCCCTCTGACAAAACAACTTCTGTATCGAGGGCGGTCCGAGAAAATCCACTTACCGTTTCTGGTTTGGTGTGAACCCGCCATGCCAACGTCATTGCCACGGAGGCCCACGTCATTGCTACTTCACCGCCGCATCAGCGCCCCCGCCCGCCAGCACTCCGACATGTCCGCCACCTATGCGTCCCCGTGGACCACTCACAGCTTGCCACATCACCCGGTGACGTCATGCTAATGTCACCCGACCCTGACCCCACCTGATGACGTCATGCTGACGTCATCCAAAAAAAGCGCCAAAATCCCAAAAAGTCCATATTTTCGCCGAAAATCGTGTTTTTCATCACTTTTGTTAAAACAACTATTGCTCTGTCTTGCATGCATTTTACGACCAATCCATCGCCAACCTGCACAAATCGACTTGAAGACCGTTGGCGCGTCCAATCCACTTGCATTTGAAGCCATTGCCTGCAATTTACCAGGTATTTATCCAAAGCATTCCTCTGCGCCTGGTTTTGTATCCAAAATTGTCCGAAGCTAGCGTAAAATAGTGAAAAACACAGTACCTACCAGCAAATCCCGGTGGCTAGCCTCCATTTTCAATTGATAAGTTGAAATTCACCTGCAGAGCCCGCATTTAGCAAAATTTATCTAAATTCACAGTTAGTTCGCGCATTCGTGAAACTAAGAACCTGAACTGCACTAATTAACCGTGGAGACACTTCTATCAGTCCTGGTATTGGTTCTATCAGTCCTCTGCGCAGTATTTCAATTGCTGCTACTGCCAGTTACCCTCTGTTCTCTGCAATTCGCCTCTCTGTTCTTGACATACCCCCCTGTGTTGTTCTGCTTACTCAAACCAGTTCACATACAAATCAGAGGCCTTATTAGCCATGGAAACACCAATAGCATTGAATATTCAACCCCTGAATGCCCCACAGAGAGAGTTAGAATGGAAAGCTCTAGGTGATAAAGATTATCAGATGATAGACTCGTTTCCACTGAATTCCAAATTTAACATCCATATGCTGAATGAGTTGAAGGCCCAACACCTTAGTGGAGCTGATATATTAGGGATTTGGGACTCCAATTTGCCTATTTTTAACCTTCCTCAAATCAATTCACTCCCAGACTTGAACCATAGGTGTTGTGAATGCTATGATCCATGTCTGTCCCACAGGCTCAGTCTTGTTCCACATCACCCCTGAAGCCATAAATGAGATGCTGTACTTTCACACTGCAAGACCATTGACTCCTCTCTCCATGTT
Source organism: Pinus tabuliformis (assembly GCA_031772625.1). Taxonomy (NCBI): domain Eukaryota; kingdom Viridiplantae; phylum Streptophyta; class Pinopsida; order Pinales; family Pinaceae; genus Pinus; species Pinus tabuliformis. The sequence goes on from CM062810.1 coordinate 420,679,702, forward strand.
GGACTTACTGAAGAAGGGTGGCAACCTGTCCAGTGCTCAGATCATCAAAATCAATCAGTTATTCTTTCAGCCAAGCTCTGAGGCTGTGAGGACCCCTCCTATAGGATATCCATATCTTAATGACTTGGGCAAGATGCTTGTAGATTTGATCAGCTATGTCCTGGGTTACAAAGGAGTTGAGGATGTTGATGACACCATAATGACCATGCTGTCCATATTTTCTCCTGGGAAGCCTCTTGTTGTGCACTATGACTATGCTACATACATTGCAAACAAGATTCATGAGCAACTAATGAATCTAGAAAGGGAAAAGGTGTTTAGATACACCTCATATATATATCATATGTTCTTATTCTATCAACCTGACAGTTTCCCTATTTCTCTCAAGAAACTTGATGCCCAGGGAAATCCAAGGTCAGTTGTGTTTTGGACCTCAGTTTTTCATCACACCTCTTGCTCACCATACACATACTGTGAGTTCATAGACCTTTTCATTCATCTAGCTTTGACCTTGTTATATGTTGTTCCTCCTCCAAGATTGACCGATGAAATGCAAAGAATTCTCCATCTCTCTAAGACCTACAACATTGGTGATTGGTACTTTTACCAACACCACACAGTAATCAGAGTTTATGGGTGTGAGTTGGACCCTTATAGGCTGCCAAGATATGTCCCTATGAGACTATTTTCCTTGGAGTATTTCAAACAGTTTGGAAATGCAGACCAAATCCATTTCCATAGTAAAAACAAGAAGGTGCAGCTAAAAGTCAGGAACCAGCTAGGCCCTTTTCTTTACAACATAAGGGAGGAGGGATGGAAGGAAGCAGATGGCATGCTAGAGGCCCTCCGATTAGAAACTAGTTTCAAATGGATACCTTATGACCCTAATCATTTCATTTCTCTCAGGAGGATAAAACATAAATTGGGTGGCTATGCTCACATTAAATTGCCTCATATTGAGAAATATGCCAACCTACTAAGTTGGGAAGAGGGCACCCTAGAAGAGGAAATCACTAGAGAGCAAATGCTACAAAGAGAAGCAAAAAATATTGAAAAGGAGGCTGACTTGGAAACTTGTGGGCAGGTTTCCTCTTCACACCAAAGGCAACTTGGGGCAGCTACTTCATCTTCCACAGCACATCAGCAAGCGGCCAGAACTACTCATCAAACTTCCAGCAAAGGCAAAGAGAAACAGATGGAGTCAGAACAACAACCTCATGAAGAAGTGCAGCAGCAGGAGGTACAGCAGCAAGAACAAACAGCTGAAGCCCCAATATCCATTGAGCAGCAGGCTCAAGAGAATGTGCCCCCAAGGCAAGAAAAGACAGTGGAGGCCTCAGTGCTACAAACTCCACAACAGGAAGAAAAGGGGAAGAAGAGGGATAGAGAGCTGGAGACTCCCCTCACCACATCCACAAGTCAAGGGCAGAAAAGGCACAGAATGAATCCCCTCTCTGAGGAGGAAATGCCTATGGGACAGTCTTTGGGCATGGGCCCACCAAGCATGGAAGCATCTGCAAGTTCCTTTCAGCAGGAACAGGAAAGAACAGTTGGAGGAGAAGTCAGCTCCTCAAGCCAGCAAAGGGGAGCTGAAATAGGCATCAAACAACAGTTCATTGATATTAAAAAGAGGAATGAGCCAATAAGGATACAGCTGTACAACCACTTATTGAAAATGGCTCCTACAAACCAGCAGAGGTTGATGTCTGCATACGATGTACAAGAGGGCAAAATGATCATGAGCCACTTCATGCCAACCATGTTGTAGCCACAGTCTGCAGCTGATTATTTAAGGACCAACCTCGAGGTCCTTGCAAAGGACATCCACCCAATGGATCAGATTGAATTGCATAAGCAAACGGGTGAGATGGTGTATGCCACCTTGGCAGACAAAACATTAGTGAACTACAGGCTAGAAAATAGCCTAAATAACACAGCTGCCCAACTTGAGTTGGAGAAAGCTTCCTCCCAGGCAAAGGACAACCGAATCAAAGCGTTGGAGGACATCATTATAGAGCTTGGGCATGATCCCAAGGACATCAAGGCTGTACAAGCACTGTTGAAATTGAGGGATGCAGATATGGCAGCATTGAAGAAAATGATTAAGATCCCAGCAACCATTCACCCACAAACAGAAGAGGTTGCCCAGCTGAGACATGACCAAGATGCAGCAGCTATGCTGGTATCATTATACAAACAGCTGATCCAGACACAAGAAAAATTGGGAGAATCAGAGGCTGCACTGCAGGCAGCACTACAACAGAAGGAAGGAGGCCAAACTTCTCAGCCCCCTCCAGAAATAATCAATCTGGAGGAACCTCCTCAGACTACTGCTCCTCCTACTGAACAGACAGCACCATCTACATCAGCACCAGCACCAACAACAGAGCAGGCTCCAAGCCTGGATATGCAGAAGCTCAAGAATGAAATTCAGGCCTTAGAGGCCCAAATGGCAGAGTTAAATGAAGCTAGGGAGAACTTGGCTAAGCTCAATGAAAAGTATGGAAAATCCAAGCAGACTGTAGCAGAAAAGGGGAGGGAGATAAAAGCCCTTAAAGAGAAGATAAAAGAGCTGGAGAAGGAGCTCACACTTGACAAAGTGATAGCTGAGCTCAAAACAGTTTTATGGGCCAACATTGGCCAATCAATCACTGATCAATGGCAGTATATTGAGACCATTCATGAGCAAATGGAGCTCATAGGAAAGGCACACAGGGAAATCCAGAGAGCAAGGGCATCTCTAGGCAATATGCCTGAGGTTGCCAATAGAATGATTAACGTGCTCAATAACCGAACAAGTCCTCAGCTGGCAGCAATGGGAATTCCCAACAGGACTGAAACCATTTTGCTTATAAAGAGGGTCCTTACATTAAGAAGCCTGGTACAAACACTGGAAAGAAGAAGCCAGGACATGCAGACAGAAGTTAATAAGTTCATGGACAAATTTGCAGCACTACAGGGCAGAGGTCTTCCTGGCTTACTGAACAGTGCAGGGAGGCTACTTTCACATGAAAACTATGCTAAGAGGGTCAACACATTTGTTGCAAATCAGATCACTGAAAGGCCAAGTACTTCAGAAGAAACAGGGCCAGCATCTGGGCAAAGTCTCTATAACAGGGTAGAGAACTTATTTTTCATTATGAATGAGATCAAACATTTGTTTGAAGTGCCTCCAAACTTCTACAAATATACAGAGGCAGATTAGACCCTAGATGCAATTCTGAGGCATCAATTGCCCACACAGGAATGATGGACCAAAATGATACAATTGATCCTGTGAAATAGAGCCTCTCATCAAGTTTTTTCATCAAAAAACATAAGTCAACATGTACAGGAAAATTTGATGCATCTAGCATGACTGAAGAAAGATGGACTGAGCCAACTCAGCAGAAAGATTCGGCCACCAAAAGCAATACTGACAGCTGCAAATGACAGGGCCGAGAAAGCTACAGCGTGACAGAGGATAAAGACACATCATTCAGCATTTATGTAGAACACTCAAACCGACTCAGTGGCCTCCAAAGGTCAAAAAGATTTCTGACAGAAATAAAGAGCATTCATTTTGTATTTACAGCAGTAATAACTTCTTTATCTGTTATTTTGTAAAGTTGGTGAGCGTATTTAATTATCAGATGACTCAGCGGTTCAGATATTTTTGTAGAACCGATTGTATATATTCCCCCCTCGCATAAGCTTGCAGGGGTTGTTGTTACTTGTTAAAAAAGAGAACTCGGCTGTATGTTTGAGAAGAGAATACAAAGGAGCATTTCTGGATCTCATAGATTGTCTTTTCTGATGTATACTGTGTTGGAACCATTGAATGTTGCAGAACTCTAGTGCTATGGCTTGATACAATAAGTTTTCCTATCTCTGTCTGTGTTTTATTTTTCTGTATTTCATTTCTCACATATGTGATCTAATCTCAACAAGAAAGAAGAAGAATAACTCAGGATTTGTCCATGGAGACACCCTGAATTCAATCTTTCCTTGTTATAAATGTTTTCTTCAGGTTTATTTGTTAAATTGGAATTCTTAAATGCTCCAACTTACTATAAATATTTGAAAGTTTCTGTGCAGTAATTCTTAGATGCTACTGAATAGAAATGGCCTTTCTTAACTTGCAGTCACACTATGTATAAGCTTTCATTCACTCTGTTTCATTTATAAATCATAATTTGTATCATGAATAGTTATCTAGCTCTGCAGTAAGTCCTTCTCCCTCACAGACATCAGGATCTACCCAACTTCTGACTCCATATGCCCAATGGATTAAGATCCCTCAAGCATTTCATGCCCTTCTTAACTAACAGTTCACAACCAAAACCTTAAACAAAAGCTAAACTCATAACTAGCCTAAAAATCTTCACAAAATAGAGACAAATCTGAAAGAGAGAGCCCTCTCTGATCACAGTTTGGCTAGAAACTGTAATCCAAAGCTTGATTAGTGGTTACCCTAGCCGTATTCCCTTGGGAGTCAGAGGGAACAACCTGGGTGTTAACATAATTGGCGACTCCACTGGGGAATGGATGAACTTTGCAACTTCATATCTGACTCTTAATGCTGTAGATAAAGCCTGAGTGACAGCCAGATAGCTTTACAAACTGCCTCTGCTTACCATTGCAGGAGTATATAAAAACTGCCTCAATCATTCTTTATTCAGTATTAAGTCTCATATAGTTGTGCTACACCTTACTAGTCCTTCTCAAAAGATCACTACCTCCTTAGAAATTCTCAAAAAGAAAGTTATAGAAGCTGGCTCCTAAGAAGAAAACTCATCACACAAGATCAAACCCAGATCCTGAGCCAGCACCTGAGTTTCAGAATCCAAACCTGATTGCAAGAATCCTCAAGAGACACAAATCAGAAAGCACTTTATCAGATTCAAGCTCGGAAGCAGGTTTACAAACTGACATTCCAACCCCTGCTAAAGCTGCTCTACACCCTCATGCTACTGGCCCACAATCTCCTAGTTCTTCATCCACTTCACAAGGTATCCTTTCAACCACTCCATCAAATACACACACCCCTGTCATCCCATTCCCACCACTAGTCCCATTCATCCCTGTTATCCCTGTTGTTCCACCAAACATGGCTAATAGATATGCCCCACTGCAGTTACCGGCCAATCCAGCTCCTCTGCCTCAAGAGTACCAAAGCAAGATCTCATACTTTGATGGTACTGGCTCATATCCAGCCCTGCAGCATACTAAGAAAATGCAGGACTACTTTGAAAACTATGAAATAGATGATGATGGGGTTAGAATGAAAATTTTTGTGCAAAGCTTAACAGGGGATGTGAGAACATGGTTTAGGACACTTGCACCAAATTCTATAGCTGAACCTGAAGCCCTCTATCAAACATTTATCAACAGATGGGAGAAGAAGAAGGACCCACTCCATATACTATCTGAATACAACATTATCAAAAGAGGTCCCCAAGAAACGGTCCTGGACTACTGTGACCGATTTAACAATGTTTACAATGCTATTCCCCAAAATCTTAGACCCCCACCAGATCTAGCTCTATATACCTTCCCTGATGGGTTTGATTCAGATATGGCATATCAATTAAGGGAAAGGGCTCCCAGAACCTTAGCTGAAATGCAAGATATAGCAGTAAGTGTGGAAGCCAATCTGATAGCCAAGAGAAATAGGACAAGGACCGAGAGAAAGACCACCTTTAAAGAAGAGCCTTCAGGCTGGGATCAAAAACTGGATGCAATAATCACTGGTATGCAGAGATTAGGTGACAGAGTAGAATCAGTTGAGAGGAAGTCATCATGGGAAGCACCACAGAATAACCCTGTTAGGAATCCTAATTTCAGAAGAAACCTTAATCCTAATGTTGGTAAAGCCAATTCTGAAACAGAAATTAGACCTCCATTCCAAGAAAACTATACAGAAGCATCCACTTCTAATGAACAAATAGATGACACCCACATTAACCTAATGGGCCTGAATGATGATCAACAAGTTTTCCTAATTCAAGAAGATCATAAGGATGATGATATCAAACAGTTTCAAACCAAGTCAGGTGAGTCATTTGACTTTAAACAAGGCTATGACACAGCTGTTTATGAAGTTCATAAACAATACAAGCTAAGGAGCAGAACTATAAACGTGACACAGCCTGAGAAAACAAAGGATACTCCTCTGCCTAAGAAAACCATTGTCACAGAGCCAATTGACAAAACTGATCCAATCACAAAGGAAGTAACAGTGGAAGAAATAACTGAAGCATCTTCCCCAAAACAACAAGCCATGGCTACATCACCCTTGCAACCCAATCCAGGCATCACTATGCAGAAGATGAGTAAGAAGGACAAGCCTCAAGATTAGAGTGAAAACCAAGAAGAAAACTTGAACAATAAAGAAAGGGTTGTCAACCACAGCACCAAGGTCCAAGCTGAAAAACCTTTTGACTTAGAATCTGAAATAGGAAAATTGAAGATAGCCATTCCTCTTTCAGAGCTAGCCAAGCATGACATTTACAAACAACAAATCAAAAAGTCCCTTCAACTCACCCATAATAAAGATGATGTCAATGTGTTGGATGATACCCCAGAATTACTTTTCGGTCCAGAGGTTGATGGAAAGACAGCAGTTGCAGGGATATTACCTTTTTATGTCAGCTTGCATGTTCATGATAAAATATTACACAATGCAATGTTTGATTCAGGTGCATCTCATAACCTCATGCCTAAATCAGTGATGGAGAAACTCAACTTAGACATCACAAGACCCTATAAGGACCTATTTTCATTTGACTCCAGCCAAGTTAAGTGTTTAGGATTGATAAAGGATCTATGTGTATCCCTGGTCCAGTACCCAAACAAAACAATCTTAATGGATGTTGTAGTTGCTGATATCCCACCCAAATATGGAATGTTGTTATCAAGATCATGGGGGGCTAAACTCCAAGGTTCCCTGCAATTAGACATGTCATATGCCACCATCTCAGTCTTTGGTCAACCCAAGAGGCTATATAGAGAGTCACTTATGAAATACATGGTGAGCAATGAAGAAAAGCCTCAGAATTTCCCCATTTATGCAGTCCATTCAGATATGGATTCCTTTATTCTGTTCAATGATGATACAAGCCCTGAGAGTGATAATAAATCAGTCACACTTGAACAAAACATGCATGAGAGTAAGCAACCAAGTCCCCAAGAGATCCAAATTGAGAAACCAATTGATGAGTCTCTCCCAGAAAGCAAACCAGATGAAAAACAAGAAATCCAACTTATAATCCCAAATTATAGAAAGAATGTTGAAAATCCCTTAAAACAAGAGATCTTATGGTTCCTTGAGTTTGATGGATCAGTCAACAAATTAGGGGCAGGAGCAGGAGTTTGGATACATAACAAACAAAACAGTCATGCAGAGGGCCGAGCCTACAGGTTAAACTTCAGGTGCACTAACAATATGGCAGAATATGAAGCTCTCTTACTAGGCCTCAAGCTAGTAAAATCCTTACAAGCCATAAAAGTTTCAATCCTAGGAGATTCAGACCTAATTATCCAACAAGTAAAGGGAAATTTTGTCACTAATGACAAAAGACTGAGATCTTATAGGTCTGCTGCTACTGAAATGCTTAAAACTTTCACTGAATTTCAAATTACCAAAATTCCTAGGACCCATAATCTTCATGCTCATAGTCTGGCTACATTTGCAAGCACTTGTAAGCTACCTTTTGAACCCCACCATTGCTTTACAGCTGAGATAAAACACAGACCTTCTGTCCCAAACAATGTCAAGGATTGGCAAGTGTTTGAGGATGATACACAAATAAACAATTTCTTGACTTTGCAGCAAGAATTCTCAGGACTAAACATTGATACTAAGGCCGCAAATGATTCACAAATACTAGGTGAACAGCAACAAACAAACATCTCACTTCAAACAGCAAATCGAATGCTTTGTCCAACAAACTTTAACCAGGAGAAAATACAAGAACTTGAACAATTACCTTCCGAGGAAATAGCTGATGCTGAAGATGAAGTGATACAATTGAAAGACAATTTTCTTCCTACAGGCCTAACTCCATTGGAGGATATCTTTGACTCAAATGATGTCCCTAGAAAACCAAAAATGCAGCCCCTTAATGCTGCCATTGAAGAATGCAACATTGGAACTGTTGAAAAGCCCAAGATAATAAAATTGTCTGCTTCCTTACCTCCTGATCAGAAGCCTATGTACATTGACCTCTTCAAAGAGTTTCAAGATGTCTTTGCATGGAGTTATGAGGATTTAAAATCCTATGACACCTCTGTTATCCAACACACCATCCCTCTCAAGCCTAATCAAAAGCCATTCAAGAAAAAATTGAGAAGGATAAATCCTATGCTTCTCCCTTCAATTGCGAAAGAGGTACAAAAAATGTTTAAAGCTGGCATCATAGCACCAATTAGGTTTTCTGATTGGATTTCAAATTTGGTCCCTACGAGAAAGAAAACTGGTGAAATAAGGTTTTGTGTCGACCTAAGGAACTTAAATCAAGTGTCCCTAAAGGATAATTATCCCTTACCTAAGATGGATCACATTCTCCAAAGAGTGGTAGGGGCTTCAAGGATTTCACTACTTGATGGGTTCTCAGGTTTCAACCAGATCTTAGTTCACCCTGATGATCAGGACAAAACAACATTCACAACCCCATGGGGAACCTTCAAATATGTCAAAATGCCTTTTGGGTTAAAAAATGCAGGAGCTACCTTTCAAAGAGCAATGGATATTTCTTTTGCCAAAGAGATTCATGACTTCCTGGTTATTTATTTAGATGACCTCACACCTTTCTCTAAATCTGACCAAGAACATTTGAAACATCTAAGGCAAATATTCATAACATGTAGAAAATATGGGATTTCCTTAAATCCTAAGAAATCTCTGTTTGGTTTGGAAGAAGGCAAGTTATTGGGTCATATTATTTCAAAGGATGGCATTAGGATTGACCCAGACAGAATACAAGCCATCTTGCAAATGCCCCACCCAAGAAACATCAAAGAATTACAAGCATTCTTGGGAAAGATCAACTTCCTAAGGAGATTTATCCCAAATTTGGCAGAATTGAGCAGATTACTCAATAACATGCTTAAAAAGGATTCAAAAGTAAAATGGACAATAGAAGCAAATCAAGCTTTTGAAGGAATAAAATTGGCCCTTACCCAAACTCCAGTCTTAACAAATCCACAATTTGACAAAGAGTTTATCATTTTCTCTTTTGCCTCCCAGCATACTATTGCTGCTGTCTTACTACAGAAAGATGACCAAGGAAATGAGAGACCTATTGCTTTCTTTAGTAGAGCTCTCAGAGATGCACCCCTGAAATATCAGATCATGGAAAATCAAGCATATGCTTTGGTCAAAGCTATCAAAGACTTTAGGATTTATATCCTGTACTCCCATGTTATAGCTTATGTGCCTAGTCCTATTGTAAAAGACATACTTACTCAAGAGAACTTAGAGGGCAGAAGAGGAAAATGGATTGCCAACATTTTAGAATTTGACATTGAAATAAAACCTACAAAACTGATAAAAGGGCAAGGTTTGGCCAAATTAATGTCTGAAACAAATTTCCAAGCCTTGGACATCAACCAACTGGACAGTGAACCGGAGCTGGCGACTCCAAAGATCAATGTAGCCTTTGAACAATCTTCTTGGTATTCTGAAATATGTTATGTGTTACAAAACCTGTGTGCTCCCCCAGGATTGTCCAGAACTAAAAGTAGGTTTCTAAAAATGAAAGCTTCAAGATTTTATGTCATGGATGGCAATTTGCTTTGGAAAAACCATGAGGGTATATTGTTAAACTGCTTACTTGAGAATGAGACTAACAATGTCATAAAAGAATTTCATGCAGGTGACTGTGGTGGACACCTCTATTGGAAGTCCACTGTGGACAAAATACTGAGGGCTGGTTATTATTGGCCCACGGTTTTCTCTGATGTCAAAAAATTTACTACTTCATGTCATAAATGCCAAGTGTTTGAGGGAAAGAGAAAGTTACTACCACTTCCTTTGAGACCTATTGCAACAGAGAGACCTTTTCAACAATGGGGCTTGGATTTCATTGGGGAAATTCATCCTTCATCTTCAGGCCAGCATAGATGGATCCTCACAGCCACAGACTACTTCACCAAATGGATTGAGGCCATCCCATGTAGACAGGAAAATGATTCAACAATCATTCAGTTCTTGGAAAATAATATATTGTCTAGATTTGGTTGTCCTGATAAGATCATAACAGACAATGCTGCTGCGTTTAGATCCAAGAAGATGGTGAACTTCTGCCACAAATTTCATATTACCTTGGGCCATTCTACTGCATACTATCCCCAAGGAAATGGCCTTGCTGAATCATCAAATAAAAGCCTCATAAACATCATAAAGAAGATGTTGGAAGAAAATAAGAAGAACTGGCATAAGAAGCTTGTCAATGCCTTATGGGCAGACAGACTAACAACCAAGAGATCTATTGGGGTCAGCCCATATGAGTTAGTTTATGGATTAGAAGCCAAATTTCCTTCATCACTAGGGATCCCTGTTATGAAACTACTTCAAGAAAGTCAAGCTGAGCCCAATGACATACAGAGAAGGATCAATCAAATTATATGTTTGCAACAAACTAGAGACCAAGTTTATGACAGAGTTCAAGTTTTACAAGAAAAGTTAAAGAAAGCGTTTGATAGAAGAACTAAGGCTGAAGACTTTAACATTGGGGACAAAGTCCTCAAGTGGGATTCAAGAAGGGAAGATAAAGGAAAACATGGAAAGTTTGATTCCCTTTGGAGAGGACCATTTGTTATCCAAGCAGTACAAGGAAACAACACTTACTTCCTAAAAAATCTTGATGAAACTAATTTGGATGAAGGTCCTGTGAATGGCAGGATGTTGAAGCACTATTTTGACAACTCTCCATGTATATAGCATGGTTGTTGCCCTATACATAATTTTCTGTATATAATATTTTATTTCAGCATGTGAATAGCTCAGTTTTAAAAGTCTTGCAGAATTAGGAAAAGGCTCTAGTTCAGCAAGTTCCATAAGTATGACAGATTCCAATTTTGAGATTTCAAGGAAGAAAAACTCCAAGTTTTGGTAAAGAGAAGTCAAAGAGGCAAGGCATTCTGACCTGCTGTCCTTGGTCTTTCAAGAAGAAAAACCATCCCCATATGGAGCCACTGTTAGATACCTATACCAATAGGTTTCATATTTCATGATGGGCAAATAAAAGGTCCAAATATGCTCTGCTTTGGTGATGCAAAGATCCCATATTTCCAAGAGAAGACAAGGTGTGTACATAGCTTGATGTTGACTCAATTTTGATGGATGGTCCAACAGCCTAATCTGGATCATGCCATGTTTCAATTTTCTGTTGTAGAATAGAGAAAGAAGTCTGTCCAAACTGTTTAATCTTGGCAGACCAATAGTTAGGTAGAGAATTAAGGTTCCCAACTGCTTAATCTGGGGCCTTGGAAGCAATAAGGGTAGTTCTAGATAGAAAATCAAAAGAAAAGCCAAAAGAAAAGAAAAGGCACATGAGGGTTTGCAAGTCTAAGTGCACCCTCCATGAAGAAACAAAAAATGCTAGGTAAGTAGATGGGGTTGCAGAAATGTCATTCCTTTCAACTGAATTTTGCTGGTCTAACATAAAGGAAGCATCAATGGACAGAGAAGCTCCTCTTCTCTATCGTTTGCAGTAACACAAGAAGCATGTCTAACTTCCTGTTTCTCCCCCCTCACATTCATTGCTAACATCCCTACACCAGTTGTGTTCATGAAACTAACCAAGGTCTTGTGTTGGTTCTTGTTTCTTTAAGAGCCACATTTCTTGTCTAAAATTCTTTTCATTTTGATCTACTTCCTAAGCTAAGTTGATTTCATATAAACTTAGTGTTATCCCTTCTCATTCACTTCTTCCACTCATATTAACCCCTAACTTCTTATTATCTAAATCCCCTATGTTCCCCTTTTTCCCTTACTATTATAAACACTGTGGTGTATAAACCCCAAGCAATCTATAAATATCCCTTCCCCTTTGGCATTATAGCCATATGTTCAAAGTCAGGGATTGAATTGACCTCTGGTCAGTTTAACAGCCTAAGCATTACCCCTCTTTTCCCTTCAGAAATCATCTAAACCATTAACCCGCTTTATTGCAAAAACACATCAAAAACCCACTTTTCGGCTTTATCCAAAGTTTGGTGCATATGCACATTTTTATAAAAATACATTGAAAACTATATAAATTCGCCAAAACCCAAAGTCCCCGTCGGGCACGTATTCCAAAGAAAATATTATTTTATTCTCCGCCCCCTTCCGTATTGTCCTGGCACCTTAGCGATCCATCGACCGTCGGATCTGAGTCTTTTCATCCGACGGCCTACATGCATATCGGGTCGGGCCCGATGTCCGTAAGATAGCACCCGAGAAACTGTTAGAGGGTGACGTCAGACCTCTACCACGCGTTGCCCCCACAATTTCTCGGGTCGCCCTCTGACAAAACAACTTCCGTATCGAGGGCAGTCCGAGAAAATCCACTTACCGTTTCTGGTTTGGTGTGAACCCGCCATGCCAACGTCATTGCCACGGAGGCCCACGTCATTGCTACTTCACCGCCACATCAGCGCCCCCGCCCGCCAGCGCTCCGACATGTCCGCCACCTATGCATCCCCGTGGACCACTCACAGCTTGCCACATCACCCGATGACGTCATGCTGACGTCACCCGACCCTGACCCCACCTGATGATGTCATGCTGATGTCATCCAAAAAAAGCGCCAAAATCCCAAAAAGTCCATATTTTTGCCAAAAATCGTGTTTTTCATCACTTTTGTTAAAACAACTATTGCTCTGTCTTGCATGCATTTTACGACCAATCAGTCGCCAACCTGCACAAATCGACTTGAAGACCGTTGGTGCGTCCAAACCACTTGCATTTGAAGCCATTTCCTGCAATTTACCAGGTATTTATCCAAAGCATTCCTCTGCGCCTGGTTTTGTATCCAAAATTGTCCGAAGCTAGCATAAAATAGTGAAAAATACAGTACCTACCAGCAAATCCTGGTGGCTAGCCTCCATTTTCAGTTGATAAGTTGAAATTCACCTGCAGAGCCCGCATTTAGCAAAATTTATCTAAATTCACAGTTAGTTCGCGCATTCGTGAAACTAAAAACCTGAACTGCACTAATTAACCATGGAGACACTTCTATCAGTCCTGGTATTGGTTCTATCAGTCCTCTGCGCAGTATTTCAATTGCTGCTACTGCCAGTTACCCTCTGTTCTCTGCAATTCGCCTCTCTGTTCTTGACATACCCCCCTGTGTTGTTCTGCTTACTCAAACCAGTTCACATACAAATCAGAGGCCTTATTAGCCATGGAAACACCAATAGCATTGAATATTCAACCCCTGAATGCCCCACAGAGAGAGTTAGAATGGAAAGCTCTAGGTGATAAAGATTATCAGATGATAGACTCGTTTCCACTGAATTCCAAATTTAACATCCATATGCTGAATGAGTTGAAGGCCCAACACCTTAGTGGAGCTGATATATTAGGGATTTGGGACTCCAATTTGCCTATTTTTAACCTTCCTCAAATCAATTCACTTCCAGACTTGATCCATAGGTGTTGTGAATGCTATGATCCATGTCAGAGAGCTGTTGTCAGTCCCACAGGCTCAGTCTTGTTCCACATCACCCCTGAAGCCATAAATGAGATGCTGCACTTTCACACTGCAAGACCATTGACTCCTCTCTCCATGTTGGACTTACTGAAGAAGGGTGGCAACCTGTCCAGTGCTCAGATCATCAAAATCAATCAGTTATTCTTTCAGCCAAGCTCTGAGGCTGTGAGGACCCCTCCTATAGGATATCCATATCTTAATGACTTGGGCAAGATGCTTGTAGATTTGATCAGCTATGTCCTGGGTTACAAAGGAGTTGAGGATGTTGATGACACCATAATGGCCATGTTGTCCATATTTTCTCCTGGGAAGCCTCCTGCTGTGCACTATGACTATGCTACATACATTGCAAACAAGATTCATGAGCAACTGATGAATCTAGAAAGGGAAAAGGTGTTTAGATACACCTCATATATATATCATATGTTCTTATTCTATCAACCTGACAGTTTCCCTATTTCTCTCAAGAAACTTGATGCCCAGGGAAATCCAAGGTCAGTTGTGTTTTGGACTTCAGTTTTTCATCACACCTCTTGCTCACCATACACATACTGTGAGTTCATAGACCTTTTCATTCATCCAGCTTTGACCTTGTTATATGGTGTTCCTCCTCCAAGATTGACCGATGAAATGCAAAGAATTCTCCATCTCTCTAAGACCTACAGCATTGGTGATTGGTACTTTTACCAACACCACACAGTAATCAGAGTTTATGGCTGTGAGTTGGACCCTTATAGGCTGCCAAGATATGTCCCTATGAGACTATTTGCCTTGGAGTATTTCAGACAGTTTGGAAATGCAGACCAAATCCATTTCCATAGTAAAAACAAGAAGGTGCAGCTAAAAGTCAGGAACCAGCTAGGCCCTTTTCTTTACAACATAAGGGAGGAGGGATGGAAGGAAGTAGATGGCATGCTAGAGGCCCTCCGATTAGAAACTAGTTTCAAATGGATACCTTATGACCCTAATCATTTCATTTCTCTCAGGAGGATAAAACATAAATTTGGGGGCTATGCTCACATTAAATTGCCTCATATTGAGAAATATGCCAACCTACTAAGTTGGGAAGAGGGTACCCTAGAAGAGGAAATCACTAGAGAGCTACTTTCACATGAAAACTATGCTAAGAGGATCAACACATTTGCTACAAATCAGATCACTGAAAGGCCAAGTACTTCAGAAGAAACAGGGCCAGCATCTGGGCAAAGTCTCTATAACAGGGTAGAGAACTTATTTTTCATTATGAATGAGATCAAACATTTGTTTGAAGTGCCTCCAAACTTCTACAAATATACAGAGGCAGATGAGACCCTAGATGCAATTCTGAGGCATCAATTGCCCACACAGGAATGGTGGACCAAAATGATACAATTGATCCTGTGAAATAGAGCCTCGCATCAAGTTTTTTCATCAAAAAACATAAGTCAGCATGTACAGGAAAATTTGATGCATCCAGCATGACTGAAGAAAGATGGACTGAGCCAACTCAACAGAAAGATTCGGCCACCAAAAGCGATACTGACAACTGCAAATGACAGGGCCTAGAAAGCTACAGCGTGACAGAGGATAAAGACACATCATTCAGCATTTATGTAGAACACTCAAACCGACTCGGTGGCCTCCAAAGGTCAAAAAGATTTCTGGTAAAAATAAAGAGCATTCATTTTGTATTTACAGCAGTAGTAACTTCTTTATCTGCTATTTTGTAAAGTTGGTGAGCGTATTTAATTATCAGATGACTCAGCGGTTCAGATATTTTTGTAGAATCGATTGTATATATTCCCCCCTCGCATAAGCTTGCAGGGGTTGTTGTTACTTGTTAAAAAAGAGAACTCGGCTGTATGTTTGAGAAGAGAATACAAAGGAGCATTTCTGGATCTCAGAGATTGTCTTTTCTGATGTATACTATGTTGGAACCATTGAATGTTGCAGAACTCTAGTGCTATGGCTTGATACAATAAGTTTTCCTATCTCTGTCTGTGTTTTATTTTTCTGTATTTCATTTCTCATATATGTGATCTAATCTCAACAAGAAAGAAGAAGAATAACTCAGGATTTGTCCGTGGAGACACCCTGAATTCAATCTTTCCTTGTTATAAATGTTTTCTTCAGGTTTATTTGTTAAATTGGAATTCTTAAATGCTCCAACTTACTATAAATCTTTGAAAGTTTCTGTGTAGTAATTCTTAGATGCTACTGAATAGAAATGGCCTTTCTTAACTTGCAGTCACACTATGTATAAGCTTTCATTCACTCTGTTTCATTTATAAATCATAATTTGTATCATGAATAGTTATCTAGCTCTACAGTAAGTCCTTCTCCCTCACAGACATCAGGATCTACCCAACTTCTGACTCCATATGCCCAATGGGTTAAGATCCCTCAAAAATTTCATGCCCTTCTTAACCAACAGTTCACAACCAAAACCTTAAACAAAAGCTAAACTCATAACTAGCCTAAAAATCTTCACAAAACAGAGACAAATCTGAAAGAGAGAGCCCTCTCTGATCACAGTTTGGCTAGAAACTGTAATCCAAAGCTTGGTTAGTGGTTACCCCGGCCGTATTCCCTTGGGAGTCAGAGGGAACAACCTGGGTGTTAATAGATGACTTAGCTCAGACTCCATCGGCTATGTCCACTTTAGAATTTCTCCAGAGTTTCCCTTCTTAGAGGAAGTTCTTGCTATCCGCTATCGGTGGCATAGACCCGACCGACTCGGATTTAATTACTTTTGACTTGGAACGCCATATGCAGAGACTGCCTCCCCAAATCGCATTCTTTATACAAGTTGTTATTGATTCCAAAACGATTCATCGTACAATCATTGATCAAGGTGCTTCTACTTGCATCATGTCTGTTGCCTATTGGAAAGCTATTGGATCTCCGACGCTGAGCCAGTCTCCCACAACCTTGGAAGCTTTTGATGGAAGAGCATCCCGTCCTTATGGTATACTCCAACGTTTTCCCATCTCTTTGGAAGGGAAGATGGTCGAAATGGAAGTTGAAGTTGTTGATGCTACTCTTACCTACAACATCCTTCTCAGACGTAGCTGGATATACGCGATGAAAGCTATAGCTTCATCTTTGTTTCGTATCATCCGTTTCCCTCATCAAGGGAAGATTGTTACCATATACCAGCTATCATTCTTCGCTTCCTCTTCAGAAGGCAACATCCCTTTTGTGGAGCATACCTCCAAATTATCTGAGAGTTTGGGAGCCGGACTTTTCAAAGATCCCGCCCTTATGGGTGTTTTTCTGCTCCCACCTCCTAACGTCGCTTCTTTCAATATGGTTACTACTTGTTCTGATCCGTGGATCCTCCCTCCCACTGACCAAGTAGATTCTTGGGGCGACCAAATGCCATTGAGTCCTGCCGAGCTCAACTATGTCGAAATCATTGCTCCATCGGCTCCCTCTTCTGAACTTGCTCCTTCGAGCAAGGTTCTCCATTCGTTCACTCCATCCTCGGGGCTTGTAGATGAGACTTCTTCGGACCCTTTAAAAGAAAAATTCCCTTCCAACGAAGCCATTATTGAGACTCTATCTCTCGAGGAACCTCCTTGGCAGGATTCTCACCATCGTTCCTCGTTTCTCCCTGCCCATCACGATATGTTGACTTACCTTGAGCAGTTTGCTCCTTGTCTCCCATTTCAAATCCTTCAAACACCTATTCAAGTTTATCAAGTGTCCTCGGAAGGAAATATGGCGAACATTACGCGAACCCAGCCCATCGACATCTCTGTGAAACCAAGGATTGTCGAGCATCTTCACATTGGAGTCACTTGTACTCCGGAGGAGATTCAACTTTATTCCAATCTTTTTCGCGAATTTCGTGACGTCTTTGCATGGTCCTATGAAGAAATGCCCGGCATTGATCCTAGCATAGTGGTGCATGAGATAATCATGTACCCAGGTGCTAAGCCTGTTCGTCAACGTTTACGCCTTGTACACCCCCGAAAGGCTGCAGCTATTAAGGCCGAAGTAGAAAAGCTTCTTAAAGCTGGTTTTATTTATCCTATCCCGCTCACAGATTGGGTTTCCAATATCATACATGTGAATAAAAAACACGGAAAAATCCGTGTTTGTGTCGATTATCGTGATATAAATCGGGCCTGTCCTAAAGATAATTTTCCCACACCATTCATTGATCAAATTATTGACGAGTGTGCCAGAAGTGAAATGTACTCTTTTATGGACGGTTTTTCTGGATATAACCAGATCAATATTTCTCCCGCTGATCAACAAAAGACCGCCTTTATCTGCCCATGGGGCACTTTTGCCTATAAGAAGCTCCCTTTCGGTCTCAAAAATGCCGGTGCTACCTTCCAACGTGCAATGTCCTATGCGTTTCATGACATACGACACATTGTACAGCCATACCTGGATGATCTTCCAGGTCATTCAGCCAAACGTCAGGACCACCGTACTCACCTTCGCGAGATCTTTCTTCGCTGTCGATAGTACTGAATCCGACTTAATCCTCACAAATGTGTCTTCTACGTTGAATCCGGCCGACTCCTTGGGTTTGTCGTCTCCCGAGAGGGCATCCGTTTGGATCCCCTTAAAGTCGAAGCTATAGTGAATCTTCCTCCCCCTGCTTCTTTACAACAATTGCAAAGCTTGCAGGGTAAAGCAAATTTTCTACGACGTTTCGTTCCAAACTATGCCGAGGTGGCCAAAGGTTTCACACGATTACTAAAGCGCGATGTCCCTTTTCATTGGGATACCATTGCTCAGGAATCTTTTGAGCGTCTCAAGGGTCTCCTTGTTTCTGCTCCATTGCTCCGTCCTCCGAACTATTATCGTGATTACACCCTATATTTGGCTGCCGCCGACACCACTATCGGCATGGTTCTCGTTCAAACTGACGATGATGACATTGAGCATGTTATCTATTATCTCAGCCGCAACCTTTTAGACACAGAAACTCGATATGCTTACATTGAGAAGTTGGCTTTAGCCGTCATTTGTGTTGTCCAACGCTTCCGTCACTACATTCTGCTGTGCACTACCACCGTGATTTCTGATTGCAACCCCATGACGTATATTTTGTCACGCCAGTTGCTGGGGGGCAAGTACTCAAAGTGGATTTGTCATCCTCTAAGAGTTCGACTTGGAATTTACCACTGCCAAGTCCAAGAAATCCCTCGTATTTGCTGAGTTACTTTGCTCTTTGCCATCTTCTTCCTCGACCTCTCACGTAGAGGATCAAATTCCGGATGAGACTTTGTTTCTCTTCAGCACCCTCGACCCCTGGTACGGAGATATCATTATATATCTGCAAACGTCCTCCTTTCACCCTGGCGTGTCCAGAGACGCTCGGCGAAGGATTCGTCATCAGTCTCAACCATACCATATCATTGGGGATATGCTATATCGCCTCGGCGCTGACTCTATTCTCCGCCGTTGTCTAACTCTCGAGGAAGCTGAGCGTGTCTTGAATGACTGCCACTCTGGTGCCTGTGGCGGTCACATGTCCGGATATGCCACTACCCAAAAAATCCTTTGTGCTGGCTACTTTTGGCCCTCTATCTTTAAGGATTGCATTCTTGCCGTCCGCTCTTGTCATGAGTGCCAGATATACCAGCGGAAGATGCGAGCGCCTCCAGCTCCATTGCACCCTGTTGTCACCATCGGCCCTTTTGCAAAATGGGGCATTGATTATATGACCTGTAACCCTCACTCGGCCGGGGGGCATGGGTTTATTATCGTTGTCGTCGATTACTTTACTAAATGGGCCGAGGCGATGCCTACATTAACTGAAGACGGTCACACAACGGCGCAATTTTTATTCAACCACATTATCTCGCGATTCGGCGTCCCTCAAGCCATCGTCACTGATCACGCGAAGCATTTTTGTAATCATATGATGTCGGAATTAACAACCCAGCTAGGCTTACAACACGATAGTTCAACTCCATACCACCCTCAGTCCAATGGCCAAGTTGAAGCTATCAATAAGATTTTGGTTACAATGCTTCAGCGTACCGTTGGCATGCATAAGTATAACTGGCATTTGATGTTGTTCCCTGCCTTGTGGGTCTACCGAACCTCCGTGAAGGATGCCACTGGTTTCACTCCATTTCAACTAGTTTATGGACTAGAGGCTACCCTTCCAATTGAATGTGAAATCCCTTCATTAAAATTGGTTGTCGAGCTACTTCCCAACACTACTCCATTAGAAGAACGCCTTCTTTACTTGGAACGGCTAGATGAGACCCATCGCCTAGCCTCTTTGGCCATCGAAACACAAAAGAAGCGAGTCAAGACTCACTTCGATCAAACTGTACATCCACGTTCTTTTGTTGAGGGAGATTTAGTCCTGCTCTACGATCAGGAAAAAGATAAGCTAGGAGCAGGAAAGCTTGAGCCTATGTGGCTAGGCCCTTACATTGTCAAGAAAGTTTTGCAAAAAGGGGCCTACGAGCTAATTGATTATGAAGGAAACCCTCTCGGGAAGCCCCGAAACGGGCTATATTTGAAAAAGTACTATGCATAGCTTGTACACTTTATTTTGTACATACATGTACTCTAGCAAGTGTGTTGTGTGTATGTGTGTCAGTTTTAAAGGCGTAACTGCCACTTATTGTGTCTTTCGCTTCTTGTGCAGATGTCTGATGCACCTTATGTTGGTTTCGCTGATGGTGCCTGCTGCAGTACTCGCAACTTGTCCTCTGCGGCGTGGGTGATCTATGATCCTCATGGTGAGCTGATAGATTTTCAAGGTGTGTGTTTGGGTCGTACCACTAACAATGTCGCCGAATATTGTGCTGTAATCGAGCTACTTGCTGAAGCAATTAATCTCGGCATTCATACATTGGTAGTGAACCTGGACACTCAACTTGTCGTCCACCAGCTCAACAGGCAATATTTCATCAGAGACCATCACATTCTAAGGTTGTATTTACGTGTGAGATTGTTAGAAAGGAACTTTGATTTTATCACATATCAGCATATTCCACGACAATTAAACACATTATCTGATGCATTGGCTAATCATGTATTAGATAGACATTTGCGTAATTTGTAATCAAAACATTATACAAGCAAGCACATGAAAACACAATAATAAACCATAGGCATATGTATATATATACGTCTGTGTCATAATGTTTGCGCCGCACGCATTACATAGTCCAAAAAATTAATACATGTCCGAATCTCATATGGCCGAAGATAGCATGTCACCGCTCGCACCAAACATCTCAGCAGACGGTGGACGCGAGTAGGTACTCCCACTGTGTGCCTCTGGTACGCGAAGGGCACATCCGCCAATCTGGCATAGTCTAGAATCCCTCGAGTGAGTCCCTCAAGGTTCTGTACTAGCTCTTCACCCACACCACCCTCTACCTGAGGGTCGGCTGCGGGTTGTACCCTCCGTGCTATGTGAGACAGACCAGCTGGTCGCTCTGCACCAACATCTGCATATATATATATATAGCTGTTGTCAGAGAAATGCATGTATTACAAAAAAAAAAATTAAATACATAAAAAAAAAAAAAAAACATCAAAAACACAAAGAGTTCTTACCAAGCTCCTCATCCCAGTCTTCTCCCACAGGCAATGGGAGATCTGGGTCTCCAGTAAAATCGGTGCCCGCATAGGGCCAATCCTCTATAACGATCATCTGGTGATGGAGCCATATGAAGAACTCGGGCCTCCAGGCCATCTGCTGGCCCCCTCCTCCTCTGGGCATGAGTGCTGCCCATCGAGTCAACCTCGGTTCCCGTAGCACTGGATCTGCCACTATACCTCCCTGAATCCGGAAAATCGGCAGTCGCTCCAAGAAGAAGGATACCACAATGGATCCATACCCGAACTGTTTGTTGCCCCCTCGCTTACACTTCGTAAGCTGCCTCTTGATGTTTGTAGTCACAGCTATGGCCCAATCAAACAGAGTAGGCTGGAGACACTCGGTTGCCAGCAGTAAATGATTCTTGCTGGCCTCATGGGGTGCCTGTACCCCAGCCGTCCGTGTGATAGTGAATAGTATCACCCGTAGCACTAGGTCTGGAACTGTGACGATATCTACCTTGGCACTGTTCGATCCAAACTGTGCCCCCAGACAAACCCGTTCCATCACCTCCCCCATCTTTTCTCCGGAAGGCCTACTTCCAGTCAAAATGGGTCGTGCACCTCTCTACGATAACCCAGTGATAAAATAGACATCGAAAACATCCAGCTCCAATGTCTGATCTTTCAAGCGGAATACCTGATCCTCTATGTCCCAAGCATCCACGATGAATCGTAGTAGCTCCGGTTGTGCACGCAAATAGGAAGTGAGGAAAAATTTCTTTAAGCCGCAGTCCCTCAAAGCATCCATGCAGGCTTCATCCTCTAGTGCCAGGGCATCTATAGCATCATGCTCTCTTTCTCTCCATTCTACAACCATTTTGACGAATCCTTGTGACCATAAAGTCGAAAATACCATCATTAGATCACTGGTGAAACCATAATCCAAGGAAATTTGCAAAATTAACGGTTAAATCCATGGGAAAATTAGGTCACGCGATTGGCGCGACTGTTTTCAAAATAGTCGCGCCAATGTCATGCCCCCTTTTGGAAAATAATCCCATTGGCGCGGTCCCGAGTGGGAAACCCGTGCCAATGGCGCAACCCTAAATTTTGCAAATCCCCTTGTAGGGGATTCGTCTGTGGATGAAAAAATGAAAAAATGGAACAAAAATGAAGCTAAGGACAAGACCTCTTACCTACTTCAGATGGCAGCTCGATTGCTCTCTTGGATTGATCGCAATCAACGGTTGAAGTTTGCACCCAAAACCCTCCAATGGTAAACTCACAAGGTGAAAAGTAAAAAGTGAATTTGTTTTTTACCATTTCACTATTTTATAGCATTTTTGACCTAAAAATACATTAAAAATATTATTTTTTGGGTATTTTTGAATATATTTATATCAAAATGGGTTTTACGGTGTTTTTGGTATGATGACAGGTGTTGGTGAAACTCAAGCGACGAAACGAGCTCCTTTTTTCTACTTAAAACATGTGAAAAGGTTACCTTAAGGTCCGCTTTCAGCTCTTTTCTGACCGTTTAAAGACGAAAAGATTGCCGAGTTACTCCTTTTGACTCGTTAAACGTTAATAAGGGGCGGTCGTTTTAAGTTCTTTTTGTCAACCGTTAAAACCTAAAAAGATTACCGGGTTTTTATCGTTTTAGACTCGTTAATGGTTACGAAACGACGTGGTTTTGATCGCTTTTTTACTTTTTCAGGTCGAAATCACTATTTATGAAAAGTACTCCTTGATCGTAATGGTCGGGCGGTTCTTTCGAGCATTGTTTTATACTTTTTCGGGCTCGCAAGACACAACTTTACGAAAAATGACACCCCTGGAGTTTGCTTTTCTGCTGTCTTTTCAAACTCTCTAAACATGAAAAGACGCCGAGTTCTTCCTTTATCAGACTCATAAAAACCTGATGACATCGGATTTTGTCGAAATGACGCACCACAAGCATATGTTATCCCCATCAAGCTTGTTAAAAATAATTGGGGTACTCGCCAGAAATGGCGGGGGAAAAAAAGGAACCATAATTATTGTCGTGTCGGCAGTATGTCGCTCTTGAACATGGCACTTGTCTGCTTTCGTGTCTGGGTGGGGATATCTCATCTCATTTTTCACTTGCCTCCGTGGATTTGGGTAATCCTGTTTGACCTCTCATCTGCTCATTGCCACGTCACCATGACCTCTGATCCATTGATGTCAAATGCTGCCAATTCCACTATCGTGCCGCCGATATGTTTAAGAGAAGTTGACCTTTGCAGAAAACAACCTCCCTCTGATAGCTCACATAATCCTGATTCACAACATTATCTCTCTGTCTCGTGTCGCTGATGTGGGAAACGTCATGGCCCACCTTCGATCAAGGTCACTTCCTGTCGACTTCAGCTCATTATCCAGGAAGCTGATCTAGAGACTCCCTTCCTGTGCCTTGGAGCTTGCATGCCTCAATGGCAGGTTCTTCGTGTTTGACGTGAGGCTTTCATCATTGGCCTCTGATCGAATGATTCTATGGGTGTTCGACGCCAGATCACTAATTCGCACGCCGTAGATTGTACCTATAGTACCTTGAGGGCCATTGTCATTATTGGTGGTACCTCTCGCGTCTGTTAACAGTTTTCAATATTGACTAGTAATCAGACGATGTTCATGCATGCTCGACTTCAGCTCATATATTCGCATTCTTGAACTTGTACTTTTGTTCGGGTCGAGATGGAGCGCAAGACCCTGGATTTTGTCTGTTGTAATCTAGGCGTGATTCTTGTTACATGACTCATTCACTGGATGGCTGCAACCATACCTGAGTCGATTCATTGATCCTAACCAGATGGCTGCGCCCATACTATGGATATAGATTATTATGTACTCTCTTATGGATGGCTGCGACCATACCACATATACCTTGTACTTGAGCTATCAGTTGTATCTCTCGATGCAGAATCTCGGCGGCAGCTACATGTGTTTTTGTAAAGCATTTCACCCCTCTCTCTCTCTCCGGCGTCATGCTTTAGGGGGCATCTATTACACAGTAATTTGTCACCATTGGTCACCGTCCCTCTTACCCCTTTCCCGTACTTTGGAGGACTCATTCTGGGACCTGTGAGCAGTGACATAACTTAAAAACACTTGCATTATGTTCCCCTAAGTATGGACTTCATGTGCCCTGAAGACACCTCCTGCAAAATATCCCTGAAAAGTTCCCTTTTTCCATTAGCGCGGGTCCACAATGTACTACCCGTGCCAGTGAACGAGATCCTCAAAAGAAGGTGCGACCATTGGCACTCTGTCATAGAGTAACACCCGCGCCAACCAAGTTTGGAAAAGATTTTTAACAAACGCGCGCCTAGATGTTTTTTCCCTTCAAGTCATGAAGTCTTTTGAGGATAAAGCTCATCTTCTATATGTCGAGAGTCATCATCTATCCCTTACATCTATCCATAGCGGCTTTTTGGAGATAATGCCAATCCATAATGGGTGTCTTGATGCATTGCATATTCCTCCCCTTCTCCATCTATAAATGTCTGTCCTCATGCATTTGACAAGCTAGTTTTTGAGTAGTAGTGATAATGCTTGTCTTGAGTGATAGTAAGAGTCTTGGAGCATAGGGAGGTTATGCTGCCGGAAGTCTGAGAGAGAAAGGTCTATTGCAAGACATATATAGCTGCTCGCCCAGCCAGAGGAGAGATTCAACGTCAGAACTTTGGTTGTACTTTTCTCTGTTGATTATTCATTAATAAATGACTATCATTATGGTTCTGATCTTATTGTTCGCTGTGATAATGTTTGATCTATATCCTTTCTGACTGATATATAGTTGTATTTAGTGGATTTTATGCTTGTATTCGCTTCGTTCTTTGCATGTGCAGGTATCCATTCGCGGAGATCATGAGGATCGTGACCTGCCGGAGCAAGGGAATGGGAATATCAACTCTTCTACGACACTAGCGTTGGACTCCAGGTTGGTTCTCATAATCCACTTCCAATTTGCAACTAGGAACTTGCATGGTAGCGTTAATTGATTGTTGCTAGACCCATTTTGTGCTAGTGGGATCGCCTCTGTCCACAAAGGGGATTTACCTCTCCAACACTTCTAGCGTAATATAACTCTACACCACTATCTGTCCTCAACACCTTTATCTTCTTCTCTATATGGTT
Source organism: Pinus tabuliformis (assembly GCA_031772625.1). NCBI lineage: Eukaryota > Viridiplantae > Streptophyta > Pinopsida > Pinales > Pinaceae > Pinus > Pinus tabuliformis. The sequence continues at coordinate 420,705,057 of CM062810.1, forward strand.
TTCCACTAGAGCCTTAAATTTTTTAAACCTGTCAAGGACTTTAGATTTCTACTTAAGGAAATATATCCATGTATTCCTTGAGAAGTCATATATATATGATACATAGTACATAGACTTACCCAGTGATGGAACCTTCATAGGTCCGAACACATCACTATGCACAAGCTCTAATATCTATTTCACTCTCTTACCCCGAGAGGGGAAACTCACCCGCTTCTGCTTCCCATATACACAATTTTCACAGAAATCAAAATCTAGAGATATATTACTCATACCTTCTACCATACCTTTACCATGAAGTATTCAAATGTCCCTCTCTCTAATATGTCCAATCCTTTGATGCCACAACATGGTCTTCTCTCGAGAGACCACTAGATTTTCTGCTCCACTTTTAGGAATCACAATATTGTTGCACCCATCAACAACAGTGCTACCTTGCATCTTATGTAGAGTTCCAATCTGAACTCCCTGAATCAGTACCAGTGCTCCCCAAACCATCTTGTAGGTATCCTTCTCAAACACTGTTTTTACACATGCATCATCCAGCTTGCTTACAGAAATCAGATTTTTGGCCAATGCAGGAATATGCAGAACACCCAGAAGTGTTCTAACCCTTCCAGCTTGCAACTTCAACTTTACTTTTTCGCGACCAATGATTCTAGCCTTCATATCATCCCCTAAGAAGACACCACCACCATCATATTTCTCATACTCATAGAACCACTCTCTATGGGGAGTGAATTGAAAGGATGCACCTGAGTCAATCAACCATGCCTCATGATCTACATGTGTACTTGAAGAAACCAAGTACACATCCCCTCCTTAGCTTGAGGTAATTTTCACCTCTGCAGAAGGAGCATCATCAGATCCCTTTCCTTTGTTGGGAGCTTTAGATTTACAGTCCCTTTTGTAGTGCCCTTCCTTTCTGCATTTCCAGTACACCACCTTTACAGGTTTTCCTGGAGATTTAGATCTCCCACTTGATGACTTCTTTCTGTTTTTGTTCTGGGACCATCCTCATACAGAAAAGGCATCACCATTCTGGCTCTCCATATTTTTCCACCTCATCTCCTCCATCAACAAGGATGAGACTATTTCATCAAACTACAAGGAAGTTGCATTGCTACCTACTGCAATAACCAGACTATCCCTTGAATCTGGTAGAGAACACAATAAACTAATGCACTTATCTTCATCTGAAATTTTAATATCAACAGACGATAACTGGCTTACCATAGTATCAAATTCATTCATATGCTCTGACACCGAGTCTCCATCTTTCATCCTCAGGTTATACAACTTTTTCCATAGGAACATTTTATTCACGAGAGACTTAGATTGGTACAAAGTTCCTAACTTGTCCCACAAAGCCTTCAGCGTAGCTTCGCCTGATACATTCAACAACACTAAATCTGAGAGACACAATCATATTGTGCGCTTTGCCTTCTGATCCAACTTCTTCCATTCTTCATCGTACACTCCCGTTGGTTTAGTACCCGTATCTACCGTAATCCACTGATCTTTGTCCACCAACAGATCCTCCATCTTTAGTTTTGACAACTCAAAACTTTGACCATTAAATTTCTTGATCTCTATCTTTCCACTGTTCGCCATCTTCTTTCATCACTAGAATCGATCCCATAGATATCCCACTTAACAAGGTCTACCATAGGACCGAGCCAAAACCCTTAGAAACAAAGGCATCCCCTTGAAGCCAAAACACCTTTGATACCAAATGTAGGTTTTAACCCTATACAAAAATTACCTGCATACGAATTCTAAAACATAGAAGATAAACAATGTGAGAGCATAACACATAAAATACATATACACAAAGATTTTCCCCTAGATCAGAAAACCGAGACTACTCGATTTATTTTCATTATGTTCCTTTCAATGTTATAATACATATTTATACATGCTGAAGCATACAATACCATGGACCAAGAACCATCACGTCCAAAACCATGGACCGAAAACCATGTGAAATAACCATGCACAAAACCATAGGTAGGTCTGCCCAACCTAACGTAGGGTCCAAAAAAAATTTCCCTGGGGCATTGCCCCAGACCCTGTAGATGGGGCTACCCACCCCCCTCAGACCCCCCAAACAATGGGGGTTGTCATGCCCCCTGTGACCCACCTGCTTCACTATCGGTGCAACAAAGGGCGGCTCCACCCCCCCTATAACCCCCAGGTTAACTACATAGGCTAGTCGTGGAAAGAATATAACACAACCCAACATTCTGGGTTATGGGCCCAACATGAAGAAGAAAACATATTATTACTTACTTTTATCAAAACCTGGTGGATGTGGGATTATTTAGGTGGCAAATGTATGAAAAGAGAGGAAACATAGGGAAAAATGGGTGTCATGGTAAGACAGTCTTTGGACTCTACATTCCCCCAGACTACAGGTTTTGTATGTCCTCGTACACTTCATCCTTGTCATTCACTTGTGTATTATGTTCATCACCTCCAAGTTTCACTCTTTTCCTCTTTTTGGAAGCTACTGGCATCCTAGGTTTTTTGATGAAAATTTTGTATTTTAAGCTAATAATATCTCTTTGCATCATCCTATTTTCCTTCTTCATATTTTTATTCTCTTTATACCACAAGCAATGGAGGATGAGATTGTCACTTTTTTCAATCTGGATCTCACTTTGTGCCTTCATTGCTTGACTCTCATTCTTGAGATACCTGTTAAACGCTTCTAATTCAAAAATCTCCTACTTTAAAATGCTTGTAGCTGAGTGTTCCTGTGTTTCATTTAACTGGTTTCTCCCTTCTCCAGGACATTGAATTGTTTCCTTGGTTGTTGTCTACTTTCTTTCCAACGACTCTATATAGTCATATATCTCCTACTAGACAAGGTCAATACCCAGACTTGCATTGGGCTTCTATAAGGTGAGCTTAAAGGTGGTGATACCCTCGGTGATGATTCTGGTGACCCTTTTGGAATACTTTCAGGGTTTTCAATTGGCTCGTTCCCAGTTGGCTCATTCTCAATTGGATCATCCTTTGTTGGCCTGTTTTCAATTGTCTGTTGGACTGTGCTCAACCTTGTGCTCCTCCTCAGTCCTGAGGTTTGTGATCCTTGTACCTTGTTTCTTTTAGTTTATGAGTTTTCTTCTTGATGAAGGGTCCTAATTTGTGATATTTATTTTGCTATTTTGTTAACTTTCTTCCTTTTAAGATTCCCCTTCTTCATTATTTGTAATATGTCTACTATGGGCAACTTTTCTTCTGATAATTTTGGGTGAGTCTGGAGTTCCTGATCTTTTACCCCTTCTATGGTTCTCTTCCATTGTCTCAAGGTCCTACTACTGCTGGCTTCTTCTGGGGATCTTTCTTCAAAATGGTTCCTAACTAGGAAACTCTCATAGTTATCCTCTATACTCTGAAGATGGAACTGAACTAATATTTTTATCAGGCCATGATGGTACATGGTGTTTTCTATACACTGAATTTTCTTTTGAATGTTTCTAGACATTTTCTTGAGACTATTTAATAGAAAGTAAGGAAGGTTCATCTGATGATCTTCAAGAAAATGCATCATCATTATATCATGGTAAAAATACATACACCCGAACCTACCCTCATAGGTGACAAATTTTTTAAGTATAAGCAATAAATTTCTCCATTTTCTCTTAAGGGCTATGCTGGGAATACCTTTCTTGAAAACAATGGTATCCATATTAAGATTATTTAAGGAGACCTTCCAATCCTCTCCATTAATTCCCCTATTTTTAAACCATTTTTCGCCGCTCCTTGGTAATTTTGTAGCCTTTGCTATCATGTATTATGTTATGGTGATCTTAATGTCTCCTATTTCGGCTTCAGTTCCATCAAACGTGCGCGCAAATATCTTGGTCACTTCCCTGTGAAAGTTGTTGAATTTTTCAATGAACTGCAACCATTGTTTATTTTGCAGTAGCTGTTTGGTCTGAGGGTATCCCTCTAGGAATTTCTTCCCTGCTAGCTCAGTTCTAACAATTATCCCCATTATAGATGATGCTTTACCTCAAAGATTGGTTACCTTGATAGGAGGATTGTGTTGGTAGGGTTTTTCTAAATGGCGGAAGGATGGAGTGGCTATGAAAATTCAGAGGAGTGTGAGAACGGTGGATTATGATAAGGGTTACAGGATTGAATTAGACCATTAGGAACATTTAAAATGATGATTTGGTAACTACTTCGGGGGATTTGGAATGAGGACGTGACATGACTTTTCAAGTGGTGGCTTATGATATTTTGTCAGGCGACCATCACCCTTATGTTATAATGATTTCATTTTAATTGTTGGTAGTACTATGTCTTCTTAGTCATATATGCAACATATCAATCCCTATTACTAAATTAAAGCAGCACATACCTTTGAGCCACTTTTGCTAACTTTGTTTGTTGTTTTGAGATCTCCTGTAGGCTTTTTTCTTTGTCAGTTCTCCTTTAATTTAACTCACCAAGTGTCCTTGTAGGCTGAAAAGTTATTAGGCTGCAGAAATTTTTCCAAGTTATGGAAATTTGTTGATTTTGCAACTGTGAAAGAAATTTTTTTTAATAAAGGAACTTATTATTTTCTTTTGAAGGGAAAATTTGAAGTTCCAAAAAAAATTGGTTTTCACTCTATATTTCTTGTATAAACCTGCCAACGACATGTTTGTTTTCATGTTTATACCTTCTATATATATATATATATATATATATATATATATATATATATATATATATATATATATATATCTATCTATATATATATATATATATATATATATATATATATATATATATATATATATATATATATATATATATATATATATATATATATCTATATCTATATCTATATCTATATATATATATATATATATATATATATACATATAATTTTCTTATTATTATTATTATTTTAAAGAGTAAACTGAGTAAAAATTTCTAAGGTGGAAAAGAGGAATTCTTCTTGATCATTTTCAGTTCTTAATTATCTTGGAACATTTTAACAAACTCCTCTCTTGTTAGTGGATTCTAGTACAATCTCAGTCGATGTCCATTTACTAATAGAGGAATTTTCTATTCATCAATAGTCCTGATTCTAATTGCACCATTGTCAAAAACACTTTCAATTTCATAAGGTCCAATCCAGTGGGTTTGGAATTTCCCTTGAAATTTTTTTAACTTTAAATCAAAGAGTAATGCCCAATCTCCTGGATGAAATTTCCTTTCCTTAATGTACTTATCATGCCATCTAGATCTATGTTGTTGGACTAGGCTAGTTCTCTGGAAGGCTTCTTTCTTGATTTCATCAAGTTCATTTAGTTGTATCATCCTTTGCTTCTGTGCTTTTGATAAATCAAGATCTAATTGGATTTTTGTCTTATAGGTTTGGATCTCGAATTCTATTGGAAGTAAGACTTGCCTCCTGTAAACAAGTTCACAGGGAGTATGTCCTGTACTATTTCTCCATGTAGTTTTGTAGGCCCATAAAGCTTCTCAAAGCTTTTCCACTCAATCCTTCCTGTGTAGATGTACAATCTTGGTAAGGACAACTTCAATCACTTTATTTGTGGACTCAACTTCTCCATTGGATTGTGGATGGTATGGAGTGGGCTTATGATGTTTGATTTCGTATTGATCCACAAGATTCTACACTAGTTTGGATGTGAACTGTGTTCCTTGATCTGTTACAATTTCTCTTATAACACCAAAATGAGTAAAAATATCCTCAAAAAGAAATGAACCTACAAAATTTTAGTAGCAAAAGGAAGTTCTTTAGCTTCTACCCATTATGTGACATTATCAGTACATACCAAAATATACTTCTTTTGCTTCGAAGGTGGGATGATTGTTCCAACAAAATCTAGTGCCCACTTCTCAAATGGTCCAATGATTACCTATGGTTGCAATGAAATTTCATTTGAAAGAGTGGGTTTTCCCATTCTTTGACAATTGTTGCATATTTTAACATATTCTTTGGTGTCCTTGAAAATGGAAGGCCAATAATATCCTAAAAGCAAGATTTTGTAAGCATTTCTTTTGTCAGAAAAATGTCACCCACATGGCTCATCATGGAAATCTTTAAGTATTTTTAGTATTTCGTCCTCTAAAACACATATTCTGATGATGAGATATGGTCCTGTCTTGTATAATTCTTTATTTATCCATGAATAAGATGTGTTATTGTGGACTATTCTTCTCTTTTCCCTAGGAGATAAATGAAATGGAGATTTTCCTATAGGTACATAGTTAGAAATATCTACATACCAAGGTGATTTATTAGATACTACAAAAACATATTCATTAGGAAATTTATCCTCTACAGGTTGATCATTATTTTCATTTCTTATTCTAGATAAAAATTCAACAATTGTATTATGTTTTCCTAGCCTATCTAGAATGGTTATGTTGAATTCTTATAACAGTAAGAGCCATCTAGTTATTCTTTCATTAGTGACTGGTGTTTTCAATAGGTGTCTAATGGCACAATGGTCGGTGTGAACAAACGTTTCATCGCCAGTTATGTAATGTCTGAATTTGTTAATGGAATGAACTATAGCTAACAACTTCTTTTCAGTTACAGTATAATTTAACTCTGCAAGAGTTATACTTTTACTGGTATAATAGATTGTATAAGGAGTAAGATCTTTTTGTCCTAACACAACCCCTGAGGCTAAATCTAAAGCATCTATTAAGATATGGAAAAGCAATTTCCAGTTAGGTCATTTTAAGATAAGTGCTTCAGAAATTCTCTTTTTCAAAGTTTCAAAGGAAACTTGACATTCAGAATCCCAATTGAATTCACAGTCCTTGGTGAGTAATTTAAAGAGTGGAGATGCAATTTTTGTGAAGTTTTCTATAAATATTCTATAGTATCTAGTAAAACTGAGAAAATTTCTAACATCATTTTGACAACTGCGCACTGATAACTTAGAAATGACTTCAACTTTAGATGAGGCTACCTTGATTCCATCTCCTGAAATAGATGACCTAAAACAATTCCTTCATTAAACATGATAAAATATTTTTCATGGCTTAACCAGAGATTTGTTTCTTTACATCTTATTTGTACTTTTACCAAACTTTCTAGTTCTCCATTGAAAGAATCTCCATAAACTGTGAAATCATCCATGTACACTTCAACACAATCATGAATAAGTTCAGAGAAAACTTCAAGGACTGCTCTTTGGAATGTTGCTTGAGCATTGCTTAATACAAAAGGAAGTACTCGGTAAGAATAAGTTCCCCATGGGAAAGTGAATGTGGTTTTATCCTGATCTTCAGGGGCTACCTGAATTTGGTTATACCCACTGAACCTGTCCAAGAAAGAAAAATATTTTTTCATGCTATTGTGTCGAAGACCTAATCTATAAAATCTAGTGGAAAGCGGCCTTTTAATATTTCTTTATTCAGTTCCCTGTAATCAATGCATACTCTCCATTTTCCATTTTTCTTAGTAACTATTACTATGGGTGAAACCCATTAACTGTTAGATATTGAGTAGATGAAATTTACATTTAACAATTTCTGTAATTCCTCCTTAACAATATCTTTTAAATTTGGGTTAATTGTCCATTGACGCTGTCTAACCAGTGTTGCATTTTGTTCAATGTAGATATAATGTATGAAAGTTTTAAGATCAATCCCTCTCATGTCAGTATATTCCCATGCAAACGTAGAAGAATGTTTCTGTAAAATTTCTATCAACTGATTCTTTTGCACTTCTTCCAAGTTTTCTTTGACATTCAGGGTTTTTCCTGGAAAAATTTCTATCGAGGAATTCCCAAATTTTTACAAGGAAAGCAATGATATTTGTTTAGATGAGAGATACTCATTGCGACTACAATCATAATGTGAGGAAGACTCATTGTTTTCCAGTAAATTTAGAATTTGAGTCTTCCTCTTTTACTTGTTTAGTAGTAAAAATAGGTTGTATATCTTCTTCATCTTCCATCCATTCTTCAGTTTCTGTATCTATTCTTGTTCTTGGAGGAGGATATAATGTAAATTTCTTTGTAGAATTTCAATCTTAGATAAACATGTCACCTGATCTAAAACCAATGAAAGCATCAATTGTAGCTAACCAAGGTCTTCCTAGAATTAATGGATGTCCTCCTAAATTATTCTTGGGTGTTAAGACCATGAAATCAACTAGATATTACCAAGAATCTAAGTATACACAAACATCTTCCAATACACCATCAAGATTCATCACAGACCTATCTGCTAGATGTAATAAAGTTGGTGTATATTGAAGGTTAGGAAGCCTAAGTGTGCCCATAACTTGTATTCTCATTATGTTTATGGCTGCTCCTAGATCAATCAGTGCGTTTGGTATTTCAATTCCATTGATATGAATTTTTACAATGGGGCTATCTGGATCTAAGTATTTTTGAATTTTCATCTTCCCCATCATAATATCTGCAATTTTTCCAACTAACTGAGTTTTTTTTATATATTTTCCTTTTATCCCGGATCTTTCTGTACTTAGTTCCTTAATTATTTTTGCAAAAATTGTTATTATTTTACGGCTTGTAGTAAAGGAATCTTAATACAAAATTTTCTCAATTCATCCATCATGTTGTGATCAAGCAAGATAATTTTTTTTACTCCATCAATTTTCAACCGTTCAGGGAAAGGTGGTCTAATTGATACTGAGGGTTGTTCTATTATGGGAGTGTTTATTGGAACTTCTTTTCTTTGTTTGTTTTCCTTTTGAGGGAGGGAGGTCTCTCCTTCTTCTATTTGGTTTTTGTGTTTTTAAAGATCGGATCTTGTTTCTTGAATGACAAACAGGGGTTTCTTAGTAATACTCTTCTAGACCTTAATTGAACATTATTTAGGTCTAGTGGAGCTATTACACAAGTTTGAGGATTCTACCCCTCTGTGTTGTATACTGGTTTTTGTGGTATTTTATTATTAGGATTTAGAAGTGGTTGAGCGGGTAATTGATTTGGTTTTTGTAGAAATGGTAGGGAAAGATATGGGTTTTGATTATGAACTAGAATTTGTGGTAATTGGTTAGCTTGGGGAATTTGATTAGATGGTGGTAGAAATTGTGGTGGAAGGTAAGATGGCGAGTATTGTTGATATTGAGCATAGGATGCATAAGGTTTTTTCCATCCTTGATTCCAAGGTTGTGACTATGGCTCAGCCTAAGGCTGCCAGGCTGAATTTCAATTATTTTGTGAACATTGGGCGAATTGTTATGGTCTAAATCCTTGTGATTGATATGGTTAGGGATTTTTCCATGGTATTTTGGCTATAAAGTAGAGAGGGTCTACTAGTTCTAATATTCCTTTGTCATCAAATACATCCTTAAGACTTGGTAACGATGGACATTCCTTTGTATCATGATTATTTGCACATATGAAACAGGTTTCTATGGATTTTGAATCTAAGGTACACTCTCTTAGAACATGTTTCTTTTGACATTTGGGACAGAAGATGGATAATGCATCACTTTTGGAATTTGCCTTGTTTTGTATTTTAAGGGTGTCTATCTGCTCACTTAGGCTCCCTAAAATATATGTTTTGAAGGTATGAAGCGAATTTCCTAATTATGCCCCGCTGACTGTACCAGCTGCGAATTTGTTAGTTCTTGACAAGAGGGTGTCTCTAGGACTCCTTCCAACTTGTTCTTTACCCCTTGAGATATGTACACATAAACCATAAATATATGGGAATGGTAGTTGGTAAATATCTCCTTTCCCAGTTAGGTTAAGGAGATCGATCCACTCATTTTTAATAGCTCTAAGTAAGAGGGATTTTAAGGTTTCTTCATCCAAATTATCCGTTTTTTCTCTTTTAATATTATAAACAAGCCTTTCTACCAAATCTTCAAGATTTTCATCTTCTTTTTGTGTCATTTTGAAGACTTCATCTTTAAGGTTTCTAGGAATACAATAATCTCTATATTTTCCTAAGAAAGCCTCTTTCATTTGTCCGCATGTTGTTATAGAATGCACTCCCAGACTCATGAACCATTTTAATTTTGAGTCTTTTAATGTGGCATGGAACAATTTTAACTTTTGAGCATCATGCAGATAATCATATGATCTGTGTAATACCTCAAATTCGAAGAGAAATATCTCTGATCTTCGTTTCTATTTCGGTGGGAAATAGGAATAATTGAGGGTGATATATTTTTCATTGTGAGGGTTGTATCTTCATCAAGAATAGGGAATCCAAAAGGATCTTGGTTTCCTCTCCCTCTACCCTTTCCTCTACCTCTATCTCTTCCTCTTCATCTTCCTCCAATCCTATCTTCTTCACTGTGGACATTGCGTACTTCTCCTTCCCCTTCTTCAACCAAGATAAATTCTTCGGAACTAATATAGTGTTATTCTAGTATTTTTGGTTCCTCTATCAATGGTTGCTTAGAATAAGTTTCTGATTCCTCTTCTTCACTAGGAACTTCTAATTTTTCTCCCAAAATTTGCTCGCTAGTGGAGGATAGAAAGATTACTCCTATAGTTGGGGATGTAGGATTTTCTTCAATTACAACTTCAGTAGAGGAAGTGGGTGAATTTCTAAATTGGATTTCTGATCTTGAGATTTCAGGAAGCCTTTGTCGACCTCTAAAAGTAATTCGGGTTTGAGTAGGTGGTGTGGATTCTCGAAGTGAGGGTGAAGTGAGTGGATTTGTGGGAATTAAAATCCTTCCTCGCCCTACAAATCTACCTCTCGAGTGTCTATCCATATGCATATCATGTTTTGATTTTTTTTCTTAGCCTCTAATTGTACTTCCCTGGCAACGGTGCCAAAATGTTTGGCCAATTTAATGTCTTTAAATTCTCAATCATAAATTGTCAACTAGGGTGCCTAGATGGATGAAGTACAGATGCACTATATGTGGTAGAAGTTATTCCTTATGTTGTTATGTTCCTATTAGGTTCTAAATTTAAGATTAGTATGGAGATGGTGTCGTTGATTATATTAATGTCTTGATCACTAAAGTTATCTGCTAATTTCTTAAGAGTTTATATGGATGATATGGGAGTGCTTGTAACTTGTACTTGTGTTAGATTATTTTGGGATTTTTATCTTGAGTCTTTAGGCTACAGCTCTAATTCACTAAGAAAAATCTATTCTATTAGACTGAAAATAAGTATTGTCTAAATTCAATTGTTAAAAGAATGCTCTCACACTTCTAATTACTCAATCTGATTCAATCAAGATATTCTAAACAACATCTATACTTTGGAATAAACACAATTCGACTATTCTAGATAAAAAACAAATGCAAGAACCAAGCTATACCAGATAGAAAGAAATTAAAATAGCAAGTTAATATAGGTATAAAGCAGATGAAAGTACTCGTGCATACAACGATTCACTGGTGGACTCATCGTATTGAAGTTCTCACACAAAAACAAATTATTAAAAGGAATGAAAAGAAATCGAATTCCATTTGGTTAAAGACTTGTCACTATCGTAGGGGACCTCTACAGATCAGTCCATAATCCCCAAACAACGCAACACATACACACAAAACAAGTTCTATTGCTTGTAAATAGAATTTAACAAACTATCTCAAATTACATCATCCGATGTGCACGAAATAACAATGCGGCCATAGTTTTCATAACAAGTCTTTAGCATAACACTCATAAGTAATTTAAGCCTAGATATCTTTATTCTAACTAATTATATCACTAAACCTTTGATTTAATATTCTGAAAACAAATTGATAAGGTTTTGATGAAACTCTAATTTCGTTCTGGCAATGATCCTACGGTTGACTTTGGGGTTTGACTGTGATATCCTACGCTCATCTTGATGAACTAGTTCAAGGGGATAAGAAGGGATCCATGCTGGGACCATTCCCTATCCATCCGTATACTTCGTCGCTGGCCTGGAGTTTTTGAACCTTGCAAGCAATGGAGAGAACTACAAAAATCTGGATTAGCTATGGAAACAGATCAATTCTGTAGCCAATTGAATTCTTTAACAAAACAATAGGGCATATAATTAAACTTGAAGAAGAAGACATATTATTACTTACTTTTATCAAAACCTAGTGGATGTGGCATTACTTAGGTGGAAAATGTAAGAAAAGGGAGGAGATATACGCAAAAGGGGGTGTGATGGTAAGACAATCTTTGGACTCTACACTTCATCTTATCTAACACATCTTCGAATGATTAAGTTAGGTCCCATCTTATACAATTCTTCATTTATCCATGAATATCATGCACTAGTTTGAATAACCTTCCTTTTCTCTTGAGGAGACAAGTATGATGGTAGTTTCCTTGTAGACAAATAATTAGCAATATCTGCATACTAAGGAGATTTAATAGATACTACAAAAATATATTGATTAGGAAAATTATCTTCAACAAGAACATCATTATTGTCATTTTTTATTCTAGATAGAAAATCAGTAACTGTGCTCTTTTCCTAGTCTATACAAAATAGTAATATTTAATTCTTGTAATCACAATAGCCATCTTGTAAGTCTGCCATTAGTAATAGGTTTATTCATTAAATATCTAATTGCAAAATTATCTGTGTGTATGATATAATGTTTGAATATATTGATGGCATGTACAACAAATAAAAAGGCTTTTTTGTTAAGTATAATCATTAGGGAATTTTTGAGGTTTAATATGGGCCTCCTAAGGAAATTATTGAATAATAGTGAAAATAATAAAATAATATTATATTACATCATCAAATTTTAGAGGGAGAAAAGAAAAAAATAAAAATTTAACTCACATTTTCAGCTTATATCCCTATGGGTTTACTCAAATTTCAAGCGGAAACACTCGGATTCGTAATATGATTCCTCATCTAAGGAGTACCCATGTTTCATACTTTCTATGGGCCCTACTACACGTAAAAAGAGAAATACATGAAAAACCATGATTGCAATCACATTTTTCATGTATTTCTCATTTTTCATGTATTTCTCATTTTTCATGTAGCAGGTTCCATTGAAAGTATGAAACATGGGTACTCCTTGGATGAGGAATTCAATTTTCCATCCAATGAGTAATCCTGCTTGAAATTTGAGTAAAACCTTAGGGAGATAAGTTGAAAATACAAGTTGAAAAGTAGTTTTATTATTTTATTATTTTTTAATCTTTTTAGCTTTTTACTCCAAAAATGGCGAATGATCTGCCATTTACATCATCATATTGAATCCTATTGGTTCTTATAAAGTTTATTTTATAAATTTTTCTTAGGAGGCCCATTTTAGACCTCAAAATTCCCCTAATATCAACTATGCAAGGGTCAATTTTTTGCTTATGTAATAAATGGAATAAGGAGTTAAATATGTTTGTCCTAATATAACTCCTAAAGTTGTATCTAAGCCATCAGTCAAAATGTGGAAAGGTAATTTCCAATTTGGTCCTCTTAAAATGGGTGCTTTAGAAATATTTTCTTTTAATGATTCAAAAGATTTTTGGTTGTCAGAATTCTAGATGAAGCACCCAAAAAGATGTGAAAATATGATAACCAATACTATATAAATAAATATGTTAGAATAGAAGAATGATTATTTTTCTGTGAGTTTTCATTTCATTGTTTCTATGGTTAAATTTGTGTGTGCCTATCGTTTTCGTGTGAGAAATCCACAATTTTTCATGTTGGAAGAATTCACAATCATATAATGTATGTAGTGGTTGCATGGATTGGGGTGGATCGTATTTAGAGATTTGAAGCCAAACTTGCTGATACAATCCTTATGAGCGTTGCGTTGGCGCAGATCCTGTGTGAAGTCGAGCTTATGGCCTAACAGACAGATACGATAGTGAGGGAATTTAAATGTAGTCTAGTGTCAGAACTAATTCATCCTCCCTTTGAATCAGTGTCAAATAAAATGATACTAATAAAAAGCATGGCATGTATAGCTATCATGTTAATCATGAATCTACCATCATATAGTTTTAGTCATTTCGAGGATATTCTCATCTAGGAGGAGCCCTTGGAGAAGCCCCTGACCAGAGAAGAGTTAGGTGCTCATTGTTAATTATTGGCAATAAGAATTTATCCCGTATTAACCTCTCGATCTTGATACTTGTCATGGTTTTCTACTTATTAATCCTATAATGGTGACTCATTGCAAAACGAATTTAGATGACACTTGCATCTTTGTGGCGATCTATCAAATGCATGTGATTTTTTTATCTCAAATGCACAAGTCAAATGATATACCAAGAGAAATTTAGTTTATTGGTCAAGTTCATGTGATTGTGCATTGGCTGAATCCATGCAGTGGTTGCATGCTCACACCTTATTTCCCAGATAGATTGTTAAGCATGTACTTCATGGTCATAGTCTTAACTACTCTCTTAATTTCTAGGACATCCTCGATTGGTTTGATAACACATAAGATATTCACAACTTTGGATTTGTTCATCTTGTTTTGATGTCTTGATATCGACTTTGGTAAAGTGCATAATCAAATATGAAATTCTCACTAGTCAATCCTTGGAATGCCCAATTGAATAAAATTCAAATTGTTTTTGGCTTCAACTGTACTTGTATTGTTTTATGTTTACCATGTTTAATCCTTATACCATGGGGGAGGGCTATGAAATGGGTTGTCTCTATGATTTCCAGGATGTTTTGTAGCAATTTACTGGTGATCTTATATGGCTTTTAATTATGTGATATAAGAAAGAAATGGAACCAAGTAATTAATATTATATGATCATTTTGTTTGTAAAAAAAGTGCAAAACCAATTAATGAACAAAGAAAGCTTTGTGGAGTAGCATTTCATCGGATGCAAGCACTAAGAAATGGTCTTCAATGGAGTGTCATAGGCATTTGCTAGAATAGGGGAGAACTTGGAAGATTTTGTAAGTGTTGAAAACACTTAAAAATATGCTTTGGGTTAGAACCCCAATAGAGCAGAAGCAAACTACAACAAGAAATACTCAAACAGCTTAGGAAAGATGATTATATTATCAAACTATGTAAGAGTGACCATACCCAGATTTCCTTCATTCAAGTAGGTCTTGTAGGGTTGAGACCCTTTGCAACTCTCGATGTTCTTCAAACTTAAAAATCATTCAATTAGAACATACATAGCAGTATAGAAGTAAAGCATATTCACAAAATTTGCTTTATATCATATACACAAATGATTGATCATACATCAAAATGGCATTCATATATGAATTAAAACATAATTTGATGCATAGACATAGTTAATTTCGGAAACAAGACAACATTTGTTTTATTGCAGTAAGCTATAAATAACATGGAGAGAATTCACCTAAGTCTTTCTTTGTCTCCAAGAGGAATCGTCCTCCAGATTCATCCTATCCCAGCCTTCAACAATATTCTTCCATCACCAACACCATGATATCTCAAGCAAAAGGAAGGATATCTATAGTCAAGGAAACAAGGGTTTCCTGAAGGTTGGGGAAGTGCATGAGGCATAGGGATTCATCAGACTCAGTCAGGGTTAATATCAGTATAATAACTCTATCTCATCTCCTCTCCTTAAGGCCTTCCCATAGAGGTCTATTTATACCTCTCCCAATTAGTTTTTTAGTTGGGAAACAATTGGGCCATGGGAAATAGGAGGTAATCAATAGGTAAAACCCATGAACTCCACCCAAAATTAAGGAAGTTTAATTTCTTAAGTGTTTTAATACATATACATGGGTTGGGTATTGACTGACCCATGTGTACATGCTTTTAGCTTAGGGAAAATTAGCGTACAGGGAATAAAACATAGTTTTTTATATATTTGGACCAAGTCTGGAAGGAGGGGCTGTGCTTTGCCATAAAAAAAGGATCATATATACCAAGAGTGGTAAATGGTGATATAACACATGATCCCTAATATACGAGGTCAGAAGGGGTAGATGATGGCCAAAATGTATTAAGTGTATGGAAAGAATCATTCTGAGACTGAGAAGGACTTCACCAGAATTCAGCTTGCCAAGCCATCGAAAGAAAGCAGAAAGAAATTGTTGTCTGAGGCAGGCATACCCATGCTTAGATTAAATAAAGCATGTCCGCATATCAAGTACAAATGGATCCAATATGTATACTAGTATAAAGGAACTGAAAGTACATAATGGATCATCTCATCCTGATTGAAAATGTACATGTTTGAATATCACTTATAAGAAGATGATCAATGATGCTAAAGGATGAAGCTGATCACTGATGTCAAAAACTGATCCCAATAGTACGAAATGAAAATGATGGAATAAAATGATACTACATCGCAACTCGGATGCTAGCATATAAGATGTCTCCATGAAGAACTGCAATAGATAAGGTGGATGGTGTCAACGAGTAGCAACAGGAGCCACTGACAAGTGAACCAAAACATATTGATGTTACCCGAGGTCTTCACCAACCGTCGTGGTACATTTATACATAATGAGAATGAATGATCTAAGGTCAACCACGTGAGAAATCATTTGATTACCAGTCATTGATGTATACCATTAACAAACGTGAGACTACTCACCGATAATTATATTGAGAGTTAAGGTACCCAATACAATCTAACAAGTGTGAATGAATGAGTTGAAGTCGAACACTTGAAATAATCTATCAATCAAGAGACAATGATAGTTTCCCACTACTGATAGTGAAGGAATCTGGCACTGATGACTACAAACCCCAAGGTACTACCAAATGGACTCTAGATGTTTTTCCTAGAGCAAATGAGCTCTAGTGTATAGGAACACATCTACTAGAAGGAAGGAGTTAAGGAATTCTTCATCAATCTAGCACCAATGTAACTCATAGGCCAATAATTTGGAAGGAATCAGACGAAAAAGATGTAGTAACCCTACCGAAGCATGTTTTCGACGTACACAAGATGTAGCTAGCGCATGATAGAAACCCTATGAACTAATCAATAATGAAAGCTAACACAGAGGTGAGGAATCCACTAATAGGGTCAAATGGAAACCAAGGAACTGCACGAATCCCAATGTGTGATAATGAAAGATGATGTTGAACACAAGGGAAACCACTCAGTCAAATACCCATGATACTATTCGATGTTGAGCACAAGGTGACCTATCAATAATGAAAATAGGGCTAGGGTGTAGCTCTAGATTTGCCCTCAGAGCAATTTGTCGTAGTCGATAAGGACACGACCCGCTAGGAAGAAGTCAATGGAGACCTTCTCAAGCTGGCACAAGAAAAGGACCAATATAACTGATGTGATGACAAACATGACACTAATAACCAGGGATGATTGATTGAAAAATAGGACAAGCGACACCGTAGAGAGGCCGACTTAGGTTTTCTTCCCTTGAACAAAAGCACAACTTAATGATGACTATATGGCAGTATATGATAACTCTGTATAAGTTTTTCATGCAAGAGACATAAGAAAACTCTCCATATGATTGGAAGAGGTAACCAATCGGAGGAGTAGTGACTCAATAACAAGGTTAAGGTGCACCTAAGTCAAACTAAATCCCACCCAAATGGAGGAGAGACTTTATTTTGAGTGCTTTGTTCAAGGGCAACACGACTGACTCTAGCTTCCAAGAAAATATGGAAATGTCATCCCGTTCCCACTCTTTCTGGAATATATAATTTTTTTGTTTTGTCTTTTTCTTTAAGCTGGAAAAAAAATAAAAGAATGTTATAGTACAGTGGAAAGAACAAGTGTCAGAGAAACATATGATCTAGTTCCTGGGAGGGGAACATTCCTATGCTCAATGCAAGGAGTCGAAACTGGTCAAGGACACTTAAAGGGATGCTCTTTCCACAGGTAAACAGATGTGTCAAGTTGCAGAAGCTAAGTGATTGCATGGTTGACTTTACAAAGGACATGGTCAAATAAGTGGCTTAAACACGAGTCCAAGTGAAGCTGGCTCAAGACCAAAAGGTGCAAATAGTCAAAATGCAATGCAATAGTACAACTCAACACAAAGGAGCCTCTAGGGTATAAGGCGAGAAATTAGCGCGGAAGAAAGGAGAATGTGTCTTCAACACATCACTCATGGCAGGACTAAAGAGGACTCCTAAGCCTACTCAGTATAGCAACGTGGGCAACCAATGTTAATGAGGATATGACTAAGATTCCCATGTAAAGTATGGCTCTACCATCACATCATGATTTAAAAAAAATTGGCGAGTGAAAATGGTTTACTGACCAAGATACGATGGGGTCAACCCTACGGCTAATGTATCATTGAATGGAGGCTAGTATGAAAGATGCAACAGAAAATGGTTTTCCCTAACCTAAATGCTAGTGAGAGAACGATACCTGTCATGATGGGTCAGTAGTCATGTGACCAAAACAACATCTCGAAGAAGTCTCCAAAATTTCCTGTAAAAAAATCCAAGCCCACTGGTCAAAAAATCCATCAGACAAAAATCAATTTTTGAAAAAATATTTTGCAATTTCAAAGTTATATAATGACTTTTGGACTCATAGTATTTTCATTTATGTTTGGAGCAAAGAGCTTTGGAGAAAAACTAAGCAAGCTTTCCTCTAAACAATTGGACTGTTCGAATCGCCCCAAAGTCTCCAGGTAATCCTCGAATCCTACTTGTAATGCTTTATGATAGTTAAAAAAAAAATTCAAGGTTTTGACCATGGGAACCTATGCCCAAAAATTCAATTCTGCATACATGCAAGTTGGATATGAGTAACCTGCGTATAGGAAGGCACTACATGTGACTATGTGTAAAGGCAACCCGTGTGCATGTGAGTTAAATTTTTAACATATAAATTAACGGTTGAAACTTCAATTTTTTGTAGGATGACTATCACTTGGAGGGAAAGAGAGCATACTGCCATATATAATGAGGTAATGGATGATCAAAATGCATTGGATGCTCTGAGAGGCTGTGGATTACTCAAATTCTTCAAAATGACAAATATGAAATCCAATACGCGCTTGGTAGAACTTTTGATCAACTACTAGAGCACAGAGGATGATGCTTTCATGATCAACCAGGTGCGTCTATGGATTAAGGTCTAAGATATCTACTTCATTATCAGTCTCTCCCAAAGAGGGGAGGTGGTGCACTTGATAAGCAGGATGAGAGGTAGTCTTTCAATGGAAGACTATGTCCATATATATTGTCCTAGACATCCAGAGAAGATTGGGAGTCAAATTCCAATAAAACATGTGGAAATTCTATCCTTTTGGATTTTTCTATTTACCATTGCATGGGTAAATGGGTCAGCTTCCCTGCATCATGCATCATGAGTATTTATGAGCCTGCTAGTGGAATGTCTTACCACAATATTTGACTGGTGCATGCCTCTTCTGACTAACATGAAGAGTCAACTGACCTCTATATAGAAGGGTCAAATGAATAATTTTGGATATGGAACCATCTTGTGTTCATTCTTCTTCGAGAAGGTACCAAGGCTATGTCACAAAGTATTAGTGTCCATCAGTGGCCCTAGAGATTCATGTATGGGTAGATGGGTGGACTTGATGAAGTGCCTTGGGGGCGGTGACATGCCCAGAACGACCTTTGATGATGAGTTTTTCACCTGGTAGGATCAACAGATCATCACAATGGATGACTACCCATATGCCGGCATGGATTTCTGAGGAGATCCAGAATTAGTGTTACCACCAAATGTGGCATGGGGAGACATAGGTAACAATTTTTAAGTTTTTGTGAGTTTTTTTAAAAAAATGGATTTTTTAATATGAAATGAACTTAAAAAAAATAAAAAATAAAAAAATTCAAAAAAAAATATTGATGAGACAAAATACTAACAAAATATAATGACCATGTTCCGATGTGGGTCCAGTGAGACCTGATGGATTTCCGAGGCACAAGCATCGCAGAAGAAATTTGGTGAGATTAACTCACCAAGTACCTATGATAGTTGTAGAGATCCTAAGGAGATGCAACGCCATGTGGTAGGGATACCACGGAACTGGGTCTGGATACTTTTGCGTGTAGCCAACGCTGTGGTTAACTTTTTAATGCTCATCTTGAGCCAGCTCGATAGATAGATATATGTATGATTGGACATGATTATGGGCATAAGCGCAAATTCTGTGGGCATCCTATCCCAATTTTGTATATTATTTTTGAATACTCCACTACATATAGGCGATTTTATGATATATATATATATATATATATATATATAGCTTCGACTTTTTTTTATGTTAGTTAATTTGATGAATGATTAATGTGCCAATCTAATGCTTGATTAGTAATAGAGTCTGCCAATGAATTCTTAGATCGTGGAATGTGAACATATGTGATATAAATGGATGATCGTTGCAACACTCTCACTCTAAAAAATTGGCGATATAAATAAGGATCGTGAACCCGATAAGTGTTATTTAACTTTGACACCACCAGTTGTGATTCTAGAGAAAATACCAACGAATAAATCCCATAACATATTGCTTTAGATAGTAAATGAATAACAGTAGTATACTTGGTAATGTTGATCGAAGAAGGGCCAATACATACTCCCCTCACCACCATCAACTGGCCAGAGGGTAATAAATCACCCAAGCCATGGAAGAAAGATTCCAAGTGTGCCTACTTGCACCATCAGCAAATCTGAAATATATTGAATCGTCCATCAATACCTGCCAAAGGAGATAAAAAAATATGAATATCACAAAATGCTAGACAGATGTGTACAAAGATACAATATATACAAATAAGCAATTGCTCAGTCGACGCCTAAGTAAAATAATTCTTAAGGTAGATCCCATTTTTGGGCTCCGCCAGCTTGTTCCCTTCAAAGTCAATTAATTCATATGCCACTTTTTTCAAAACACGCTTTACTATAAAGGGACCATACCACATAGATTTGAACTTGCCTACCCCTAGGGCGTCTTTGTCTTGGTCATAGATTAAGACATGGTCACCTTTAGAAAAAACCTGAGGATTGACAACTTTATCATATTGAGTTTTAATCCTCTTCTTATGGGCTTCATTTATTATGGTTACATCTCGATGTTGCTCATCAAGATGTTCCAAATGAATGAATCATTCTTCGAGACTAGATGTCTCTGGAAGAAGTTCTATAGCTAGCTTAAGGGACAGAATTTCACATTCGATAAGGAAGATAGGTTCCAACCCGTAAACTAGTTGAAAAGGAGTAAAACCAGTGGCAGTCTTAACTGAGGTTCGACATGCCCAAAGTGACAAATACAACATGATGTGCCAATTGGATCGCGTTTTATCAATTGTCCTTTGCAGGATGGTCTTAAGGGACTTATTCACGGCTTCAACCTACCATTGGCCTGAGGATAATATGGAGATGAATGCTCCTACCGGAAGCACAACTTGAGAGCCAATTGGATCATCAGTTGATTTTGGAAGTGGCTTCCATGGTCAGTGGTAATCTCTCTTGGGATACCAAATCATGAAATAACCTGGTTGAAGAGAAACAAGGTTGTTTTATCACTATCATTTTTGAAAGTAGGCATGGCCTGAGCCCACTTCATAAAGTAGTGTATGACCACAATAATGTACTTGTGATTCCCTGTCGAAGGTGGTTTACAATTAGTAAAATCAATACCCCACTTCGTAAATGGACCAACAGTGTTAACAGGAAAAGGTGGAGTTGGATGCGCATGCATTTTCGGAGTATAAACTTGACAAGGATGGCAACGTTTGACTACTTCAATATAGTCTTTGAAAATTGAAGGCCAAAAGTAGCCTCCTCGCAAAATTTTCTGGGCTATTGCAAGCCCTGATAAATAAATGCCACAAGCTCCACTGTAGCAATCATTACGTACTGACTCAACTTCTTCCAAAGTTAAGCAATGCCTAAGGATTGAGTCATCCCCTCTGCGATATAATGTATCACCAATAATAACATAGTTTTTGGCAAGGTGATGTAACTTTCGACGTTCATCTTTGGAGAAAGAAGGTGGAAACTTCAAAGTTTGGAGATATATAATGATATCTCTATACCAGGGATCCTATGAAGAAATGAGGAATAAATGTTCGTTGGGAAAATTTTCCTCATAAACAATAGCTTCCTCATAAGGTAACTCAAAAATCAATTTCGAAAAAACTAATGACTTAGATTTAGCTGACAGGAATTCAATATTGAACTCTTGCAAACTAATAATCCATCGATTATAATTGCCCCCAATCACTCGCCTACTAAGGACAAACTGAAAAGGATTGACAGCCACTAAGACGAATGTTTTGCGAATCAGAATGTAGTAACAAAGCCGCTGAACAGCATGGATAGCCACCAAGGCTAATTTCTTGGTGGGAGAATAGCGTAGCTCAGGTCCTACTAAGCCTTGACTCAACTAGTAGATTACATTCTC
The DNA here is from genome assembly GCA_031772625.1 of Pinus tabuliformis. Taxonomy (NCBI): domain Eukaryota; kingdom Viridiplantae; phylum Streptophyta; class Pinopsida; order Pinales; family Pinaceae; genus Pinus; species Pinus tabuliformis. The sequence continues at coordinate 420,727,281 of CM062810.1, forward strand.
ACTAAGAGCATCATCCTCCTAAACTAGAACCATACCGATGGTTGATTCTGGTGCAGTGAGATACAAAATGAAATCTCTACCATAATCTGGTGGACTCAACAATGGAGCAGAGGTTAATGATTTTTTCAAAGCATCAAAATATCGTTGCGCGAAACTATAAAAATGGAACTCCTTTCGTAAGCAAACACATAAATCCTTTGGTAATCTCAGCGTAATTTGCTATAAATCTCCTCAAGAAATTTTGCTTTCCTTTGAGACTTTGAAGTTGATGAATGGAAGATGAGGAAGGAAACTGAATTATTGCCTCAACCTTGAAAGGATCAACCTGAATCCCTTCATTCAATACAATGAATCCTAAAAACCAACCAGATGTGACCACAAAAACACACATTTGGATTCAGCCGGATTTTATAAAAATGACATCTCTCAAAGACTAACCGAAGGTGCCTGGGATGATCAATTCTCTTGCGAGAATGAGCAGCTAAGTCATCCGAATATGCTTCAAAAGAATGTTTGATGTCGTGGAGAGAATAAGACATGGCCCGTGGAAAAGTAGCTCCAGCATTTTTAAGGCCAATAGGTATCTTCTTGTATGAAAACGTGCCCCAAGGAAAAAGAAAGGTTGTCTTGTGCTGATTCTCTGGATGGCTAGTAATTTATTTGTAACCAGAGAATTTGTCCATGAATGAAAAAATATCATTACCCACACATTCATCAACAATTTGATCAATAAAAGGCATGGGGTAATTGTCTTTTAGACAATATTTATTTAAATCCCTAAATTTGATACATACTCAGATTATTCCTTGCTTCTTATCTACTGGGACTGGGTTGGAAACCCACTCAGTTAGAGGAACGGGGTATATGAAACTTGCCTTAAGCATCTTTTCAACTTCAGTTTTAATAGCTACTACTTTCCAAGGATTGACCGATTGAAGTTTTCTACAAAGAGGTTTGGCCTCTTCTTATGTCTTGATCTCATGCTGGACTATAGATGGATCAATTGGAAGCATTTCCTCATAAGACCAAGTCAACACATCTCGAAATTCTTCGAAGATATTGGTGTAGATCTGAATTTCTTCAGGGGAATAGTCCTCTCTGATGTAGACATTTTCTACTATGTGAAGATTCCTAGAGATGTTCACAGGTACAGTTCGTGAGATAACCGACATGTAACCTTCGGCAGAGAATTGTTCTGGATCCCAAGGGTTTGAAACTGTATAAACATCACTAGTAGACAGATTGGACAAACTAGATTAAACTTCATGCAATGGAGGGAGAAAATATGAACGATGATATAAATCTTGGATTTAAGAGATCTGTGGCTTGTATCTTTTGAATCATTGACCGGAGAATCCACAGTTAGAACATTTTTGCACCAACGTTTCAAATCCCAAATGGGATCCATCATCAGGATATGAGAATGATGATAACAGAAGAGCAACAAAGAAATAATAAATAGTGATGAGGATAATTTTTTAGAACAACAAACTGTCGGCTGTAATAATCATTAATTAATTTTAATTAATTTTATATAATTTAATATTAATTTGTTTTAATAAATTACTATTATTTGATTATTATTTAAATTTTTGGAAGAGTTCATAAATTAATACCAAACCTAAAGATTAAATAGGGACTAAACTAAAACTAAGGAAACCTATTAAATTAAAAAGAAATAATTTCTATATAAAATTAAAATAATGTATTAACCTAATTTATATTAACAATTATAAATAATAAGTATTTATAATTGATTAATATAATAATTAATATATTAATTAATTGTTATATACAAATTATTTTATTTTTTTTTTATTTTATTTTAAGGAAAAATATTGCTAACTAATAAATTTAAGGGTTATAACTAAAACAAAAATAGGCTGATGAGACTAATTTTTACTAAAAACTAAAAACTATGGAAATATATTAATTCTTATATAATTTAATTAAAATATTAATCAAATTATATTAACCATTATAAATAATTGATATTTATAATTAATTAATATAATGATTAATATATTACTAATAGCTATATAGAAATTAATAAATTCTAGACTTTAATGGAATTTTATTATACCTAGATCTAAATGAAAACAAAGACTAAGGACACAAGAAAGGAGAGGGAAACTTACCTGCTGAGGCCTTTACCAAGGGATGTGCTTGCGATTTTTATTTCCCTGATCAAGGGAAGCCAGCTCCCGCTAATCTCCACAGCATTGTCTCTGTTTAGATTATGAGGATGTTTGATGATTTCAAGTGCTTCTCTGATCTTTCGTCTCTGATGTTGCTCTTCCCTTGCGATAATTGATGCGCTTTCCAGACAGATATGGTGTTTAGTCTTTGAGGAGTGCTCTGCCAGGGCTAAAGTACGAGATCTTCCGTTCTTAATATCAGCGCCATGTTCCTTGAGTCTTGTCTGGAGGGAGCGACCTGTTTCACCAATGTAGCTTTTTCCACAAGAACACTCTATTTTATATACTCCTTTAAGCTGATGATTGCCGATATCATCTTTAACAGACTTCAAACTTTGTCTGATAGTACGTGGAGCTGAGAAATGTGTGATAATGTTTTTCTTTTTTAGGATTTTAGCGATTTTGTCTGTAATTCCATGGATATACGGTAGAAAAACATTACCACAATTAGGTAGGTATTGAGCCTTAGGCTCATGAGACAACAACTTTCTTTCAGCTTTTTCTATGGCCTTTTTAATTTCTTGCTCTTTGTAGCCTATACTTTTAAAAGTTAAAATTATATGCTTCTTCTCTTCGTCCAGGTGCTTTGAGTCGGAAATTCGAAGGGCTCTAATGGCTAGCGTGTTTAGAACACCAAACTTCTGGGCTGGGTGATGGTGGGAATCAGCATGGAGGTAACTTTCTGTGTGGGTTGATTTCCTGAAAACCTTATGGCCCAAAGAGCCATCCTCTTTTCTAATGATTAGAACATCTAAAAATGGGATGCTCTTGTTTTCTTCAAGTTCCATTGTAAACTTTATATCTGGGGAGATCGAATTTAAGTGAGTGAAAAACTTTTCGAGTTCTTCTTTACCATGAGTCCATTTTATATTGGTGTCATCGAAAAATCGCTTCCACCAGGCTGGTTTCAAAGGACATGAATTCAGGGCCTTCTTTTCAAAGTATTCCATGTATAGGTTGGCCACGATTGGTGAAAGGGGGGATTGTTATAGACATTTTTGTGCCTCACAGCATGGAGTATGAAATGTCAATAATTACAGGGATCCTCAGTCCCTAAACATGTTGTTCTTACCCCTAGAAGAACAAGGTTAGCAAACCACAGCACTTCCCATCAGTTCTCCACCTGAAAACACTCAAAAACAGGCTATTTTTGGATCATGTCAACTGCTCCACTGAGCAACTGCGCTGAATGTCAACTGCTCCTCCTTGTACCTGCGCTGAAAGTCAACTCCAATGAAGGCTACCTGCGATGGGCGAGATTGGCCAAGTGGCACAGTCATTCTGCAAGGTGTCAATTGCCCAGGAAGCTTCCAAACTGACACTTGGTTCAAGGGATTCGCCCTGTGATGAGTAAGAGGTACTTGATCTCCATGTGTAAGCAAGGATCTCCAAGTGGACTCAAGAACTGAAGTTTAACTAAAGTGGGAGAGGACACTAGTCAGCTTTATGCCAGCCTCAAGCTGACTCATCCTTTCTCCAAATCTCCTATATATAGAGCTCTTCTATGAGGTCTAGGGAGGCTGGAATTTTGTGCAAAGCAAGGAAGTGCTGTTGGTTTACAGTTAGAGCTATTGGGTGATTGCTTTTATAGAGGTGAAGAGGAGATTTCTTGCTGCTGGGGAGGTGCTGCTGGATTGGAGCCATTGATGGTTGTAACCTTCTCAGAACCTTTTACTTCTATCAATAAAGCTTTGAATGTTCTCCTATATACTTGTATTGCATTGATGTATTGTATTTACTTGTATATCTGATTCACTCTAATCCATGCATCAGTTATGAGTACATGTTTCTTGTAGTTTCCATCTCTTGTTTGTGCAGGATCTTTGTGTAGCTGGGCCGGCAAAGGGAACAAGGAGCTGGGAGCAAGGGACGAAAAGAGAAGACAAGATCGACAAAAGTGAAGGATATCGGTTGGTCAATCTTTTCTTCCTTCTCTGTACTTTCATAAAGGAAAACTATCAAAGCTTTACTTTCAGTTGTTGCTAAGGAACTATCACCCTTAGAGTCGGGATAGGGTCATTCCGAGTCGGATACTTTTCCCCACAACAAAATGGCGACTCCGCTGGGGAACCTAGTATCTTGTTGGTGTTTGTAGTATCTTTGCTATTCATTTCCTGAACCAAAGAGTACCAAATCGAAAAGCTTTTGACTATATCAAAAGCGAAGTAGAGGGGTTGCTACTCTTGCTCATTTTCTGAGCAGATTCATGATTTGAAGAGCTGATCTACAAAAGACTCTTGTGCTCTTTGTGATAGCTTTTCATCCTCTTGATCATCCCTTAGCTTGTACTTGACCTATAGCTTTTTATTTCAGCAAAAACAGTGAATTTTTGAGCTTTTTATGACCCGGAAACCCTTGTAAACGCAACTCAAGTGTCTCAGTGCAGGCTGTCCAAAGGCAGTCTGCATTTCAGCGCAGGTACTCCCTTCGGGAACTGCACTGAGAGTCAGTTTGACAGACCAGAGCCTGCGCTGAACCAGTTAGGCTATGTCTTCCTAAGGTTTCCCACTGAGTCTTGGCCCTGTTTTCACTGTTGTTTTGCTGCTGATTGCTTGTCATTTGTACTTGCTGTAAACCAACTTTCCTTGACATTATTCCGCCTCAGTTGTATGATGAAACTGTGATTGTTCTTTCAATATTTCTTGTTTCAGTTACAGTTTCCCATTGTGAAAAGCAAACCAGTATAGCTGTGGCCTCTTAGATCCTGAACTGTAAAAGTGTCTTTGTGATTTTAAGAGCTAGTTTTATTACTGTTCATGGTTGTTTGAGTTTGTTTGTTTTTCATTTTGTGGTTTGAATCTATACATTTCCAGTGTCTAAACAAGTCGATCTTAAGGTGTCTTTTGATTTTGGACAAGCTTGTTTACTTTCGCTTGAAATTAGATTCAAAGTTATACAACAGTTTCCTTTTTGTCTTACATCAACATTAAGGAAAAAGAAAAGAAATATCTGCATTGTGCATGTGCATTATTGACAGTTTGCATGTGATTTAGGAAAGAGTGCATTTAGTGTGTGTTCTGTGATCTGTGAGAAAAGTTGATGTCTTTCTTTTCCCTCAGTAGATTAAGGTTTTCAAAGTTGAAAGATTGAAAAGTTTTGCTTCTCATCTTAGATTGCATTTAGGAAGTTGTATATATACATCTCGTGGTGATCCTTAAAGGCAAACTGCTAAGCAAGATCAACATTAAAATAAATCCAATTTACATAACAACGCTTTGTAACATAACGCAAACATCTAGAGGTCTAGGTAGAGACGTGTTCCGGCGTCGTTAAACATAGTGACTGTCGATCTCTAGGAAGGTGGGTGATTCCTCCTGAGAGTCGGTGGCGCTAATACGGACTTGTGCTCCCACGTACCGTCGAGTATATATTGGGAGACCCCTATAGGCAATTATCCTTTATCCATAGGAAGCCGTGTCGGCCGCCCTACTGATCGCGATGCAGTGAACACAGCATTCACAAAGATCGACCACCCGTACCGTAAAACGTATTCTGTGGTTTCGCGAAAGGTTTGGCACACCCTCTGCCTAGATCTCCAGAGCAGTTTCTTTTGGCCCTTTTCAAACTCTATAACTGAAAAGGTCCAACCGAGCATTTGTCACTTCGGGCTCGTTAATACATCGAAGGCGACTAGAGTCATCTTTAGCTTTTTCTCGACTCTTAAAACATGAAAAAGCAAGTTTGTGTCTAAAAGCGTCGTTAATAAAATTTATTTTAAGCGGAAAAAAATCACCTGTTATTCCCACGTTGATCTTTCAGTTGAAAAGTATGGAGCCCACCAACCAAGGAGGCAACCTTGGCGGAAGTCCAAATCCCTCCTCCTCTTGGGGAGATGTTGGTGCGCCTCATGTGGCAACATTGTCACTTCTAGGATTGACAATCGGCCTCCCTGTATGGCTCTTTTCAACTAATGTAGTCCAGATCGCCACTAATCCTGAGCAGTCGAATCAACAGTCAGAACAGTCTAGAACTACCCACCAGCCTTCCACTTCTTACAATACTTCCTCTGATCCTTCATCTTAGCGAGGTGGAGCTGGCAAAAGTCAGCCTCCCAAGGAGAAGAAGGAAAAGAAGAAGAAAGAAAAGAAGCAGAAGGAGCCTATGGCGAAGGCGAATGGGGGCAAGCAGAAGACAGCTGACAAAAACCCACACACTGCACCGACCGGGCCTAAATCGCCATGTGTCATTTGCAAAGGGACCCACTTCCATCGTGATTGTCCTTGTATTCCCCGGATACTAAGAGACTGGTCCCCAAGGTTGCACAATCCGGTAGCATCAACCTCTGATAGTCATGTTGATTGCAGTCCGTCGACTAGCGAGAGTGAAGGACGAAGAGGGAGATCAAGATCACCCTATGTATTGTGTGAAGGCAAGCATGCCATCCACAAATGTCCATTCTTAGATGAGGCAAAGAGAGTTTTGGAAGATCGTCCGGTTTCACCGTTACGACTTCCTCCTGGGTACCAAAAACTCGCGCCTAATCCCTTGATAGTTGAAAATCCAGCTGACCCGCCGAAGTGGTCAGCTGAAGTGTCGGTCATTGAGAATGAACCTACTGAATCCAGACCAGACGAAAGTCTAAAGGTCGAAACGGCAGCTGACCCGGTTCTTCCTTCAGAGGTTTCATCGTCCAATGACTCTGTCATTGAAGACCCATCTTCAAATGACACCGTCGCCGAAGAGTCATCTTCATGCGACACCCTCACTGAAGAGAATAAGGATGACACCATCCAGGTTCTTTTCATTAGCACCGACTCTGATGAGAGTCAGGGCAATGCACCCATTCCTTTATCACAGGAAGGAACAACATCAGGGTCATACCCGGCCGTATATTCGGTCCCACCACCAAGCAACCTGGTTGTATCCTTTGATTGGAATCAACTAGGCAGACCCCGGTTACCAGCCAGTATACCATTCAGAATCATTGTCCAGATCTATAGAATGATTATGGCTGGTACTATCATTGATGAAGGGGCGTCTGTGAGTATCCTTTCCTCTGTTGCTTGGAAAGCACTGGGTTCCCCGGCGCTTTTACCTGAGTTAAGAAATCTCTCATGTTTTGATAAAGGAACCAGTCGACCATTAGGGATCCTCCCCAATGTGCCTGTTACATTGAAAGGGAAGACCGTCAATTTGAACGTGATGGTCGTCCAGGGACCCTTGGATTATAACCTACTCCTTGGACGTGACTATATTTATTGCATGGGAGCGATAGTCTCCTCACTCTTTAGAGTAATGTGTTTTCCACACGAAGGAAGGGTGGTCAAGCTCGTAGACCAACTTTCGTTTCCGGGATCTCGCATCGCAAATAGTCAAATACCATTCCTAAATGGTCTGTTCACTCAGGATTCGCCTCCACCCCCAGTCCTCCTTCCCGATGAGTGCGAGTGATTCGGAAAGAAAGACTGGAACCCAGGGGGCATGCACCCTGGTCTGCTTCGGGCAGAAGAAACCCTGGGTATAAGGTAGAATTTCTGCAGAAGAATAGACTAGTCCGTACCCCGTCCGGCGGTGGAAGAGGGGTTGTTCTAGAATAATATTCTTTTGTCAAAGTTATGCGAGTGAGATAATCAGCTTCTCGCTCCCCTTGTCTAGATAATCAGGATACCGAGGAAGGGGACCATTTGCGGTAGCAAGTAGTAACCATCTTTGAAGACAAGCCTCACCCATTAAAACATATGTTTTGAAGGATAAGTAGGGGCAGCCTCCAAAGAAAAAGATTCTATTGCTGCAACAGGTGGTCGCCATCTTTAGTAACCTGATGATGGACATCACTGAAGAAAGAGATTGATTTGCGGCAGCAAATAGAACCCTCTTCGGATAATAAGAAAGAGGCAAGCCTCCCTCAATAATACCAATGTTTTGTCTTTGAGTAGTGTTCTTCTCTTGTCACAAATAGCTGTTCGTTAAAAGTTGGGCCGACGGGAAGCTTGAGTACCGCGTAAGACCCCTTAAAATAACGAGAAGACTAGTATCGTTAACATTAGATTGGCAAGATGACAAGTAGCTGTGAACACCCAAAGAAAAGCAGAGGTAGGGGAGAGGAGGGGCAGCCTCGAAATTCTATCCTATGTCTGGGGGCATGCGAACTTTCGGAATGTGAGCGAGGGACGACTATTTATTTTTTTAAATTTTTAGGTCCTCCCTTTAAACCTGTAGGTCTAACCCTTTAAACTCATAGGATTAGCCGATTCCGACCTTGCATGAAGAAAGTCTGTGGGGCAAAGGTAAAAACTTGCCAAAATTGGAGCATAGCTTCGTGAGATAAAGCTCCTTAAAAAATAGCTATCTCACAGGAGGCGTTCTTATTCTATGACTGGTATATCGAGCAGTTTTAGCACATAGTTCATGCTCGTTAAAAAATAAACGCAAGATCCGAGCAGTTTTAGCGCATAGTTCATGCTCGTTAAAAAATAAACATAAGTTTATGAGCAGGCTTTCCTTTAGAGTTCAAGCTCATTCAGAAAAAATGAACCGGTAAATACCCTTCTGAGATCGTAAATTCATCAGCCATAAAAGCCTTGGTCGTGTTTGTGCACCGTCACCTCCACCGTCATTTGGCCGATCATTCACTTCCATTTGTGTGTTTACCCATTTTGAGGAACATCTGCGAAGAGTGATTTCACTTAGCCATCCTTGTGACACTGCCGTGATTGGAATATTCCAACTTGTACCTGGAATCTGCTGCTGCCCTGTTAATCACTCGTTCCTCAAAAGACGAGTCTTCTTTGAGCTCTTTTCACTGACTCGTAAAATATGAAAAGTTTGCCGAGTTTTGGCCTTCCAGCTCGTTAAAGCGACCGGAAGAGCTATCCCTCCTCTAGATTTCAATCTTTTTGGACCTGAGGGATTATTGCACAAAAAGATCGAGCGCTTGTCTTGTTCGGCTCGTTAAAAGTACCGAACACCCATCCCTTCTGTATTGTTTTATACTTTTTCGGACTTAAGGGATTAGATGACGAAAAAGGAATTTTGGAGTTGACTTTATGTATCTTTTCAGACTCTCTAAAAATGAAAAGGACCGAGTTATCCTTGTCGTTAGACTCGTTAAATTCATTAAATAGCGACAAACTTGTCTTTAGACGAGAACGAGTTTCCCTATCGCTAAGCTCGTTAAATCATAGCGATGGGCCTGCCCGAAGGGCAGGTTATAGAACAAGCATATATTATCCTCCTCAAGCTTGACAAAAATAAAGAGGTACTGGTCAGAAATGACTGGGGAAAAATTGGGAGAACATCAAAGTTTAATGGTAGCAAGTCGCTCTTGAACATGACACTTTTCCTCCGTACCACATCGGGTTGGGTTGTTTCATTCACCGGTCTCATCACCATGGTCTTCGCCAAACCATCCACATTTTGGGGTAATGCTACCGATCCATCGCATCAGTGTCGTTATATGTTCAAGAGAGGTCATTCTGAAAGTGTCAACCGTGTCCCATCCACTGCCATACATTATCCTTCATCCATTCATGATCGCCACCCTGAATCATATGTCACAGTTTGTTTTCACCTCCACTAAAATCATTAGCTCCATTCCGTGTCATTGATGTGGGATTCATTAAGGCCCTCCTTTGACGGATCGCTTCTTGTCGACTTTAGCTCATTATCCAAGAAGTTGATCTAGGAACAACCCCATCAGTACTTTGAAGCTTGCATGCCTCAATGGCAAGTTTCTCACTTCCGGCGACAGGTATACATCAATGACCTTCGACCAGAAGATTTTGCATGGTGTTCGACGCCAAGTCCTTTATTCACGCCACGTGAATTGTACTGCAGTACCTTGAGGGTCATTATCATTATCGGTGATTCCTCTCGCGCTTGTTAACGGTTTTCATCATTGACCGGTAATCAAGCGATGTCTTTCCATGTTCGACTTCAGCGAAATTCTCACATGGATCGACTTGTACTTAGAGTGAAGATCGAACGAGTTTGAAGATCCCGGATCTAGTTTCATCCATCCGGGCTGCGATACATATTCAGGAAATATAAAAGCATTTGTCATGTACATCATTGCAGCAGATGATCATCCTAGTCAAAGGATGATAATTTCAGCAGAGAATTATCAGTCTACCATCAGACGATCGTCTGTTCTATGTACCAAAATGTATTTATAAAGCTGAGCATGGGAATGCCCGCCTCAGCTAGATCATGAAAGCAGAACGAAAAATAATGTATTGTATTGTATTGTATTACAGGGCGCCTCCTCAGCACTGGAATGAACTTCGGACCCTCTAGATAAAGCATTTCACCCGATAAACGACCTCATACTTTAGGGGGCAACTGTTATAGACATTTTTGTGCCTCACAACATGGAGTATGAAATGTCAATAATTACAGGGATCCTCAGTCCCTAAACATGTTGTTCTTACCCCTAGAAGAACAAGGTCAGCAAACCACAGCACTTCCCATCAGTTCTCCACCTGAAAACACTCAAAAAAAGGCTATTTTTGGATCATGTCAACTGCTCCACTGAGCAACTGCGCTGAATGTCAACTGCTCCTCCTTGTACCTGCGCTGAAAGTCAACTCCAATGAAGGCTACCTGTGCTGGGCGAGATTGGCCAAGTGGCACAGTCATTCTGCAAGGTGTCAATTGCCCAAGAAGCTTCCAAACTGACACTTGGTTCAAGGGATTCGCCCTGTGATGAGTAAGAGGTACTTGATCTCCATGTGTAAGCAAGGATCTCCAAGTGGACTCAAGAACTGAAGTTTAACTAAAGTGGGAGAGGACACTAGTCAGCTTTATGCCGGCCTCAAGCTGACTCATCCTTTCTCCAAATCTCCTATATATAGAGCTCTTCTATGAGGTCTAGGGAGGCTGGAATTTTGTGCAAAGCAAGGAAGTGCTGTTGGTTTACAGTTAGAGCTATTGGGTGATTGCTTTTATAGAGGTGAAGAGGAGATTTCTTGCTGCTGGGGAGGTGCTGCTGGATTGGAGCCATTGATGGTTGTAACCTTCTCAGAACCTTTTACTTCTATCAATAAAGCTTTGAATGTTCTCCTATATACTTGTATTGCATTGATGTATTGTATTTACTTGTATATCTGATTCACTCTAATCCATGCATCAGTTATGAGTACATGTTTCTTGTAGTTTCCATCTCTTGTTTGTGCAGGATCTTTGTGTAGTTGGGCCGGCAAAGGGAACAAGGAGCTGGGAGCAAGGGACGAAAAGAGAAGACAAGATCGACAAAAGCGAAGGATATCGGTTGGTCAATCTTTTCTTCCTTCTCTGTACTTTCATAAAGGAAAACTATCAAAGCTTTACTTTCAGTTGTTGCTAAGGAACTATCACCCTTAGAGTCGGGATAGGGTCATTCCGAGTCGGATACTTTTCCCCACAACAGGGATCCCATTGCCACACCGGATGTTTGTTCATAAAATACTCCTTGGAAGGTGAACACAGTTGACCTTAGGCAGATCTCAGCCAGCTTTGCAGTCCCTGGATCAGCGACTTCTTTTATAACTTGAATGGCTTCATCAAGAGGGACCGTAGTGAATAAGGATACCACGTCGAAGCTTACAAGGATATCATCATGCTCCAACTTCTCATTTCTAATAAGATTCACAAAGTCCTGGGAGTCCTTGATGAAGGAATCAGTATTTCCCACAAGGGGCTTAAGAATTTTTGCAACATATTTCGCAAGCTCATAGGTTGGGGAACCAATAGTATTAACTATTGGTCTAAGGGGGACTCCTTCTTTATGGATTTTGGGTAATCCATAGATTCTGGGGACAGTTTCACAGGAGGGGATCAACTTCTTCTTTAATTTTTCGTCAAGGTTGGAATTAGAGATAATCTTCTTTACATCCTTCACGATTTTGGGGATGGAATTGCTGCTTAGCTTCTTATAACTGCCACAATTTAGGTGATCATTCATCTTACATACATAATCTTCTTTGTCTAGGATGACCACAGCTCCTCCTTTATCTGCTTTAAGAACCACAACCTTGTCATTGCTTCGTAAGGAATTGAAGGCTTTTTGTTCCTCTTTACTCAGGTTGCTTTTGGGAATTTTGGCTTTCCTCATGATGAGAGAACATTCTTGCCTCAATGTTTCTTTATCCTCCACAGTAAGGTTACTGATCCCATCCTCTATGTTACAAATCATCTTTTCAAAGGGAAGGTTTTTAGGAGTCACTGCAAACCCCAGACCTTTGCTGAGAATATTAATGACTACAGGATCCAATTCCAGGGAAGATAGGTTAACCACTTTTCTTTTTGATTTATCATTATGCTTTCCACTGCCCATCTTCATTGTTATTATGTCCTTGCTCTATGAGTTGGCAAAGTTATCTGATTTCTGAAGAAAAATTGGAGTCACTAATGTCGAGAGCCCCTTGCCATCTGTGTTGTGATTGTCCCTTGTATGGGAATTCAACGAATTAGCTTCATCATTCTGCTCCCTAACCAGTTTGATTTCATCACCAAAACCACTGTTTATCCCCAGAGGTTTAGTGATATATGTGCAGTTTTCTTCCTTTGAATTCTTATCCCATCTGCTATGATTACCGCTGCCACTCGATATATTCAACTTATCATGATTAATATTAATAATTCTATGGTTTTCTCTAGCGTTAATCCTAACACCTGCGCAGTTAATACCTAAAGACGATGTAAATCATCCCATGGTCAATCCACATGCATCACTGCTTCTAAAATTACTTCTTCAAATGGTAAGACTGTATCCAAGAAATCCAGAGCTGAAGTAGAATCGAGGGTCCAAGCCAGAGCCACATTTCCATCTAACTCCTCTAGTTAAAAAGGAGTGGGACTGTTGTGTACAGATTTAACGATAGATTGATAAGCGAGTTGTGCTGCAAACATGAGAAATGCCATTCCACCTACCTACCTTCCATCTAATGTGGTGGTAGATGAAGGTAAGGGCCAAGGGTCCTAAAAATAACGAGTTCAAAAGAACTCTTTCCGAGAAGGTCCCCTAGAGGATGAAATCATATTAATTCTAGCTGTAGGAGCAGGGATGTAGAATATACCTATTCACGAAGAGTACATCCCAACACCTAAATTCTCAATAGGTTGACAGGGATTGTCCACCAATGAAATGGTAGAATCCAAAGTTGCATGAGAGTCACCTGGAGAATAATCTAACTGATCAACTCTAACAATCCTCCCCTCATGAGGAAAATAGAGGATGAAGAATAATGATGAAACTATGGCATCCATATCATAAATCCAATTCCTGCCTAAGAGGAGGTTATAATCCAAGTTTTCATCGATGATTTATACCTCAATATTCACTACCTTTCCCCCAACACAGATAGGAAAGGCTGGGATAATCCCATGCAGCCTATGAGAGTGTCCATTAAAAGTCATCAAAAGTGTTGGTGAAGGAACAACTGAAGGTGATCCAATTGCCTTCCAACATGACATAGACATCACGCATGTGGAATTTCCCTCATCTATAACAGTCTGAAAAATATTGGTCTTTCGGTATGTGGACTATCTCTGAAAAGCCATATGGTGAGGAAGTCTCCTTTTGACATTCAACGTATCAAAAGTGAACACTAAAGAATTCTTTTGGTCTACTGCACCAATTGCCAAAAGAAAATCACTTCTTTGAGCATGGCACGACTAGAATACCACCAATGCTGACATAGCACAAGGACTTTGAGCCAGATCTTCTATAATTGAGTAGTTTTGGGCTACCCTAGCATTAGGGTTAATAGTCAAGCACTTTGTGGAGCCTTTCAATATCAGAGGTATAGACTCAATAGAGGGCCACTAAATATGAAGCGGTTTTGTGGCTTTGGGAATAGATTTATCCCTAGATGTTTTTGATTCACCATAATCACATGCTCTGCAGTGATGTTGATATGAGAGCTCATCATATAAACATTTGACGAATTTTCCCCTTACTGGTTTCCCCCAGCGGAGGTACCAGCATTAGAATTCACGCCAGCGAGTAATTGATGCCCTTGGGGAAAAGGGTTAGTTAGAATAGCTTGGGAGCTAGAGGACCCTTTTTGTACTAATAGGCGCCAAGCATCTTGCATCTTAGGGCACATGTGAGTTAGATGATCTCCATTGCATAACTTGCATGGGAATTTTACCTTTTTCTTGGACTCTTTCCTACCCTCTCTGGCATCATTGCCACTTGTGTTTGCATTGCATTTTCCTTCCTGGTTCTTTTTCTTACCTTGGCCCTTCCTCTTCCCATAGGATTTTTTCTTTCCTTGGGGTTAGTGGTCTAGACGGTGTTTATAGAGGTAGGCTGGGAAGGTGTAGGTACAAATAGTGTTACCTGGGTAGAAGAAGCAGTTTGTAGAGACAACTGTTGTAATTGATTCAATAGGTTCAACGCATTAACATCAATCGATCTTACTATACCATCAGCATGGGCACCTTGTTGCGGTTTGGCTAAACCGACCTTAGATCTAGGAGCATCAGGTAGAATTTTTTGAAGAACCCTATAATGAGAATACATCAGTTCCAATTGCTGGGCTCTGAAAATGGCCTACTTTTCCATATAAACATTGTAGAGAGACACATCCTTTGAGATCTCAGGTTGTAATCATTTGAGAAACCATACGAGAAGGAACTCTGGCAGGATTTCAGCTTTGATAAGCCTTTTCCTCCTCCTCCATTCTTGGATGTGATCTGAAATGTGACTTGTGGTGTCTTGCTGAATGTTAGCCAGAAGTTCAATTCCGGCTTCATATCGGACAAGCAACTAAAAATGGTTCATAAAGACATTAGCCAAATCGTAAAAATAAGTATAGGTGACCCCTGGAAACCCTATATACCATTTGGCCGCATTTCCAGTTAGGGTATGTTGAAATAACCTCAAAATAATCCAATCATCTATCGGGGATTTGGATAAGCACCATAAATGAAATGTGGTTACGTGGTCTCTCGGATATTCACCACTCTTCCATTCAAATTTTGGGATATCTGAGGGAAGTTTAGTTGGGACTGAATGCCAAGCTGGATTGTACTAAATCAGATCATTTGTTAATTTAGTTAAGTCTAGCAAGTTTAGCGTGGCTAGAAAAGGGATTTGTGGTGGACCTTGCGAATTCCATCTAGTGTGGGCGAGTTTCCCAAACATCTGAAAAGAATGACCTAGAGTTTGAGAAACACCAGGTTTCCTGAAGTAACTCATAGAGCCTACTGAACCAAAAGGTGCTCCTTGTGCTTGATCAAAATTCAGAGTTTGACCAATGCCTGTCGAAAATCCTCCGTAACTAGTGAAGTTACCCCTTAACGAAGTGCTAAAAGGAGCTGATAGCCCTTGATAAAGATTCCATGTGTTAGAAAAGGGTGGAAAATTTTGAAATGAATTAACTGAAGAATATGGTACATTCCCTTGCTGGCTAGAATAAAATTGATTCCCAACTTCTATCCCACTAACCGTAGGGTTTGTCCAACTCTGAAATGGGTTATTACCTTAACCTGTAAAGGAAAAAGGCATTGACCCTACTGTTGGATTGGAGTGTGGTATATGACCACTTCCAAATGGAAAACACTGAAAATAAGTTGATCCACTCATCATGGATGTGGAGGCAGTTGATGGCATGTTCAAAAGAACTGAAGGAATCCCATGAGATGGCATTCCATAAGGGATAAATCCAAAACTAGATGTAGGAGCCTGAGAACTTCCACTCATTGATGGAATGGAAGTAGACCCAAATATACTCATGCTGGGAGTAATATAAGGGATAGAAATAGTTCCTCATCCTTGTATAGATATGGGAGTCTGCATACTCTCAAAACTTGTCGTAGACGCCATGCTTCCAGCAATGGTCATCGAAGGAATAGATGGGTGTAAACCTGGGCTCGAAGGCCTATGGGTCGGGGTTTTGACATACAATAAAATGTCTGGATGATCAGGAGGAAGAGGAGAATTCAGATACACAACCAACTCTGAAATCTCTTCAACTTTGATATTATCTTCCGACTTAAAAAGTACTGGAGAAAGAACTGGTGTGTTCCTCTCTAACTCTCTACTGGTGCTAGGTCTATATTGTGAATTAATGACTCCAAGTGGAGGATCAATCTTTGATGCAACTACTGCCACTCTTTGAAAACCACTGGTAGAATTTATCCTATGCCTTCTAGGAGAAGGCTCAGGACTTGTAGGTGATAGCCCATGAAGTCTCCTAGGTCGTCGAGATGGTTGATCAACCACTTTGAATTATTTAAAAGATCTACTTAAAGACTCCAAAAGTTATAAAGCTAGGCTGACTAGGAGCAAAGAAGACTCACTAAAAAGTCCCTAAAGATATCAGCAATCAAATAAATCTCGAGTATTTCCACTTCGGGTGATTAGGATCGGACACCAAAATACAAGAAAGTTAATAACAAGGGCCTTCTAAAAATAGACTGGGGTAATTATGCCCCAGGCCTACTAGCTAAGGTATCAGAGGCAGTTATGCTAACCTCCAGACAATAGCCTTTTCCGGTGGAAGAACCCAAGCTTTGCAAGGGTACCCTCCAGAAGTACTACTTAACATGATACAACATTAACCTCAGGGTCCATGAGATTCCCCTCCATAGCCACCTGTGTGATCCCTAGCATAGGCAACTATGATCACCAACTCGTATTAGAAGCCGGTCGGAATAGTCATGAGGTAGGATCCGACAAGTAAGAGAGGGGGTATATCTCGTACTTATCCTCACTCTCCCTCATGCTTTACTCCCAGTTACGAAGCTTTCCCGGTCTCCCTAATGCTATTGGATTTCGCTCATTAATCAAACTTCTATGTTTTGTAATTTTGAGTTGCCTTGGAGAGTTAACCCTCCTCTCGCCTAATCCAAGGCCCTAATAAACCTAAACTTATTGCTGTATTCTGATGACAAAATAAAAGTTCTAGTTTATTTTAATTTATTGTTTGATTTAATGGTTGTTCTTTACATCAAGGGTAAAGATGGGAGTGAAACCAACAATGTTTGTATGACACAATAGAAATAAATGAAAAACTAAGTACATGAATGCAGTAATTTTTTCTTCGATGAAAAGAGATCTCTATACGGGTTCTAGGAAACTTCTACAAAGAAAAGTACTTTTTCTCTTATTTTCTTGAAACACACTTCACACACCCAAAAACTAAAAGACTATGAATGCTTTAACAATGCAAACTACCCTAATGCAAGTTATAATGGAGATGTAAGATCCTAAATAACAATCAAAAAGAAAAAGCAATTGTTTATAAGTAACAATGAGCCAACTTAAGTACTGAAGAGGATACAAATTTTGAACAAAAAATTCTCTCCAAACAAGAAGGATAAATTGTAAAAGATTGCAATTCACTTTCAACAACAGAAAGAAACCATAAACCAAACTTGGCAAAAGAAAACAAAAAGAAAGTCTTTTGAGATCTTTTCTTTTTTAAAGAAGCAACCAAAACAACTTTTTGAAATCACCAAAATGCTACTAAAACTCAAAAGATTGAAAAAAGAGCACAAGGAGACCTTGCAAGTTACAAACTTGAAAGTGAATGAAAACTTGAGAAAATAGACTTCAACTTGTACAAAACGACCCAAATAACATCAAAGAGTTTGAAAAAATAACCAAGAAGCCAAGAAGGAAATACTTCCAAATTCGTCAAAAAGACTTTTAAAAATCAAGAAAGCTACGAGGCCATAAAACAAAGTAGATTCAAAATTCAGGCTTTACACTGAAACTGAAAACAATCTCATGTTCTGGAGGGCCAGAACAATCAAGAACTTCAGGACGAAATCTTGTGTGCCCAAACACAAACTAAAAACACTCCAGAGAAGCAAACCTTGGCCAAATATTTTCAATGAGGAAGAGACTATGAAACAATAGGATTGCAGAATAATTAAATTCTTCAGACAACAATTGACCACACAAAGACTGAAAAGACTAGGCAACAAATCTATCTGGGCTGAAAGATTTAAAAAAACAATGCAAAAATTTTCATACCCGACTATGTGCAAACATAGAGGCGTGCACACGTGCTCCTAACACAGGAAACTCACATATACGTGAGTTCACTTTATAGCAAGAAGAATATATACGTGACTGTAAACAATGTAAAGAGCGTATACAAAGCTTTGCAATAAAAAATAAAAAACAAAGTTTGATCCAAAAGATCAAACTTGAGGAGTAGGACTCTGGTAGACCAAATAAGACTATAACTGCAAGCAAAGCAAAGACAGAGCCGTCATTGAGAATGAACAACCCAAACAAGGAATAACAAGATTGTTATCCCCAGCAGAGTCGCCAATTTTGTTTCAAGTGAAAGCACCCTAGGGCTTTGGGTTAGAACCCCAACAGAGCATAAGCAAAATACAACAAGAAATACACAAACATGTCAGGCAATATGCTTATATTATCAAACTATGTAAGAGTGACTGTACCCAGATTTCCTTCGTTCAAGTAGGTCCCACAGGGTTCAGACCCTCTGCAACTCTCGATGTTGTTCAAACCTGAAAATCATTCAATTTAAACATACATAACAGTATAGAAGTAAAGCATATTCACAAAATTGACTTTATATCATATAAACAAATGATTGATCATACATGAAAATGACATTCATATATGAATTAAAACATAATTTGATGCATAGACATAGTTAATTTCAGAAGCAAGATAACATTTCTTTTATTTCAGTAAGCTATAAATAACATGGAGATAATTCACCTGAGCCTTTCTCTGGCTCCAAGAGGAACTGTCCTCTGGGTTCATCCTATCCCAGTCTTCAACAATCTTCTTCCATCACCAACACCATGATATCTCAAGCAAAATGAAGGATATCTATAATCAAGGAAACAAGGGTTTCTTGAAGCTTGGGGAAGTGCACGAGGCGCAGGGATTCATCAAACTCAGCCATCGATAATCTTAGTATAATAACTCTATCTCTTCTCCTCTCCTTAAGGCCTTCCCATAGAGGTCTATTTATACCTATCCCAATTAGTTTTTTAGTTGGGAAACAGTTGGGCCATGGGCAATAGGAGGTAATCAATAGGTGCAACACTTGAACTCCACCCAAAATTAAGGAAATTTAATTTTTGAAGTGTTTTAATACATATACGCTAGTTGGGTATTGACTGACCCATGTGTACACACTTTTAACTCAGGGAAAAATAACGTACAGGGAATAAAACACTATTTTTTATATATTTGGAACAAGGTTGGAAGGAGGGGTTGCCCTAGGCCATAAACAAAGCATCATATATACAAAGAGTGGTAAATTGTGCTATAACAGTGCTAGTTCATGCCTAACAAAATAAGTGAAGGCAAGATAGTTTTATTGGACCAATTAATCAGGTTTTAGGGATGATAGCATAGTTGGTTAAAACCACATCATTGGGCGTAGCCAAGGGCAAAGATTGAGAAGCGGGAACTGCAGGTCTCTGAACAAGGTGGTTCCTTATGGTGAGGGCTAACCCCCACTCTCTCTCAATTTGAGGCCATTGGCTTAAGGAGGTTGAGTGAGTATCTTGGTTTGTCATGTTGACCAGTGGGACAAATCAGGTTTTGGGTTCCCATGAATGTCATGCCCTTTGTTTTTGGTAATGTCGGTGAATTACTGATTGCGCACAAGAATGCTTGTACCATGTGGGCCTATCGACAGTGAAAAATCAACCACATAAGACCCACATAAGATGCCACCTGGGTGACATGTGGGGCCACTGCTAATGTTGCAAGTTTAATGGGGCTAACTTAAAATGGAATTATATTTCAATCCCTAATTCGTATTGGTGGAATAATTATACCGTTGGATCTAGTCATAAGATTAGAAGAATGCTTGGTGTAAATAAAAATAACTCCTTGGTCTTCGATCGCCCACTACGAACAGCCCTTGGATCAGTGCAACAGATGGGATGTCTTTATCCATCTCCTCACATGGGAGCAGAGCAGGTTCAAAAAAGGATCTTGGAGTGTCCCGAGGTTGGGCCAGGAGGGTCTTTTAATGCCTCCTTTGCTCATCAAAAGTGATTTCCATTTGCTCATCGTTGGCTCGGTGAGGAAATAAAAAGAAAAGGGGAACAAGCACACTTGGAGAGCGCAGTACAACGAAGAGGAAGTTGTATGCTGCGTTCAGGAAGGATGAATCGCTCCTGAAAAAGAATCTATTGATTCTCTTCCAATTAGTTGATTGGATAGTATCATAGGTGCGAGGATTTACTTCATGGCTGAGGTCTCTGGTTCAAGTCTAGGATAGCCCAGCTGCGCCAGGGAAAATCGTAGGAAGAAAAATAAAAAGCATCTTATTATTAATTCTTTTTCATGTATGGACTAGTTGGTCCAAGTACGGGGGATATAGCTCAGTTGGTAGAGCTCCACTCTTGCAATTGGGTCGTTGCGATTACGGGTTGGATGTATAATCGTCTAGGTGGTAACGATAGTATCTTTTACTCGAACCAGTGGCTTACTTTTCCTCCGTAATGGGGAATAGGACCAAAACATGCCACTGAAAAACTCTACAGAGACAAAGAAAGATGGGTTGTCAAGAACGTAGAGAAGGTAGAGTGGGTAGTTGGTTAGATCTAATATAGATCGTACATGGGTGATAGTTGGAGTCGGTGACCTATGATAGGGGCTCAAAGCAAGATCGATGACTAACTCTCAACTCTCGCACAAGTTGTATGGCTTATTATCAAATATGTGATAAATATGAAGTATTTTGTATTTCTCCCGGAGAAATATCTCGATCCCATCTTCCCTCCATTCTTTTGAACATGAAGAAGAATCTTTCTTCTTTCGTATTGATCCTTTGTCTATTCACTCATATGTGATAATTATTATTTTTCCCTATTAGATTTTAGTTTTCAACTAACACAGTTTTTCAGATTGGTTTGGTAGATCCCACGTTATTTGAGTTGTAACAAACGGGCCATAACCATTAAAATGGTTTTGTTTAAATGGAATAGATTGAGATCTATCTCAATATTTATTGTATGTTTTATCTTGATACTAAGATCTTGTCCATCTGAACAACTCTGGGCAGGGTATTTGATCAAAGAGTCGTTGTTTAAAATGATCAAGGTTGTGGCTGTGTCGACAAGTCCGACCCTATTCACTTATCATATATTCAGATTCGATGAACCCGAAACTAATTCCTGGGTGGATCAATTGCAAAAAAAAATTGTAGAACTTCCAATACCTGTTCGACAGATTCCTTCCCGAAGTGTTCAATTCTCATTAGATCTTCTCAACTGTAATTTAAGAGGTCCAATAATGTATGTATATTGTCTCTTCTGAGGGAGTTATAGGTTTTGGGGGGTAACTCTAATTGGTCAATGAAAATAAGTTGAAATGCTATTTTTTCTTTTGTTTCCCCTGTATCAATCAATATGCGCGAAAGGGGGAAGGGAAGCATATTAGACCCTTTTTTATTGTTCATTCCATCGATGTTCTGTTCCTCTCCATGCGGGAAGGGAATAAATAAGTCTATTAAATTTCAAGAAGCTTTGTAAAGTGCGTCCCTAGGATTTAACCCCCCATTTGTCCATATTTCCAGGAAAAGGACTTCTCGTATTTCATTTCCGCTCCCATAGGAATGAATATTATAATTCGCATCGCGAATAGGCATAAAAACAACATCTATAGGAAAAATTATGTCCTGATAATTATTTGGACTATGTATAATATATCCGTGATTTTTTTCAATTTGTAATCTGATATCAGAAGTAATTGATTTAGTAAGTCTAGCTATATTTTGTGTAGTATCAATTATTTTCACAGAAGGTGGTAATATGATATCTTTAGCAGTTACATTTCTGGGTCCAACAACATAAATAGAAGCTTCTCGGATTCCGTACAAGTCACTTCTGAATACAATTTCTTCTAGATTCATCAAAATGTCATGTATTGATTCTTCAATACCTATTATTGCGGAATATTCATGTTTTATGTTCTCTAATTTTACATGTGTGATACATGTTCCTTCTACTTCTCCAAGTAAAGCTCTTCACATTGTGATGCCTATTCTATCGGCTTGACCTTTGCGGAGCGGGGATAGAGAAAAATGGCCATAATGAAGACACTTACTATATGCTCTGGATTTGATGCATTTCCATCGTAGTGTCGGAATAGAGACTGAGATTTCATCTCGAATCTTACCAAGAATATTTGATCAGATCATTAAATCATTTCCTTCTCTTGAAATTCATTCAATTCTTACACGTCTCTTTTTGGGAGGTCTACATCCATTATGTGGCATAGGGGTTATGTCATGTACAAAACTTAATAGTATGCCACTTCTACGAATGGTTCGTAATGTTGTATCTCTCCCTCGACCAGGGCCACTTGTCATAACTTTTACTCGTTCCATACCACGATCCATTAATGCACAAATAACATTTTATGCTACAGTCTGGGCAGCAAATGGTGTACCTCTCCTTGTACCTTTGAATCCACAGGCACCAGTAGAAGACCAAGAAAGAACTTGTCCCCGTACATCTGTAGCAGTCACTATGGTATTGTTAAAACTTACTTGAACGTAAATAACTCCTTTGAGTACTCGATGTTCATTCCTACGTGAACCAATTCTTTTATAGTTTTTGACATATTAATCATTAAGAGTTCATTTCGAAAAATGCATATCGAAATCTATTTTACCACTAAATCCGTTAATTGATATGGAAGAGGATTACCCCTCTTTTTGCTTATGTCTCGGATTAGAACAAATTATCATAACTCATTTTCGTCTACGAAATGGTCGACATTTTCCACAAATTCTACGAATAGAAGCATGGATTTTCATATTTGTGACCCTCCAATTTGCTCATATTACATTTTGTTTCTTGAGACAGAGAGTCTGTTTCATCTGTGATTCTTGATCCCTATCAGATGTTCAAAAGGTGATTCAATCGTTTGAAGTTTTGTTGCTAAGTCTATATATTATACGTCCTTTGGTTAAATCATAAGCACTTGATTCGACCTTGACCCTATTCTTGGTAGTATTCGTACGGAATTACGTCGAATCCTACCCGAAATATGAGTCAGAATCTGACATCCATTATCTGTCAGAACTCGAAACATATCGTTGGGGAGTGATTCAGTAACCAAACCTTCCGCATGGATCAGATTCTGTTTCTTCATCTAATCTCCTCCTCTTTTGATTCAAAAGCTTGACTAATGTGCTTGGATGAAGATGAATGGTGTCTCGACTTGATCCGACTTTTCATACTATGGGGATATCTTACAGAATAAATATTTTTGGACAACATTTGGATTAATTACCATACATAACATAAAATTTCTCCTCCAATTTTTTTCTGTCGAGCTTCTCGATTCGTCAAAATTCCTTGGGAATTAGAAAGAATTACGATCCCCATTCCACCTAGAACTTTTGGAATTTCACGATAATTAGAATAAATTCTGAAACCAGGTTTGCTGGTACGCTTTGACATGGTCATATATGTCCTTTTCTTCCTTCTCTGATATTTTGAAGTCGATATCAAAAAATATTTGTGGCCTTCCTGATGTTCCCTAACATCTTCTATAAAACCTTCTTGTAAAAGGATCCTTCCAATGTTCTTGGTAATATTAGTAGCTGTTACTCGAACCGTTCCTTTTTCTCCCATGTCAACGTTTCTTATAGAAGTAATTAGATTGGTAATAGTATCGTTACCCATGATGAACAAATTCTTAGGAATTCTTGGTCTCGATATAAAAGGCATGTTCGATCTTCTTTGAGGAATATGCCTGAGGTACCCGAGAAACAAGAACAACAACTACCAATTCGTCAGCTAATATATTTCCAAAAAGTCAAAAACTAGGTGATAAAGGTTTTGTAAAATCTTCTAAGATGTTAATTGGTAAAAGTATTGGGGTTGGTTGAATATATTTACCAAAATAACCTAACCCCTTCTTTGTAAGACCTGCATAGAAATATGCTACTGATGTAAGTAAAGCTAGAGCAACCGTAGTATTAATATCATTTGTAGGTGCGCTAACTCCCCCTGAGGTAATTTTAGAATTCCCTTAGTTATTTTTGGGTCTTTACCCTCAAATTTGGTTTCTCAACTTGATACAGAATTAAGACGCCAATTCATCAAGGTATCAGGTTGGTTGCCCGCTCAAAGATATGCCGATCTTCCATCACTGGGTAATCGAGTTTATGTTTTTGGGGTTAACCCATTTCTTAGTCGTATAGCAACAACTTTGATAAGACAAAAAAAATCTGAATTAATCGTAGCTCCTTTTCCTATTGGTCCAGATGGAACGCGTGCTTGAATCGAAAGGATTTGTCCTGTATTTGGTATTGAGGCCCAGAGTCTCGAGGAAAGAGATGAACGAATATGCATTCGAAATGGATGTCAGAGTTATGATATGTATCATGACCAGGATGGAAATTAACCGAGTCATCTTTTTCCCCCATTCATAAGTATTTATATTTTGCATGCTTCAATTATTGGTTCCAAATCATTTTGGGGGTGAGAGTAGGTAGCTATCATAGTTACTTGTCAAAAATTCTTCTACTATATTGATTCAACCAAACCTAAAAATAAGAAATCGGAAGTCTCACGCCAAGAGAAGAATGAAGGGGAGGAATAGCTAATTCCTGAACACAAAAAACACTTTATTATTCTGTTTCAATTGTTTCGGTCGGAGAAAACAACCTACCTATTCTTTATTCATTCATCGAATGATAAATTACTACAAGTGAAGGAGATATACAATTGAAACAACGGAAGATTCAATATTTAAGAATCATATCTAAGATGACTGGAAAAGTTGAAACAAGACCAGATATGATTCATTCATTATGGGAAAATCCATAACTTTTGGAGATCGAATCGATCATCAGCTCCCAACCATGGGGTGTTGTTTTCTTCTATTTTCAAGCTAGTTAAAAATTGAGAAATTCTATGACCCCATTTCCATCACTAAACCTTGCAGTTTGGGTCATCATAGTAACTACCTCCTTCCATCCTTAATCAGGATTAGCGATAGTAGGGGTGTGTTACAAATTGGTATTAGAGAAAATGTTCAACATTCGACATTTGGAGATCAAATGAGGCCTTAGGGTAGTGTGATAAATATTAAAACCTAATTGTGCTGTGGGATTATTTTATTGATGTATTTTATTTTGATATATGTATATAACATAGCATTGATAATTCAATATGCCTATATTGATATTGACATACTACCTTGATGTGTATTGTTTCATCTAGACTTACACCAAAAAACTCTAAATAACAAGCCAAGGTGATGATTTTGTTATCTATTTGAATTTTGTTTAGTCTAAAAGTTACATGTGTGTATAACAATACATAAAAAGACACTAAGTTCTAAAATATAAGAGGATCAAAATGGTGCAATATATTTCTGATAGGTCATAAAATGTTAATGAAAAGGAAAGGTTAAATGATCACTGGGGAGAGGCAGGCTATCCTTGCTAGACTGATACACTAAGAAGTTTAAGGGATGAAATAATGAGTTCCAAATATGATATTAAAAAGCTTGTTGGAGCACAAGAGAGGAAAATAGAATTGAGTGAAACTTTCTGGTAATTTAATTGATGTGAAATTTCTTACATGAATTATCAACCAGGGCTAGCAAATTGATGAAATGTAAGTGCATTGTATGTGCTAGGAGTCTTTGTCACTCATGAAATTCATAAGTTAATTTGAGATATCAAAATGCGCAGGATTTTCTACTGCTATGTAAGTATATAAATCATTCATAAAAACGCAATGAATTCTATTTATCTTACTTAAAATAATTATGACACTCTTCTTAAGAGAAACTTCACACTTAAAATAAAACCACACTCACAATTTTCTTGAAATAATATCACTCATATACTTGCTTTAAAATGAAATCACTCTTGCTTATAAATAAAATCACACTTCCTTAAATAAAAATCACACTTTCTTATAAGTAAAATCACACTTGCATTCAAATGAAGTCACTCTTTCTTATAAACAAAATTAAACCTACAATAAAATCACACTAGAAATGAATCTACTTCAACAAAAAGAAATATTAGCTCGGCAAATGAAAATCCTATCTATATCAATACAATGTAAGGATATTATAATCTGTCAATGTGCACTAGAAATATTTCTTCTCCCGAACAATGAAATGATTAGAAAAACTGATGCAAAACAATCTTAAACCTATATATAGTAATCAAAGCTTCAACAATTAAATGAATTGATCGAAATCTGTAGGAAACATAAAATGAATTGTTAACTCTAAGAAAAGGGAAAGCCTTACTATCTCCAGGGGGCCCTCATACAATAAGCAGGAATAACAATAATCCTTTCATGAGATTATCAACCACACATTGCAATCACACAATGATAAAATTGAACAAAACAAAGTTTGTATAATAAAACAGAGTTTTTACAAAAAATTCAAGTTTGTCTCAACTATGAGGAGAGGCATATTTATAAAACCCTTATGCAATAAATGTTTCAGAGAATTAGGCATATGCTAATCAAAATTAGCTATATTTCACTATAAAGGATAATATATTGTGATCTACTCATTATTTTCTATCAACGAAACAAATCATGAGGCAAAAAATATTCATCTCGCTTGCCTTGTTCGTCTTCTATGATGGTGGACTTATCCTTTGACCAAGTTGCTAGAGTGCCTTCTTTATCGATCCAACTTTTGAAAATAGGAAAAAATCGTTGTCTCAACCAATTTCCAACTACCCATATGCCTTCTTTCTCTGTTGAAGCTATATAACCTATCAGACCTTGGACATAGCTGTAGAAACATACATTAGCTACAAAATGACTATAATTCGGTATCTCAGGTAGATTTTAAATTAAATAATAAAGGAAAATGGTATTTATGAAATAGAAGATGATTATGTACCTGCTATATTTTCAACCCTGCAAAATGATACACAAATTTTAGTTATGAAGATCAAAAAGAGAGGAATGGAGTGAAAATGAGTTGTAAAAATGAAGCAATTCTAGGGTTCAACACTCCCGCACATAGAAGAAATTGCATGTCTTGATGAATAATTTCAAAATTTGTGAGTCCTTTGTGTTACTGAGCCTCCACTGATACCTGAGCAAGGACATCTAAGTTACTCCTTGATTTCTTAGTAGTGATTGGCATCCTCAATTTCTTCATCAAAATTCAGTGTTGCGGGCCTATAATCTTCCTATTAAGAAATTTGTTTTGGGTTATCAATTTCTTGTTTTTATTATACCATAGACCAAGATGTAGTATGATTTTTTCATTCTACGTTGTATGGATTTTATTTTGTGCCTTTTCTATGTCATTCTCCTTCTTCAAAAGTCTATTAAGTATTTCCAACTCATAAATTTATTTCTTGAGGGTGTCTTCAACTTGAATTTCTCTTGAAATATTAAAATGGATTTCCTCACTTTCTCATTGGCTTTAGGATGCTACAATAATTTTACATGTAGCTCTTCTTTTCAAAGATTCTATATAGTCATAAATTTCTTGTTGCATAGGATCAATCACTAAATTTCTTCTAACTAGACTCTCAACTGTTGATGGGATAGGCGATGATCGAACTATTGCTGATGTAATTGATGATGATGAAACTCTAGGTTCCATTTCTTCTCTCTATAAATAAAAAAATCTCGGGGACTGTCGAGGTTATTCACACATTGCTTATATTGAGCCTTAAACTTCTTCTTATGGTAGATGATGGTTTAGATGGCGATTTAGTATTAAGAGACTACTTCTTAACTTTTTCTTGCTCTATTTTCTCTTGCTTTGTTCTCTTTTTAGATGAACTTTCTTCCTTAGTGTTAGCTGTCTTTATTTGAACAATTTTCTTTTTAAGATTCACTAACATATCTATAAGAGGAGTCTCATCCTGTGAATGTGAATCTTGTTGTGGAGGTGAGTTATTTTCCATCAAAATATTCCTTCTACTTTTGTTTCTAGGCTCTTCTATTTCTTTTGCCTTGAAATAATTTATGACTAATAAATATTCCCAATTGTCTCCTATGCTTCTCAGATTTCCTTCAATTAATAATTTCACTAGGCCATGATGGTATATCTATATATATATATATATATATATATATATATATATATATATATATATATATATATATATATATATATATTTATTTATTTATATTCTATTTCTCTTTCAACATTACCAACAATATTTCTTAAACTTCAAATTAGGAAATATGATAGGTTAGTTTCATTTACATCTAGCAAATTCATCATTAAACGTGCATGATAAAATAACATGTTACTGAATCTTCCTTCACAAGTTATATACTTCTGAATGATTAGCAGAAAATACCTCCATTTCTTCTTCAAATTTGTAGCTAGTATTCCCTTTTTAAACACAAAAATGGCCATACCTAGATTCTTGAGAAAAACTCTCCTTTATTTTTTTTCAATTCTTTTGTTCTTAGAACATCTCTCTCCAATTATTGGAAATCTGGTGGCTCTTGCTACAAAAGACTCTATTAACACTAGTTTCACATCCCCAATTTCTTCTTTAATGTCATCATATGCCTTAGAAAAATGTTTTTCTACCTCCTTCTCATGCCCATCGATTCTCTCCATACATTCTAGCCACCTTTCCTGGTGCAACAATTGTTTGACCTATGGATATCCCTCAATAAAATCAATCCCATTTGACTCAGACCTTACAGTGGCTCCCATGGAGAGGAGAGGGATATTTTTGAATTTATCATGGTTAAATGAGGACTTGGTTGACAATACACTTATTTTTTTGTTAAAACCCAAGTCCCGTTAGAATAATTAAGGGTAATCATTATTTACTATGGTGGTAGCAATGGTTACTCATCATTTATTTCATAATTCAAATGTTATACCTTTATTATATAGCTTAATATTTACATACCTTTGATACTTTGTCTTACTAATTTTGATTTTTCTTTTATAGGTTGTTAACTTGCTTCAACTACAATCTTCATTGGAGTTGTTTCTTCCATAACTTTCATTTTCCCTAGTCACAATCTACCAATTCAGTTGTAGAATTTTGTTAGAGCTACAAATTGTTGAAAATTACGTAGCTACATTATTTTCAAAAGAAAAAAGAGGAATAAAAAGAAAATGGTATTAGAATAGGGAAAATAAAATCTAGGCTACCAATAAGTCTTGGTTTTCAACGTGGATATTTTGTATAAACATGGAACCAATTTTGGTTTTCATGCTTATACCCATATATATATATATATATATATATATATATATATATATATATATATATATAATTTGTTTCTCTGAAAGTAGAAGACTAAGTTGGAGATGAAGAAGAATCTCTTCACCAACTTCAAATCAAAATTATCTTGCAGATTTCTTATAAATTCCTCCATTGGTAATGGTTTATGATATATTCATAATCTATGACCATTTACAAGGAAGGTCAGTTTCTCTTCATCAATGGTTCTGATTTTGATTATCTTTGTGCCAGTTTAATCACCATTTAATTGTCAACTAGGGTTGGCCTATTTATTTCAAAGGTGTCTACACTATCTATGCCGATACATAACAACCAAGGATAGAAATAAAGAACATAAAGAAATGTTGCTGAACCAATTGAAGAAACTAAACGCTCATGTTGAAATAAAAAGCATTCTATATGAATGAAATCACAATTCATGTTTTACCAAGAAAAGGGTGTGCCATACAACATATTAACGACTGAGCTAGCTGGTCAAATATTACAACTTAAATTAATCCTATGTGACAACATATCAAAGTTCTGAAAAACAAAAGTAAATATTCTCTAAGAATTATACAACGACAACAATGATTTCACAGTTGCGACAAAGAAACAATTAATTTAATGCTATACTACTACTGCAACATCTGCTAAAGACGAGGTCCCTTCCTCCCTAGTAGGGTGCATGGATGGAATGCAAACTAGTTAAATATTCAATGCGAAATCTATAAAAGAATCACCAATGATGTTATTGTATTAAAATAGCTATGAATTACAGAATCAAAATGATGATACTATCTCATGTTTCCTTCTTGCCTCCTTCCAAGGAAATTAATTCTTTTATAAAGTTTACATGCCCAAAATAGGGAACAGATCAGTCATGAGAATCTCATGATTCTCATACTGAGAAATAATGAAAGAAAATAGAAATTGTTAGAACTGGTTTCTAAACACAAGGCCTATTCATGTTACATCATTCTCTAAAATCATAACCGACTAGATGCCTAAACCACCCATAGATAATTCATTATTCTCCACAACTATCTTGTCGAATAATACCCACGGTCTTGACCATTGCACTATAACAACATCTCACAGTATAACAACAACTTCAGGTGTAACAACAACGATGTGTAACAACAGTTTAGGTGTAACAAAAACTTGCAGTGTAACAACAAATCCTCAAAATATATTTGTGAATTAACAACACAACTATCCATTCTTTGGCCTTCAATTCATGGGAAACACCTGAAGGAAAAAGAGCCAGAGAATTTCCTACACACTTACTATTCTTATCCATAAAAAATATATCACTTCATTCATATTCATAAAAAATTGAAAAATAATATGTCACAACAAAAGTTTCTTCTTATAACCGGGAAAAAGATAATTAGGATGTAAAGTTCACAGGTTCAAAGGTTAAATGGTCAAAAATGGGGGAAAGAGATATCTAAAGTATGAACAAAATTTGCACCCAACAACTGCTCCATTATCAAAAAAAAATTCAATCTCATATGGACCAAGCCAATGAGTTTGAAAATTTCCTTGAAAATCTTTAAATTTTGAATCAAAAATCAATTCCTAATCACAAGGCTGAAATTTCCCTTCTCTGATAAAATTATCATGTCATCTCAATCATTGTTGTTGGACTATATTGGTTCTTTGAATAACATCTTGTCTTATCTTGTCCAGTTCATTCAATTGATCCATTCTTTGTCTTTGGGCTTTTGATATATCAAGACCCAATTTGGTTGTTGTTTTAAAAGTATTTATGTAGAAGTCAATAGGAGAGATGACTTCATTTCCATAAACAAGTTGATAACGAGTGTGTCCTATTGTATTTTCCCATGTAGCACGATATGCCCATAAAGCTTCTGGAATCTTTCCTTCCCAATCCCTTCTATGAATATGCATAGTCTTGGTAAGAATTTCTTCAATTACTTTATTGATATATTCAACTTGTCCATTGGAATGTGCATGATATGGAGTTGACTTCATATACTTGATTTTGTACTCCTCCATTATCTTTTGTACCAACTTGGATCTAAATTGAGTGCCTTCATATGTCACAAAAAATTCTGGCGACTGCCGAGGTTATTCATGCACTACTTATATTGAGCCTTAAACTTCTTCTTATGGTAGATTATGGTTTAGATGGTGATTTTGTACTAAGAGACTGCTTAACTTCTTCTTGCTCTGTTTTCTCTTGCTTTGATCTCTTTTTAGATGAACTTTCTTCCTTAGTGCTAGTTGTCTTTCTTTTAAGATTCACTAACATATCTATAAGAGGTGTCTCATCCTCTAAATGTGTCTCTTTTTGTGGAGGTGAGCTATTTTCCATCGACAACTTCCTTCTACTTTTGTTTGTCTTATCACTAGGCTCTTCTATTTCTACTTCTTTGAAATGATTTATAACTAACAAATCTTCCCAATTGTCTCCTATGTTTCTCAAATTTCCTTCAATCAAGATTTTCACTAGGCCATGATGGTATAGAGCGTTATCTATAGATTGTATTTTTATTTGAACATTACCAACAATCTTTCTTAAACTTCGAATTAGGAAATATGATAGGTTAATTTCATTTCCATCTAGAAAACTCATCATTAAACGTGCATGATAAAATAACATGTTACTGAATCTTCCTCCACAAGTTATAAACTTTTGAATGATTAGCAGAAAATGCCTCCATTTATTTTTCAATTTCGTGGCTAGTATTCCCTTTCTAAACAAAAAAATGTCCATATCGAGATTATTGAGAAAAACTCTCCATTCTTTTTCTTCAATTCTTCTGTTGTTAAACCATGTGTCTCAAATTCTTGTAAGTCTTGTGGCTCCTGCTACGAAAGAGTCTATTAACACTAGATTCATGTCCCCAATTTCTTCTTCAATGTCATCATATGCCCTAGAAAAATATTTTGTTACCTTCTTTTCATGCCCATCGAGTTTCTCCAAAAATTCTAGCCACCTTGCATCGTGCAATAATTGTTTGACCTATGGATATCCCTTGATAAAATCAATCCCATTCGACTCTGACCTTACAATGACTCCCATGGTTGAGAAGTATAGCCCACAATTTCTCTATTGATAGGGTTAAGGAGTGAGACACATGAGTATGGAATGAATTAGAAAACAAATTTTAGGTGAGGGTTGTTTCAACATGAAGAGGAATGATGAATGGAGAGGAGAGGGAGATTTTTTAATTATATCACGGTTAAACAACGACTTTGCTGAAAATACACTCATATTTTTGTTAAGCCCCAAGTGGTGTAATAATAATTAAGGTTAATGATTACTTAGTATGGTGGTATAAATGGTCACTCATCATTTATTTCATAATTCAAATGTTCTACCTTTATTATATAACTTAATATTTACATACCTTTGAATATTTTTCTTACTAATTTTGATTTGATTTTTATAGGTTGTCAATTTTCTTCAGCTGCAATCTTCATTGTAGTTATTTTTTTCCATAATTTTCATTTTCCCTAGTCACAATCTGTCAATTCAGCTGCAGAATTCTGTTAGAGTTACAAATTTTTGGCGACTCCATAGCTGCATTATATTCAAAAGAGAAAAGAGGAATAAAAAAAAATAAAAAATCTAGGCTGCCAAGAACTCTTGGTTTTCAACCGGGACTTTTTGTATAAACATGGAAAATTGTTGGTTTTCATGTATATATATATATATATATATATATATATATATATATATATAATTTGAGAAATAAAGTAGAAGACTAAGTTGGAGAGGAAGAAGAATCTTCCTTGACCAACATCAGATCAAAATTATCTTGCAGATTTATTATAAATTCTCCCATTGTTAATGGTTTATGATATATTCATAATCTATGACATTTACAGCCAAGGATAGAAATAAAGAACAAAAAGAAATGTCCTTGAACCAATTGCAGAAATTAAACAATCATGCATAAATCAAAAGCATTCTACATGAATAAAATCACAACTCGTATTTTACCAAGAAAAGGGTGTGCAATACACCAGATTAATGACTGAGCTAGCTGATCAAATATTACAACATAAATCAATCCTGTGTAGCATCATATCAGACATCTGAAAAATAGAAGTAACTATTCACTAAGAATTATACAATGACAACAATGATTTCACACTTAGGATAAAGGAATAATTAATCTACTACTATACTAATACTGCAATGTCTGCTAAATACGGGCTCCCTTCCTCCCTAGCAAGGCACATGGATGAAATTCGAACTAGTTAAATATTCAACGTGAAATCTATAAAAGTATCACCAATGATGCTCTTGTATTAAAATAGTTGTGAATTACATAATCAAAATGACGATACTATCTCATGTTTCCTTCTTGCCTCCTTCCTTGGAACCTAATTCTTTTATAAAATTTACATGCCCAAAATAGGGAACAGATCATTCATGAGAATGCCACAATTCTCATGACGAGCAATATTAAAAGAAAATAGAAATTGTTACAACTAGTTTCTAAATACAAGACCTATTGAAGTTACATCATTCTCTAAAATCATAACCACCTAGATGCCTTAACCACCCATAGATAATTCGTGCTTCTCAATAGTTGTCTCATGGAATAGTACCCACGGTCTTAAGAGTTGCGCTGTAACAACATATCGTGATGTAACAACAACTTGAGGTGTAACAACAATGGTCTAAAATAGCACTTGAGGTGTAACAACAACTTGTGGTGTAAAAGAAATGGTATATAATAGCAAATCCTCAAAACATATTTGTGTATTAAAAACACAATTGTTCATCCTTTGGCCTTGAATTCATGAGAAAAACCTAAAAGAAAAAGATCTAGAGAACTTATTCCACACTTACCCTTGTTAGCCATGAAAAATATATCACTTCACTCATTTTGAACAAAAATGGAAAAATAATATGCCACAACAAAAGTTGCTTCTTATAACCAGGAAAACGATAATTAGGATGTAAAGTTCACAGGTTCAAAAGTAAAATGGTCAAAAATGGGGAAAGAGGTATCTAAAGTATGCAGAAAAGTTGCACCCAAAAACTACTCCATTATCAAAAACACTTTCATCTCATAAGGACCAATCAAATGAGTTTGAAAATTTCCTTGAATATCTTTAAATTTTGAATAAAAAAGAAATGCCCAATCACCAGGCTGAATTTCCTTTATTTGATAAACTTATCATGTCATCTGACTCCTTGTTGTTGGACTATATTGGTTCTTTGAATAACATCTTGTCTTATCTCATCAATTTCATTCAACTGCTCCATTCTTTGTCCTTGGGCTTTTGATAGGTCAAGACCCAATTTGGTTGTTGTTTTAAAAGTATTTATCTAGAACTCAATATGAAACAAGAATTTCTTTCCATAAACGAGTTCATAGCGAGTGTGTCCTATTGTATTTTTCCATGTGGTACAATATGCCCATAAATCTTCTGGAAGATTTTCTGCCCAATCCCTTCTATGCAGACGCACAGTCTTGGTAAGAATTTCTTCAATTACTTTTTTGATAGATTCAACTTTTCCATTGGCCTATGGATGATATGGAGTTGACTTCCTATGCTTGATTTTGTACTCCTCTATTATGTTTTGTACCAACTTGGATTTAAATTGAGTTCCTTGATCTATCACAATTTCCCTTAGGAGACCAAACCGAGTGAAAATATCCTCAAAAAGAAAATGAAACTACAACATTTTCAGTAGCAAAAGGAAGTAATTTAGCTTCTACCCATTTTGTGACATAATTTGTACAAAAAAGAATGTACCTTTCTTGTCTTGATGGTGGATTGATTCAAACAACAAAGTCTAAAGCCCATTTCTCAAAAGGTTGAATAAGTACCCGAAGTTGTCGAGGAATTTCAAATGAACGAACAAATTTCCCCCTTATTTAACAATCGTCACACGTCTTAACATATTTCTTGGCATCCTTAGAAAGAGAAGGCTAATAATATCCTAAGAGAAGGACTTTATAAACAGTTCTTTTATCAGTAAAGTGTCTTCCACATGGTTCATCATGACAAGCCTTTAATATTTTTTGAACTTCGTCTTCTCTAACACACCCTTGGATGATTAAATAAGATGCACTAATTTGAATAACCTTGCTTTTCTCTAGAGGATACAAGTGTTATGGTAGTCTCCTTCTAGCCAAATAATTAACAATATCTGCAAACTAAGGAGATTTAA
This sequence comes from Pinus tabuliformis, assembly GCA_031772625.1. Classification (NCBI taxonomy): domain Eukaryota; kingdom Viridiplantae; phylum Streptophyta; class Pinopsida; order Pinales; family Pinaceae; genus Pinus; species Pinus tabuliformis. Next base: position 420,762,743 of record CM062810.1, read on the forward strand.
TAGATACTAAAAAAATATATTCATCAGGAAAATTATCTTCTATACGAACATCATTATTATCTTTTTGGATTATGGATAGAAAATAAACAATTGTCTTTTGTTTTCCTGGTCTATCCAAAATAGTAATATAGATTTCTTATAATAAAAATAACCATTTTCTAATTCTTCCATTACTAATTTGTTTATTCATTAAATATCTAATTGTAGAATGATCTGTGTGTATGAAGGTTTCATAACCAATGATATAATGTCGGAATTTCTTGATGGCATGTAAAACAACTAAAAACTCATTTTCTTTTACATTATAATTCAACTTCGTAGGGGTCAAATTTTTTCATTTGTAATAAATGGCATAAGGAATTAAATATTTTTCTCCTAATACAACTCCTAAAGTTTTACATTAGGTATCAGTCAAAATGTGATAAGGTAGTTTCCAATTTGGTCGTCTTAAAATAGGTGCTTCAGAAATATTTTATTTAAATGTTTCAAAAGCTTTTTGGCTGTAATAATTCTAGATCCAATTCACAAAATTTTGTAGGTAATTTGAAAAGTGAATAGGAAATATTTGTAAAGTTTCCTATATATCTTCTATACTATGGAGTAAAACTAGGAAAACTTCTAACATCTCTTCGACATGTAGGAATTGATAACTTGGAAATGACTTCTACATTAGATGCACATACTTCAATTCCATCTCCTAAAATATGGTGGCCTAAAACAATTCCCTCAGTAAGCATCATAACACATTTTTCATGGCTTAATTAAAGATTTTATTCTTTACACCTAATGATAATTTTTCCAAATTTTTAAGAGCTTCTTCAAAAGAATTTCCATAAACAGTAAAATCATCAATGTAAACTTCCACACAATCATGATTTAGATCAGAGAAAATACCTTGAACTTACCTTTGGAGTGTTGCAAGTGCATTACATAACCCAAAAGGAAGTACTTGGTATGCATATGTTCCCCATGGATAGGTAAAGGTTGATTTATCTTCATCTTCTCGAGCTACTTGGATCTTCTTATATCCACTAAAACCATCCAAGAATGAAAAGTACTTTTTCCCTGCTAATGTGTTAAGAACTTGCTCTATAAAAGGAAGTGGAAAATGATCTTTCAAAGTATCTTTATTCAATTCCTTATAATCAATTCTTACTCTCCAATTTCAATTTTTCCCAGAAAAAATTTCCATTGGTGAAACCCATTGACTGTCTTATATTTGATAAATGAAACTCACATTTAATCATTTTTATAATTCCTCTTTAACAATGTCCCTTAATTTGGATTCATTTTCCTTTGTGGTTATCAAATTGGTCTAGCATTTTCTTTAATATATATATGATGCATACAAGTGTTAGGATCAATTCCTTTCATATCAGTGTATTCCCGTGCATAAGAAGAGGAATGTTCTTGCAACATCTTTATTGATTTTGTATTTTGAGATTCTTCCACATTATAATTAATATTCAAAGTTTTCCCTCCAAAAATGTATATTAAAGAATTGCTAAATTTCTCCATAGATTGCAAAGCCATTTGACAAGATGATAGATATTCAATAGTAAATTGTTCATGAAAACTGTGAATTTTTTCACAATATTAGGAAGTTTCATTATTTTCTATTAAATTCAAACTTTGATCTTCTTCATCTATTTATGAAATGGAGAAAATTGATCGTATGTAAAAGTTTTCATTATCATACTCTATCAATGCTTCACTTTCTACTTTCTAGCTAACCATGATCTTCCTATAACCAATGGGTGTCCTCGTAGGTTATTATGGGGTGTTAAAATCATAAAGTAAACAAGATACTCCCGAGAATCTAACGATACAAATACATCTTCTAACACACCATCAGGTTTGATAAAATACCTGTATGCTCATTGCAATAATTTAGGTGTATATAAAAGATTAGAAAGATTTAATTGATCCATAGTTTTTTTACTCGTGATGTTGATAACTGCTCCTAAATCAATCAATGTGTTTGGAATTTCAACACCATTGATGTGTGTTTTCACAATGGGACTTCCTAGATATAAATATTTTTTCACTATTGTCTTTCCCATCATGATCTTGGCTTGGTGGGCCTTGATCGAGGTTCAACGTTAATTTAGCCAAACAGATCCTTACACTACTGGCCCTTTCAACGTCAATCACAGAGTGCGGACTGAAGTCTCACTGGAAGTAGTATGGGGGGATGCTGGAACCAAGTTTTGCACCCAGAGATGGTAGTGATGTCATTTTATGCCCTAATTCTTCCTTCATGTAGATCGATAAGACTTTTGTGGCTTATCAATATATTTCCTTTAATCAACAGTTAGACCTTCGTGAAGGTCTACGACTATATTTCATGGACCGTAAACATGTGATCCATCCACTTACACGCTTCTGTAATTACTCCTACATCTGTGTTTACGCAGATCAACTAAGTATCTGATATCTTCAACATGCATTAAGATGTTCTTCGTGTAAACATATATTATTACTTATGTTCATATAACAAAGTAAAACATTTGATTCATGCATTAATATAGAATTAAATCATAAACCCATTATTCACCATAACATAGCCACATTCATTCATAACAGAAGTAAATAGATCAAACACAAATAGTTCCAGAATAATCTTCTTTAGGAATGGTTTAGATCTTCTTATAACTACCCTGGGCACTCAACTGCAGGGGTCCGTGTACTCAACTGCAGACTTCTATCCTCGGCCTCTACACACACAGCTGCAAAGCCTCTTCTCTACTCTAAGACTCTTTGCTCTTTCAGCTAATGAAAAATTACATTCATCAATAACTGAACTACCTTAGACTCTTCTAAGGCTCTCCTTTTTATACAATCTCATGGTCCACGGATCATGGGTAGGTCTTCTAAAGCCAATACAACTTACATAAATAGAATGGTAAAACCCTATATGAAACTTTACATCTATGGACTCTGCAACCATAAATTGTGGAGACTTTACACTTTACATACACAAACTTGGGCTTTCTGCCCAAAACTTGGGCTTTTAGCCCCAAAATTGACCTTAGGGGACCCTGTCCCAACATGCCCCCAACACAAATATGGTGACTCGTCCCTAAGTCACTCTACTAGTGCAGAGATCTTGCTACTAAAACCTCCCAATTCCACTTGCGCCATTGTAACTTCATGTTTGCACTGTGTAGCTGCCTGCTTGACTTATTCAACTAGGTGCTCCATTGTTGGTCCTATGCTATTTGCCTGCTTGTGTTGTCTGTAGGCTGGTCAACTTCACCACCATGGTGGTAGAGATGACATGGGATTCATTTAGCCCAGGCCCCAATCTAGCCTTGAGGACTGCTTCTTTCCACTGTGGTGCTTCCACTTGTTCTTTTGATTGCTTTGCCTACTGCAACTTTCCCAATCTCTACGTGATAGAGATGGTACATGCCTTTGCTCTGGCTTCCTCATACTGTTACTACAAATCCCTTGCCTCGGTATTTAACCTCTGCTGGTTGGGATCTTCCTGTAGACTCGTAAGTGCCTTCATTATTTGCTCGAAGGGCGCAGCGTATTCTGCCACCACGGCATCCGCTATAACGACTCCATCATTGACAACTACCTCGTGTTGTTCTTTGACCTCTGGCAAAGTTTAGTGTTGTGCCCTTAGCTCGAGCTCTGTAATTTTAAGGTTTAGTTCAAACTAAACCTTGGCCATCTCTTTCCTTGCATTGCACACAACTGTTTCCAATTTCTGAATCTTGGCCTCCAAAGGCACCTCTTCTGGGATGTGTAGTTCCTGAATGGTTCGGCATGCTTCTACCACCACTGCCGCGATGCGCTTATGCTTCTCCTAAACCTTTTTCCATGTATTGATTGCAGCCATTTTCTCTATGAACATATGTTCGTTATTGACCTTCTTCTCGTTTATCACACTCAGTGCATGCTCCTCTCCATCCCTAAGTTCTGAAATCACACCTACTTGCAGTGTGTGAAGGACTTCACTAGGGAGCGTAGCCAAGTTCAAACCAACGTTCTTTAGAGCGCTGACAATACCCTTGTCAGCTTTCACTTCTATGCTCAGAGCTCCATCTGGAAGTGTGATGGCCCGGCGATCTAAAGAGCAAGCCAAATCCACTGCTTTAGTGGTCCTTGGTGCCAACCTAGTCAATGATGCGCTGCTCTATCCTATACCTGTCTGTAGTTGAGTGTCTTGAATTCGCAGCTCACGTAGACCCATCCTAATGGCACTTAATGCTTGCTTCTGTTGCTGCTCGAATTGTTTCAGCAATTTTGCAGTTGTATCCCATACCTTATCCCCAATGTCATCCAAATCACCCTCTGTCAAGGTGATCAGGTATAAGGATGAAATAGTTGCCTTGGGCGTCATCCACAATCCCTCTTTTTCTTGTTCCCTGTTCCGCTTTACTCGGAAGGGAGTGCTTTCCAAATATCCACCGCCCTGTTCTAATTGCTCTTCTTCCTCTATCAATGGAGAAGGGGATTTTTGTCTCCTATCATAGCCACACTCTTCCTACTCTGCTGATTCCTTGATAGTGTGCTCCGCTTCTGCACATGCCTTTTCCTCAATCTCCTCCTTCCACTTTTCAGCCAACTGGTGAATTTTCAACTGGGCCTTTTCCTTCTTCTACTTTTCTGTGGACTTACAAAACCTGATGGATAAGTCTGACGCCAAGCACCAATATTTTGGCCAACACTTGAGGACTGTTGTAATGTCATCATCCATCACTAGGTATGGTAAATCATGGATAAGTCTGTTTTGAGTCCTTTCGCACTCGGATGGAGATACAGTGGAAGTCCACTTTGAACTCTACATACCTCAATAACTTCTCGGAGATGGTTGTTGACAACTATGGATTTCAGTTGATGGCCATATTAATGCTTATCTCCATCAACACCGAGAACATCTTGCTCTTGCAGACCCACTCAGCATCCTTCATGGCCCATAATGAAGCAAACTTCGATGCTTCTGGAAAATCTTTCGCAATCAGAGGAAACTGGTTGTCCTTCGGCAACTACCACGTGACCAACACAGGTGAAAGTAAGATCCATGAGTAGTGAAACATCTTACTCTAGTCCTGTGCCTCTTGAAGGTTTGTGAGCAGCTCGTTGCACAAGTACTGCACCTAGTTGAATTATACACCCTCCATGTACTAGGCCGCTAGTGAAACCACTAGTGCCGGCAGCTCATCTGCGCAACACTTCGTCATCACCTTGCTAGCCAAAATCTGAGCATCCACCTTCACCATGGGGTTGGTTATTCTTGAAATTGAATAGCCGTGCAGCTTGTTGACAAGCTTAAACTTGTCCGCCATCCTCTCGGTGAAATCGCGCTTGCCTATCTTCCCGCAAAAATCCTTGGCTGGATTCAACCCTAAATGTGGTAACAAGGTAATCCTATGGATCAGCATGTCAGTTATAGCAATCATCTCCTAGAACCATAGGAACCCATCATGCACCAGTAGCATCAACTAGTTGATGACAATCAAATTTATGGGGGCACTATGGAAATGCGGCACCCATAGTATATTCAACAATCCTGCCTTTTCCACCCCCCGAATCCACTTCACCGACTCCAGTGTGGTGACCCTAGAATATTCGTAGAACACGTGCTTCATAAAGGTATTGGTAGCCAGGTGGGGGAACCACTCCGTGTTTTCCAACTCCCAATATTCTAACTTCGGGTGTGGGATGCACGTGAAGAGCGGACCTTAAAACGTGATATTTTTTGGTAGTATGGGTGTATGAAGGAAAAAATTTCCCTCATCGGAGTTCTTTAGGACCTTCACCCTACGCTAGCATGGAGGAATGTATTCTGGCAGCTTTGAAATAGGGTCTACCCCTCAATATCAATGTCCTTTGCGCCCTTATCTATGCCCTCATCAGCCTCTAGATTTACCACTTTTCCTTTCTCGTGTGCAGTTGGCTTCTCTTTTCTCTGATGTTTTCTTGGTGACTCGCACACCAGCAAGGTCTTCTTCTTTTTATATTTCTTCATCCTAGGAACCTCTCTTGTTGGCGTAGGCCTCAACCTAGACAACCTCAGTGAACTTGGCACTTCTGTGGGAACCTCCACAGCCACAACCTCAGTTGCACCCCATTAAGAGGCCATAGCACCTTTCGCGCTTGCAGTTTCTATGGGTGTAGACATGAGGCTATTAGAGATCTCTTGGGTTTCCTTAGGTAACCTATCAAAAACTAAATTTGCCACCAAATCCTCAAAAAATGGAGGGTTCATGTGCAACCAATAGCACGACACATCAAATCTTGGAGTGAAAAGTTATTTTCATTGGGTAGCCATTTGTAATTTATAGGCACGTTCGAATTCAAATCTAATTGTTGTCCCCAAAATCTGCTCATAAATGTTATATTGGCGATAGATTTTCAAAGATTTCCTTCTTAAATTCAGCCTTAAATGTCGGCCCCCAACTCCTCTTAGCCATTTTCTCACTGTCAAATCATGAACAGTGATAGTAACGGTCACTTTCTGGCTGCCCTGCATAGTCTCTCCTCCAATAGTATAGTTCCCTTCACACTTTTGTTGATGTTGTGACACTCTTCACTTCCTCGCAGTCCCCCAGGTGCACAACTCTATATCGAGGTAGTGTAGTTAATAGTCCCGCACCTCCTTGTAGCTGCCTGGAGTGCTAAGACTGTGCTTCCATAATATTTTCATCTGGTCGAATCCCCAGTGTATGGCTTCAACTGGCTTCCATTTACCTTTCCCATACCTGCTCCACCATCGTTAATCTCCTTGATGACATGTGGCCATAGCTAATGCATCTGAAACTTTCCTAGAAATTTATCAATCGTGCTGCCATATAATAAAACTAAATCATTTACCTTGAATGTGCACAGTTTGATGTGCCGATCGTCCCATGCCTTTTCATGCTCCTTCTGAACTTACTGATGGAATCGAACCAAAAATATATCTTCTTCGAGCTCTGTCATTTGCATGAGCCTTTCTTCGAGGGCTCCACGGACCACCATTCCTATGAGCACCACTATGTATAGACTAGGAAAAATGCACTCCCTTGGCATCACATCTTCTATGCCATAGACCAGCCTGAAAGGTGTTTGTCTAGTCAGCTTCTTGTGAGTAGTTATGTAAACCTATAGCACCGCGGGTACATGCACATCCCAATCATTTGTTTATGCATTGCAAACCTTTGTTAGCATGTTCTCAAATATCTTATTAAATGCTTTAACTGTCCCATTAGCCTGAGGGTGGTATGTCATACTCTTGTGATGATAAACCTGGAATTCCTCCACCAAGGCACTAATCTTTTCATTAAGGAAATGCGTACAATGATCGCTCATCAAAATATTTGGGCAACCAAACCTAGTCAACACATATTCAAATAGGAGCTTTGCTGCCATTGCCCCTATACAATCCTTTGCAGGCTGCACCTCCACCCATCTAGTCAAATACTCAATCACGGTGATGATGTACCGCGCACCTGTCTTCTTTCTTGGAGGCTAAATCAGTCCCACAAAATCAATCGTCCATTTCTCAAATGGCTACAATGACATTTGCGGATTTAGAGGCAGCTCATCCCCCACGATGGGTTGCCGATTCTCCAACATGGATCGCATGCCCTACGATAAGCTTTGGAATCCTTATGTAGTGTCGACCACCACAACTCAGTGTGTAAAATCTTCTACGTTGTTTCCTTTCCTACATAATGGCCTTCAGCAGCTCCTCCATGAGCTTCAACGAGGATGTTGTTTCATTCAAACTCAGGCACATAGCGTTGCAATATTTCATTCGATCCCATTTTATACAAATCTTTTGCAATGTATACACTTCTAGAGCCACTCCTGTAGTTAAGAAGTGTATGCTATCTACAAAGTGATTGTCAGCTATGCGCACCATAAAGAGCTATGCGTCAGGTAGTCCTTCATCCAAATTAGTATTTTCCTCTCATTTTTCAATGTGTGATAGATGATCTGGCCCCACATTCAATTTTCCTAGCTTCACAATTACTTAGAAATCATATTCCTGAACTAACATAATCCATCTCCATATCTCCCCCCCAACATAGGCTTCTATTTTTATGCAGAATGGTCTGTACACATATTAAAGTGTCTGCCTAGAAAGTAGTGTCTAAAATTCTGGAGTGCGTAAAGAATAACCAAATGTTTTCACTCTATCATCAAATAATTCTTCTCACCCTTAGACAAATTCATACTTGCAAACGTTATATGGTGATCCAAATCTCCCTCAATGGCATGTGTCAGTACTACTCTAGCGCGATACATGACGCATGCACATGCACATGGAATTCCTTCTTCCAATTTGGGAAGACTAGGATCAGTGCGATGATCATTTTAACCTTTAACACATCCAAGCTCCATTGATATTCTTCGTTCCAACAGAATGTAGCATCCTTCTTCAGTAGTTTTTCCATTGGTGTAGTAATCTAGGCATAATTCTTGATGAACTTCCTATAATATCTAGTATGCCCCAACATTGCATACAGTTGTTTCACACTTCTTGGCACCTCGAAATTGATTATGACTGCAATATTAGTAGGGTCTACCATTAATCCTTTTCTGCACATGCTCAACAAGATTCTGAATGGCACAAAAAACAAACATTTCTTTAAATTTAGCATGATCTAGTATCTCTGGCATGTATCCAGCATCAAGCACAGACTAGATACATGGCGCTTTACCAGTCCATATACCATCCAATCATCAAAATATACCTCCAAAAACTTGTGAATGAAATCCTTGAATTCCGCAATGACTACTCATGAAAAGATTGCCGATGCATTCTTCAGTCCAAAAGGTATTACAGTATACTAAAAGCATCCCCATTTGGTCGCGAAGGTCATGTCACTTCTATCTTCCAGTGTGGTCTTAATCTGATGGTACCCTAAGAACCCATTAGTGAATGAATATGCTTCCTATCCTTCTACATTATCTATCACTTCATTGGTGAAGGGAGTTGGGAAAGTATCATGCACACAAGCATCATTCAACTTCTTGAGATCTACGCATATCTTTATTTCATCCTTTTGCTTCTATTTCTGAACTACCATAGGACAGACCCAATCAGACTCCTCCACTGGTTCAATGATTCCCGCTGCCAACATTTTGTCCAACTCAAGTGGACCCTTTCTTTGTACATAGGATTGAGGCAATAAGGCCTTTTCTTGATCAGCTTTGTGTCCAGCTTCAACATAATTCTCACAACACCCAAGTCCCTTATTATCCCTTTCAAGTAGGAAAACTTTTTAGGGAACAAGTACAGATACTCACAGAGTAGCTCAGTGACCTTATCTACTATCGGATCATCCCAGTAGTCCCCTATATTCACAAACTTTAGCTCTGCCTCTGTCCCCATGTTCACTTAGCGAGTCTTCAGTAGCGTAGTGATATCTCGATTCTCGATCTGCGTCCCTGTAATTCATGGTGACCTTCATTTTCTAGGATATTAATGTTGATCGTTTCCTTGTATTCTTCTTTAGTAGTCACATTGTAGCACTCCAGTTCGTGGTACAGCTGGTTGGTCCAATATAGTTGAACTAAATCCAAGGGATCCTGCGGTGTTCTAGAGATCACTACCTTGACTTCCCGCAATGCCTCATGAATACATTCAAATCCATCCTCAAAGTTTAATGTCATCACGAATCCTTGTCATAAAACCTCCCATTCTTTAGTGCCATGACGGAGCTCTGTTTCCAGGTACTAGTTCATAGGTATTACATCCAGAGTATGACAGAACAAATGCACCCACTCAGACTGTGGCTCCACTACATAAACTTTAGTCCATTTTTCCAAGTGATGACATAGGTCATTTCTTCCATCATATTTCTCTCTTGAACTTTCAAGTGACCAAACCAAAATCTCATCATTTTTTTGTACATGCGCCAATAATCAAGACCATATTTGGAAGTATCCCACCATCTTGCTGGCATAGTGCATAGCGCCAAATCCAGGGCTTGAAGCGATGCTTCTCTGGCACTTCTCTTTCAAATGCATCCAAAATTTTATGTATGCCAATTAAACCATCATAATAAGGTAGACTTCTTACCTCTGACGATACATAGTGCAATGACTTAGTCACCATATTATAGTGCAACATAGATACTTCGTGCAATCAATTCTGCTAGTGTTCGAAATCCTCATCTGAATTTGATGTGAAAGAGCTCTTGCGGTCCCATTCAATACGTCCACTTGATGTGGGATTCACCCAATCTTGATCTTGCGTCATTATCTTATAGATATGGTCCAAATCATCATCACTTCCATAATCACAGAGTAGTTCAGTATAATGCGGTCCTTCTGCAGGGTCTAGGGGTACCACTACGTGGAGTGTTTTCTTCTCAAATTTCATTATCTTCTTATTCAAATTGATCACCCCCTTCATGTGGGTGACCCATTTGATCCTAAAGGGTATGGCTTGCTATTGTCCACAATCTCTATCACTTCAAAATAGAATAATGTGCTTACGCCTTCAATATCCATTGTTACCCCCTATAATCCTCCCATGGGCATAATATTCTATTGATTTTCCATCCTTAATTGAATTGGAGAACGCTGCAGTGCAAGTCTCCCCATTATCTCCCACATCTATTTAGGAAAGCATTCACATCTAACCTTAGATCTAGAATAACTTGATCCATCTCATACTCTCCTATCTGCGCAGTGAGCCTCATCTCACACCCTATTCTTGCCTTATGCTTACCAATCTTCTTGACTATGTGCAGTCCCTTAGGAGCATTTTCCTTTCCGACAAACTTATTTATCAGCTCTTGTAACCCTTTCATAGCCTTTCTATCATGTAGTAGCTTCATACAGGTCTCCAGGAAAGTAGTTAGCATAGAGGGGTCAATTTCTTCAGGTAGCTTATCTTGAATTCCTGAGGTAGAAGCCTCAGCAAAGCTTTTCTTTGCTTCCATAAATGTTTGCCTCACATGCTCCAGATCAAACCCAACCTCCTTTTCTAGAGATTTGTGGACCCACTCACATTCTTCAAGCTTCTTTCATTTATCTTCTCTAGTCTTTATTCTACTTCGCAGCACAATATTCACATTGGGATCCTCTTCGTTAGGCTCAGCCCTCATCATTTTCAAATTCTGCATAGGCTGTTGAGGTTCTGCCCTTATTTTGCGTATCTTAGCTAGTAATACATGGAAGTCTTCTGTCTCATTATCAAACTGAGTAAAATATTGGCACAACAAGTGCGTCAAGTTTGTGCATTCCTGTGCATAGTGTCCTAATCCCCCACAATTGTAGAAAATAACATGTCCCCAACCCCTACTAGGTACTCCTCCACATTGGCCTCGTCTGTGCCCGATATCCTCCTCGCACTCTCCTAATGCCTTGATCTAGAGTCCGAGTTCCTTCCTGCACTTGATATGTGGGTTTTCTATCCATCATTAGCTCATAGCTACAGTAGTTACGCTCCTCATGTCCCACTGATTTAAAGAAGTTACGGAAGAGTTGTTGTGCTGTCTGTACAAATTTATACAACAAGTGACGATTGTCTATCACATGCTTTCAAACTACCTAATAGATAGCACACCATAGCATGGGCCCTATACTTGGCCCTGCTTGAGCTTCTGGCCTCAGAGGCATCGACCCTCCTACTCCAACATAATTTGCAAATATTGGATAGTGATATTTGTCATGCCCCTGCATTTTACATTTTAGGCACCAAACTTCTTCGTGCACCACTGGTCAAACTGCTCTATCCTTCTTCAAACATTGAAACTCTAGGTGAAGGTTCTACAACCCCAAGTGAATCTACTAAAATCCAAGATTAGCATATTGAATCGGTGTCTCATGCAATCCCATTGCAATCTCCAGGGTTTCGGCCTAGGTCCCAATCTTTTGTTGTGATAAAGGAACCATTAGATGAGGCAACAGTGAAGCCAGAAACCATTCGTGGTGCTGCCCATCTATAAGATTTATGTTAGCTTTGAGGATCTTGCATTTCAATCTCTAATCCATATCCGAGGGTTTCTCACCATGCCTCATCATGATCTCTTTGAATCCAATGATTGATTATGTTTCAGAGATGGGCCTACTGAATTCCTTATTCAATACAATATGAATATCTGCCAACGCAGTTGTCGGGTTATCACTCTAGTACTGAATGTACCACATTAGTGCGTGTTCCTATAAGCAGTAACCAACATCCCTTTCTTCATGTGATCATCCATAATACCCTGAGCTTCCTATACAACCCTCGTGAGAAACCAAAATGGGTCTGGATCCTCATTAAACCCTTGAAAATAGGCAATTTCACTACATTCACCATATTGAATGGTGGCAGAGTTGATGACGGTGTGGGTGAAGGTGTATGCGGCCGAGGTGGAGATGGTGGTGGTGTGAGTGGATGGGGTATTTACGGGAACCCTCGCCTTATTATGCTCTACGTTGAAGCCTGTGTTGCTTCTTTGTCGTCTTAGAGGTGGTTCAATCAGTGGGCTATATTCAGTGCCTATTCTTCCTCTATCCCTCAAAATCTTTCCACTTCGCGTATCTCCAAACATCAAAGTAACTGCATAATCCACTTTTCACACAAGAGAATTTTAATCCAAGTATTCAAAGACCTTAAATACTTACCTTGCAGTCCCTTGAAGAAGCGATGTTGTACTTCACTGTAACTGACTGAGGTATCAACAACGAACTCTGTCACAAATCCTCCTATGATACGATCAAGCCAGCGATCCACAACACATGCGATCTTATCTTCAGAGGCTTGCAATCTACGCACTAACTCTGGGGTCCAGACTATCAGACCTTCAAGCCTCCACCTTCCTTTGTCGTGTTGTCAATTTCATGATCCACTCGTATAATTCAACCGGGAAGGAACAGAAGAAGCTTTTTTGTATATTTGTGTATAGATATCTATCCAACCACTGTTATTTTTTCAATCACAAATTTATGTTTTCTTGCATCGTGAATTCGTGGATCTTTCTATCCAACCAATCTTCAATTTCCTTCTTAGTCGGATTCCTATGATGCGACATCACACATCTCTTTATGCAGATCCCTGTCCCAGCAATAGAACCATTTGTTGGCTTAGTGGGCCTTGACCCATATTCACTGTTAATTTAGCCAAATAAATCCCTAAACTACTGGCCCTTTCGGCATCAATTCGTGTAGTGCATACTGAAGTCTCACCCGAAGGAGTAGGGGGATATAGGAACCAAGTTTCCATACCCAGATATGGTAGTGACGTTATTTTATGCCCTAGTTCTGCCTTTGCGTAGATTAATAATATTTTTAGGGCTTATCGATATTTTTCCTTTAATCAACCCTTAGACCTTCGCGAAGGTCTACAGCTGTCTTTTGCGGACCCTAAAAAGGTGATTCATCACTTACACACTTCTGTAATTACTCCTACCTCTATGTTTACCCAGATCGGCTAAGTATCTGATATCTTCAACATGCATTAAGATGTTCTTCACGTAAACATATAGTTGTGTTCATATAATAAAGTAAAACATACCAATTTGCGCATTAATATAGCATTAAATCATAAACCCATTATTCAGCATAACATAATTGCATTCATTCATAACATAAGTAAATAGATCAAACACATATAGTTCCAGAATAATATTCTTTATTAATGCTTCAGATCTTATTACAAACTCTAACCACCCTGTGCACTCAGTTGCACGGGTCCGCGCACTCAGCTGCAGACCTATACCCTAGGCCTCTACACACACAACTACAGAGATGCTTCTGTACTCTAAGACTCTTCACTTTTTTTGCTAATGGCTCATTACATTCATTAATAACTAAATTGCCTTAGACCCTTCTAAGATTCTCCTTTTTATACAATCCCATGATCCGCACACCATGGGTAGGTCTTCTAAAGCTGACACAACTTACAGAAACAGAAGGGTAAAACCATTTATGACACTTTACGTCTACGTGCTTCGTGACCACAAATTGTAGAGACTTTACACTTTACATAGAAAAGCTTGGGCTTTTAGCCCCAAAATTGACCTTAGGGGACCCTGTCCCAACACATGATATCTACAATTTTTCCAATTAACTGAATTCTTTTAGATTTTTTTCTTTTTCTTCTTGTTTTTTTTAATACTTGACTACCTAATTTATTTGGAAATATTGGTATTTATTTGATAGCTTGTAACAAAGCATTTTTTATACAAACCTTATTAGTTCATATATCGTATCATAATGAGGCAAAAAAATTTGTTTTTCAACCCATTTATTAGGTTTTAATCTTTCAGGAAAATGTGGGTTTTGAACAGAAACTAACGGTTGTTTCATAATGGGAGTGGATTTTACTAGAATATCATTAGAAGGTACAGGGATGGCTTGTTTTTGAGAATTTTCTTTATGATGAGAACATGTCTCTTTCTAAGATATGCCATTATTCTTAGACTCCTCGATAACAACAGATGGTGAATTTTTTTCCCAATACTATACCACATCTAAGTTGGACATTGTTTACATCTAATGGAGTTATCATGTATGTTTGGAAATTATGTCTTTCCATGTTGTAAACATGTTGTGAATTTTTAGGTTTGGATTTGGAAGTGCTGAGTAAGCAGTTGATTTGGTTTTTGTGAAAATGGTAGTGAAATTTGTGGGCTTTGATTTTGTGGTTGGGAGGGTTCAACAGGATAAGGAAAATATTGTGGTGGAAAAACAAGGTAAGGTTGAGGATATTGAGGATATTGAGGGTTTTTTCCATAAGTATTTTTATATCCTTCTGCCCAAGGTTGTGGGAAAGTTTGCTAAGACATGGGTGTAGTCAAATTGCTTTGTGATGGTTTTGCATATGTTTGAGTGTTGAAACCTTCCAGGGTTATAGTCGATTATAGATTTTTCCATGGTATCATGGTAATAAAATAAAGAGTCTATACTTGATTTGTCATTAAATCCTCTTGATAGACAACTTTAACAGCTAGTGTTGAAGGACATTCCTTTTATTGTGATTTTTTGCACACATGACACAAGTTTCTACACCTTTTAAGCTAATAGAAATGATCAATGGAGAGGAGAGGACGATTTTTGAATTATGTCATAGCGAAAACTTGACATGGATGATAAGACACTGATATTTTAGTTAAAACCCAAAGCCGTGTGAGAATAATTGAGGGTAGTCATTATTTAGCATGGTGGTAACAATGGTTACTCATCATTTATTTCATAATTCAAATGTTCTACCTGTATTTATAACTTAATATTTACATACCTTTTATCCTTTGCCTTAATGATTTTGATTTGTCTTATGTAGTTTGTCAAGTTACTTCAATTTCAGTTTTCATTGGATTTTTTTTTCCATAATTTCATTTGCCTTGGTTGCAATCTTCTAATTCTACTGCAAAATTCTGTTAGAACTATAGATGTCTGACAATTTTGTACATGCATTATTTTCAAAAGAGAAAACATGAATAAAACGAAAATGGGACTAGAATAGGGAAAATAAATATAGGCTTCCAAGAACTCTTGGTTTTCAACTTGGATTTTATGTATAAACATGCCAACAATGTTGGTTTTCATGTTTATGTATATGTATATCTATCTATCTGTCTATCTATCTATCTATATTATTTTTATTTTTATTTTTTACTTATTTTATATATATTTTTTACAATTTTTTTATTGTTTATTTTATTTTGAGAAAGAAAGTAGAATACTAAGTTGGAGAGGAAGAAGAATCTTCCTTGACCACCTTCAAATCAAAAGTATCTTGCATATTTCTTATAAATTCCTCCCTTGTTAATGGTTTATCATATATTCGTAATCTATGACCATTTGCAAGGAAGGTCACTTTCTCTTCATCAATAGCTCCTAATTCTAACTGCTCTTATCAAAAACAACTTCAATTGCTTAAGGAACAAGGCAATGAGTTCTAAATTTTCCTTGAAAATCTTTAAATTTTGAATAAATGGCAAATCACCAAGCCAAAATTTCCTTTCTTTGATCAACTTATAATTCCATTTGGATCTTTGTTATTGGACTATGTTGATTCTTTGTATAATGTCTTGTCTTATCTCATTAAGTTTATTTGGAACTCATTAGGAAATATTACTTGCTTTCCATAAATAATTTCATAAGGAGTGTGTCCTATTGTATTTTTCCATTCCATAGGATATGCCCATAAAGTTTCTGGAAGCTTTTCTGCCTAATCCCTTCTATGAAGGTGAAAAATATTGGTAATAATTGTTTCAATTACTTTATTGGTAGATTCAACTTGTCTATTGGCCTCTGGATGATATGGAAATTTCTTCCTATGCTTGATTTTGTACTACACCGTTATCTTTTGTACCAACTTGGATGTAAATTGAATTCCTTGATCTATAACAATATCCGTTGGGACAGCAAAATGAGTGAAGATATCATAAAAAATAAATGAAAATACAACATTTTTAGTAGCAAAATTAAGTTCTTTAGATTCCACCCATATTGTGGCATAATTTGTACAACCAGGAATGTACCTTTTTTTCCTTGACGATGGATTGATTAGACAAACAAAATCTAAAGCCCATTTCTCAAAAGGTTCAATAAGTGCCTAAGGTTGTAGAGGGATTTCATCTGGAGGAACATGTTTCCCCATTTTTTGACAAGTGTCACACCTCTTAGCGTATTCCTTGGAATCCTTAAAAAGAGAAGGCCAATAATATCCTAATAGATGGACTTTATAAGCAGTTCATTTATTAGTGAAGTATCTTCAACATGGTTCATCATGAAAATCCTTTATTATTTCTGGAACTTCATCTTCTCTAACAAATATTTGAATTGTTAAGTTAGGTCCTCTTTTGTACAATTATTAATTTATGCATGAATAAGATGCACTAGTTTGAATAACCTTGCTTTTCTCTCGAGGAGACAAGTATGATAGTAGTTTCCCTTCTACCAAATAATTAGCTATATCTGTAAACCAAGGATATTTAATAGAAATTGCAAAAACATATTCATTAGGAAAATTATCTTCTATAGGAACATCATTATTATCATTTTGGATTCTAGATAGAAAATCAACATCTATGTTTTCTTTTCCTAGCCTATCCAAAATAGTAATATTGAATTCTTGTAATAACAATAAACATCTTTTAATTCTGCCATTAGTAATTGGTTTATTCATTAAATATCTAATTGCAGAATGATCTGTCTGTATGAAGGTTTCATAACCGATGATATAATGTCTGAATTTATTGATGGCATGTACAACAATAGAAAAAAATCCTTTACTGTTATAGTATAATTTAACTCCGCAGGGGTCCAATTTTTGCTTGTGTAATAAATGGCAATAACGAGTTAAATATTTTTGTCATAATACAACTCCTAAAGTTGTATTTGGGGCATGAGTCTAACTATGAAAAGGTAGTTTCCAATTTGGCCGTCTTAAAATGGGTTCTTGAGAAATATTTTCTTTCAATGTTTCAAAAGCTTTTTGGCTATCAGAAATTGAGATGAATTCACAATGTTTTGTAAGAAATTTGAAAAGGGGAGAGGTAATATTTGTAAATTTTTCTATAAGTCTTTGATAATATCTAGTAAAACCAAGAAGAATTCTAATATCCATTTGACATGTAGGAACTGATAGCATATAAATGACTTCTACCTTAAATGCATCTACTTTAATTCCATCTCCTGAAATATGGTGGCCTAAAACAATTCTGTCAACGAACATCATAAAAAATTTATCATGACTTAAAGAGAGATTTTCTTCTTTACACATAGTGAGAACTTTTTCCAAATTTTAAAGAGCTTATTCAAAGGAATTTCCATAGATAGTAAAATCATCCATATAAACTTCCACACAATCATCATTTAGATCAAAGAAAACACCTAGAACTACCATTTGGAATGTTGTACATGCATTACATAACCCAAAAGGATGTACTTGGTATTCATAGGTTCCCCATGGACAGGTAAAGGTTATTTTATCTTAAACTTCTAGAGCTACATGGGTTTGGTTTTATCCACTAAAACCATTCAAGAATGAAAATTAGTTTTCCTACAAATGTGTCAAGAACTTTGTTTATAAAAAGAAGTGGAAAATGATATTTTAAAGTAGCTTTATTCAATCTCCTATAATTGGTCCAATATCTTTTGCTTATAGATGTGTTAAACAATTACATGCATAAATTGTAGTTTGACACAGAATTCTTAATGTACACATGAGGAAGGAGGAGAAACACATAAAGCATGAATGAAGACAACAATACTTGATAACAGAGTTCGTCCCTCTTGGACTATGTCTCCCAACCCTGCTTGATCAATGGGGAGGCTTTCATTCATTAAGAGGTATGAAAAAGAAGAGTACAAGAATCAGTTACAAAAAGGAGTCTTATACCTCCATACTGAAAAATGGATGAAAAATGCAGAAATATGATGAAAAAACGGATAGAGCCATTACATTCATGGCATCGAGAAGGTCTAAAACCATATAAAATTTATCAAATTATGATAAAATGAACTTTCACCCCTCCTGCAAGTTCCTGCCTCAAACTGCATGCACTCCCCCCTTCTTCTGCAGCTCTACCTACATCGTGCTTTTATAACATGTTTTTCTTACAAGAATCTGCCTATGGCATGAACAATTCATTTGAAATTGAATAGTTTAACTGAAATGACTGGCAGGCGTGGACAATCCCAACCTTCCGACCCTTCTATGGAGCTAAAATCCCAAAACAGAGCCATTCAACCATATATAGCCATACACAACAACTACACTAAAATACATTGAAAAACAGACTAATACGGACCTCAAAATTCATCAACTGCATCTATAATATCATCAGGTCCTTGGAAATCGCTTGGAAATGCTCCTTTTGCTTTATATCTCCCAATTCCCTCATCTTTGAACACTTCGATTGACCTCATCGGTGAGTGGCGTATTGGCGGATCACTCTGATCGGCGATCGACATATCGTTGTTTCACTGCTTCAGTCTTCAACTTTCCTCAAAAGGGATCACCGATTCAATCTCATCCATTGATCCTTGATGTTGATCTAGCGGCTAATAATACAAGTGCTTATAGCCTTAAGGTCATTCCCCTTTGGTTCTTGTGATGCGATAAGTCATAAATCACATATTGCATGTCCTTCGGGTGTGCAACTTAAGTCCTCCCCTTTACTTTGTGATGTGATATTTGTAATGGATCTACACCATTGATCTGTGTGCCTCATCCAATGGCCCATATTAAATCGCAATAATTGCAATCGCAATTTGCTCATTGACAAGGTTTTTAACACTTCGCTTGCTCTTATCCGATGCAATAGTTAAAACTACTCCTTTTTTGGACTTTAGCTCCTGTCCGTTGATATTTTGGATCGAACAGTCACTGAGCATTATTGCTGCATTCTTTAAGGCACTATGCTTCATTGCATTTCTCTATATTTTTACTCTATTTTGACTATTTTTAAAAACATATCTTCCCATTTTATACATACGTAAAACATATTTGCAGACTTAAGAGGTTTGTTCAAGATCCATTTTGGATCAATCCACCTGGATCAATCCTCCCCATTAAAGAGCTTTTGGACCCCAAAAGCATTAGCACATTGTCTTAATCCACACTTTCAACCACCTGCATGTGAAAATGGTACATTCTTGCAATCATGCACGTCAAACATGACTTAACAACCCCTCCTCGCCAAGAGTTCGTAATGCACACTCATTGGCCAAGGATTACATAAAAAGTAATGAATGCCTCAACTACGAATAAGGAAAGGCCAAAATATCATCATTGCATCTTGAAGTGATGAGAAACACGCCATCATTTTTACATTTACATTTACTTGTAATGTATGATTTACAATGGTGACCATAACAAGCTACTACCCCTAAGAAAACTAGCCTAATAAAGTAGACCGCCGTGAATGGTGTGGATTCATCTATTGTACATGTTCACTTTTTGGCTCCTCTACTAGTGTTTCTAGAATATGGAGCATCGAACAGGTTATTTGTTGGTGCCCCTCTTTGCTGCAATCATTACAATGATTCTTTCTCCTCCAAACTTTTCGAGCCACCTTGGGGCGCGTTTCCCTGGTCCTTTGATAAGTGTTCATGGAGCTTTCACTATTGCTGGACTGCGAGGAAGGAATTTTGTTGTCTATCATTGGCTAGTTACTAGTTGTATTGGAGCTTTCCCCCATTTCCTTTCTGGTATATCCGAGTCCTGCATGGTGCGGATACTCCTTGAATTTTATGCGGTTTATAATGCCAAGGCCCTTTCCTTGATATCCCATTTTCTTCATTAGTTTGGACCCAATCCTTGTATTATGTTTTTCAAAAGTAGTAAACCCATCATCATGAAAATCATATGAAATGGGAGAATCACTTTTTACCTCCAGATAGCTATGTTGCAACTTTTCCAAGGCCTCATCTTTGGCTTGTAACTAGCGTAGTAATCTTTCGTTTTCTTCCCTTGCCTCCTGTAGAAGCCTCCTTAGCTCAACATTCTCTTCTTGGATGTGGTGGTTGACCTCCTCAAGCTCTTGGTGTCCACCTGCGAGGAGTGCCCTTTTCATTATGTCGGTTGAAATCCTTGATTCATTGCCGGAATCAGACCCGAAATCTATGCGTCCTCCTGCCCCAATCCCAAAGGCTGCAAAATTCATCTCATCGGCAGTGTCAAACCACAAGTCAATGGGCCTACCCCATCAAAATCCTATAACTGTGACCTTCTCATCCTTCTTTGACTTTGAGTCTTGGCTTTCTTGTATGGTGGTTATCGCCTTTTGCTTCCCCTTTCTATCATTCCTCTCAGGTCTCAGCTCAAGGTGTAGCTTCCAACAATTCTCTTTGTCTTGATCCTCTTTCTCACAATGTGTATAAGAGGGCTTTTCTCCCCTTCTATTGGTCATCGAGGTTCTCTTTAAGTGGTCACCTTGTCCATGTGTTCCCCTATTTTCTAGATAAATGGCCTTTACACTGGCCGAGTCAATGATAGTAGGTTCAAACAATAATAAGGAATGTCCAATGTAGCTATGTAATGATCCAATATACTTGGTTACTGCTTCAGGTGAGTCAAGTGCAATGCCTAAGTTAAATTCTAGTTTTCTAAACTCCTATGTAAAACTTTGCACATCCTAACCTTTGCCTTCCCTTAAATATTGCCAATCCGGTAAGGCTTTTTGCTTATAAACCAAGGGATTAAATTGTTCCTTTAATGCAGAAATGAAACTAGGCCATGAGGAAGGAAGATTACCCACACTCTTACTACTTTGCAATTTTCTCTCCCACCAAAACAAGAGCAGTGCCACTCAGCCGAAGAGAGGCCAGCTAAATATTTGCCTCGTGCTCTACGATCTGCTAAATCCTATAGTAGATCTTGATTTTCCTAATCCAGTTATTAAGCTTCTCTACATTACTTTCCCCGTTATACATGGGAAGATAAAATTTGACATATAACTTAAAGAAAGGTTTCTTCGATGCATCCCATGAATTTCTATGATTATGGTGATGAGAGGAAGAAAAACTTTCACTCATGGAAGGAGAAGGAGGGGGTTCTTCTCCATTGTTCCATCCACTGAACCTTGTTCTTCTGGTTTTCCCTCTTCTTCTTTCTCCATTCTTGAAAGCAACTGACTGGCATTCTCTTCCATTAAATACAAGGTTTTGCAGAAACTGTGCTCCTCTTCAAGACAAGCCTCTTCATCTTCCATGTTTCTCCTTCGATGTGCACGCCCCACTTCAGGATCAAAAGACTCTAGTTTCCCTTCGCCTCTTGAGAGCTTGTTTCTTGTTAGCATACAAACATGCAATTCACATCTAAAAAGACCTGCTCTAATACCACTTGATCCAAGACCTTTTTCTTATAGATTTGTTAAATAATTACATGCATAAATTGTAGTTTAACAGAGAAAACTTAATGTACACATGAGGAAGGATGAGAATCACATAAAGCATGAATGAAGACAACAAGACTTGATAACGTAGTTTGTCCATCCTGGACTATGTCTCCGGGCCCTACTCGATCAATGGGGAGGCCTTCATTCATTAAGTGGCATGAAAAAGAAGAGTATGTAGGTTTTAACCCTGTATAGAAATTACTTGCATATGAATTCTAAGACACAGAAAATAAACAATGTGAGAGCATAACACATAAAACACATATACACGGAGATTTTCCCCTGGATCTCAAAACCAGGACTACTAGCTTGATTTTTCATTATGTTACTTTTAATGCTATAATACATATTTATACATGCTGAAGCATCCAATACCATGGACTGAAAACCATCGCGTCCAAAACCATGGACCAAAAACCATCACGCCAAAAAACATCTGCAAAAATCATGCATAAAACCATAGGTGGGTCCGCCCAACCTAACATAGGTTCCAAAACTAAAACTTTCTGTGGCACTATCCTGGGCCCCATAAAGTGGGGTTACCTGCACCCATCAAACCCCCTATGACCCCCCTGTTGTGTAATCGGCGTAACAAAGGGGGGCTCCACCCCCGCTTTAACCCCCCAGTTAACTCTGTGGGCTAGTCGTGGAAATAATATAACACAACCCAACATTATCTCACTTGTTGTTTTCTTTCCACAGGCGGCCACAAGAGAGCTTAGACATCTGGCCCTGCAACTCCCATTGTTTATCTACACCAAGAGAACTTCTCAGAGCTCACATATTTTGTGAATGCATCTACAGTATTCTTCAAAGTGTCCACCTTTACCAACAACACCTTTTTGTCTTCTATCATATCCCTCACAAAGTGATATTGAACATCAATGTGCCTTGTCTTTGAATGATATGTAGGGTTCTTTTCCAAGAAAATTGCACTTTGGCTATCACAGTCTTTCCTTATAGATCCCTGTACTAACCCCATACTTGAACACAATCTCTACAACCAAACTGCTTCCTTACATGCATGAGTGGCTGCCATGCAAGGATAATTTTAGGGGCGAATGTTCGCCCTTTGGCGAAATTAAGGGGTTTTAAATTTTTAGTGGGCGAATATTTTGTATCATAGTACATTTTTACAAATCACCTCAAATAGCCCACCTTATTTTAAGGGAGAGGGTAAAAAAGGTAAATTTAGCCCTTGAAATTAGGAGTTACAACCTTCCATTCGCCCATTTTCAAGAATAGGTTCTATTTAAGTGAATCCATTCGCCCATTTTCAAGAATAGGTTTTATTTAAGTGAATCCTATGGGCCAAATACCATATTTATAAAAGAGGTATGGTAAATAAATAAAACATTTTTTATATTTACTCCATAAGTCACCTGGTGTAAACAAATAAAAATATAAGTAAAGTGGAGGTATGGTAAATAAATAAAACGTTTTTTTATACTTACTCAAAAGGTATGGTAAATAAATAAAAATATAAATAAACTAGACGTATGGTAAATAAATAAAACCTCTTTTTATATTTAGTCCATAACCCTCATTCTATTTATGAAGGCTCAAGAAAGAGGTTTTATTTAAGTGAATCCTATGGGCCAAATACCATATTTGTAACAGAGGTATGGTAAATTAATAAAAATATAAATAAATGAGAGGTATGGTAAACAAATAAAACATTTTTTTATATTTACTCCATAAGTCACCTTATATTTAAGAACACTCAAAAAATGGGTTATATTTAGGTGAAACCTATGGGCAAAATACTATGGGACAAATACCATGGACTAGATTGTTATTAATACCATGCAGAAAACCATTATTAACCTTCATATTAGAATTAATAAAAATAAAAATGGCACATGGTATTGACCCATGGTATTCACCAAAATGGCACATGGTATTGACCCATGGTATTCACCTGGAATGTAGCCTATTTAAATGGGGGAATTAAACCAGCATAGATCCATCTTTACTCTCGATCTACTAACCCCCGAGAGGTATCAAATATCGTGATATGAAAACTAGCATAGAGTGAAAAAATATTTGATCCTCTTGGGGCTTGGTCAAGAGTAAAAATGGATGTTGTAATTTAATGTAGGTTAAACATTTTAGCTTGGTTAAAATAAAAAATAAAATAAAAATCAGCTATTAATTTTATTAATTTTTATAAATTACTAATAGTAATTTTTAAGCTCCAGGTTTATGATAACCCATGGTATTGACCCATGGTAATACCATGGTATTCATGTGAGCATAGACTATTTAAAGGGGAAATTCTATCGTCTTAGATCCATACAAAGTTTTATTATTTAGTGAAAGACTTGCCAAGATCTTACAAGATTTTATAATTGAGTAAAATATTCGCCATGCTTGGTGAGAGATTCGCCAAAAAATTATATATACATATTATATTATTGATAAAATCGCCTTCCATTTTTCCTATATACCATGGAGATTCGCCCATTTATTATATTTATAAATTTAGGGGGGTTCTTAAAATTTTCCCTGCTGCCATGTATTTTGCCTCTATAGTTGATAGTGCCACTACATATTGTTTCTTACTCATCAAACTGACTGCACCTCCAAATAGGTTAAACACATACCCACTTGTATATCTTATCTGATCCAAATCTCTAGGCTAGTCTACATGAACAAAGCCACGAATATCCAACTCTTTGTCCAATACTGGTCTTCCTTGGTAGCACAAACCATAATCATTAGTGCCACCAAAATACATGAAAACCCGCTTCACTGCTACCCAATGCTCCTTTCATAGTTTTGACATAAGCATGCTCAATACTCCCACTGCAGGTGCAGTGTCTGGTCTAGTATAGACAATTTCATACATCAGGGTATCGACTACACTTGCATATCGAACATAGGACATGTCCTCTTCCTCTTCTTGTCTCATGGGGCACTCTTCAATAGACAACTTTACACCTATAGAAATAGGAACCTTCATTGGTTTACTATCCTGCAGATTAAATCTCTGAAATATTGACTCAACATACTTCCTCTGGTTTAACTAGAGCTTCCTCTTTGCTCGATCTCTTTTAATTTCCATGCCCAAAATATAGTTTGTAGCACCAAGATCTTTCATGTGAAATTTGGAGGACAGTTGGGTCTTCAAATCCTGGATAATTTCTTTGTCATTTGCAACCAACAACATATCATCCACATACAAGACCAAATAAATAACACGATCAATAATTAATTTAAAATACACACAGTGATCTGCTTTTCTTCTGGTGAAGCCAAGTCCCTGTATAAATGTATCAAGTTTCAGATACCACATCATTGGTGACTATTTTAACCCATATCGAGACATCGTTGACTTGCATACCAGTGCTTTCTTACCCTTCACTACAAATCCTTCAGGTTGCTTCATGCAGATTTCCTCTTCCAGATCCCTATGAAGAAATGTTGTCTTCACATCCATCTGTTCTACCTCAAAATCAAAAGTAGCAACAACAGATAAAAGTAATCTAATAGAAGTTACCTTGGCAACAGGAGAAAAAATATCACCAAAATCAATTCCCGACACCTGGGAATAACCTTTTGCTACCAACTGAGCTTTTTATTACTCCGCCTTTCCTTCTGCATTTATCTTCTTCTTGAACACCCATTTACTGCCAATGGGTTTCCTTCCAGTCGGCAACTCCACGAGATCCCAAGCCTCATTTTTGTGCAAAGATGCCATCTCATCAACCATGGTCTCTTTCCAGATTTTTCCATCCTCTAAATCTACTCCTTCTTTCACAGTTCTAGGATCATCATCACTAATATATAAAGCAAAATTTGAACAAAAAGCAAATGGATTGTACCTTTCTGGCTTCCTTCTTTCTCGAACTGATCTTCTCACAGCCAGAGTTTGTGACTCTTCATCTTCTGATTCCTCCTCTGCTGTAGAGTCTGATTCTTCGTCCTTTAGATCAAACTCTATCTTCTTAGGTTCCTTTCGTTGGAATTCATGTTTAATAACATCTTTCACCTCTCTGTACACCACATCTTGATTGTACACAACCTTCCTTGTTACTGGGTTCCAAAGCTTATAACCATTTAAACCATCCTTATACCTAATAAAGATGCACTTTTCAGATTTACTATCCAATTTGGTTAATTTCTCCTTTGGAACATGTACATATGCATGACATCCAAATACTCTCAGATGTGAAAGAGAGGGTTTATTACTAGTCCATACCTCTTGTGGAGTCTTATCATCGAATGCTGATGAAGGTGATTTGTTGACCAGGTAACATGTTGTCTCCACCACCTCTACCCAAAATTCCTATCCTAACCTGGCACCACTGAGCATGCTTCTTGCCCTTTCCATCAATTTCTTGTTCATTCTTTCTGCAACTCCATTTTGCTGAGGTGTATATGGAGTAGTCTTTTGCCATGCTATACGACACTTCTTACAGAATTCTTCAAATTCCTTACTGCAAAACTATCCACCTTTATCTGTCCTCGGCACCTTTATCTTCTTCTCTATCTAGTTTTCCACCAGATCCTTGAATTCTTTAAACCTGTCAAAGCCTTTATATTTTTTCTTAATGAAATATATCCATGTATTCCTTGAGAATTCATCTATAAATGATACATAGTATACAGACTTACCCAGTGATGGAACCCTCATAGGTCCAAACACATCACTATGCACAAGCTCTAATATATGTTTCATCCTCTTACCATCAGAGGGGAAACTCACCTGATTCTGCTTCCCATATACACAATTTTCACAGAAATCGAAATCCAAAGAGCTATTACTCATACCTTCTACCATACCATTACCATGGAGTATTCAAAGGCCCTTCTCTTTAATATGTCCAAGCTTTTTATGCCACATCATGGTCTTCTCTCCAAAGACCACTGGATTTTTTGCTCCACTTTTAGAAACGAAAGAAGTCTTGCACCCATCAACAATTGTGCTACCTTGCAGCTTGTACAGAGTTCCAGTTTGAACTCCCGACATCAATACTAGTTCTCCCCGAACAATCTTCTAGGTATCCTTCTCGAACATTGTTTTTACACCTACATCATCCAATTTTCTTATAGAAATCAGATTTCTAGCCAATGCAGGAATATGCAGAACACCCGAAGGTGTTCTAACCTTTCCACCTTTCAACTTCAACTTTACTTTTCTGCGACCAATGATTCTAGCCTTCCTACCATCCCCTAAGAACCACATCACCACCATTGTATTTCTCATACTCGCAGAACCACTTTCTATGGTGAGTGAAGTGAAAGGATGCACCTGAGTCAATCAACCATGCCTCATAATCTACACGTGTACTTGAAGAAGCCAAGAACACATCCCCACCTTCATCTGAGGTGGTTTTCATCTCTACAAAAGGAGCATCATCAGATCCTTTTCATTTATCAGAAGCTTTAGATTTACAGTCCCTTTTGTAGTGCCATTCCTTTCCGCATTTCCAACACATCATCTTTACAAGTTTTCCTGGAGATTTAGATCTCCCTCTAGATTTATATTTCCCACTCGATGAATTTCTTTTTTTTCTATTCTGGGACCATCCTCATATAGACAAGGCATCACAATTATGTCTCTCCATATTTTTCTGTCTCATCTCCTCCATCAGCAAGCATGAGACTATTTCATCAAATTGCAAGGCAACTGCATTACTACCTATTGCAATAACCAGACTATCCCATGAATCTGGTAGAGAACACAACAAACTGATGCACTTATTTTCATCTAAAATTTTAATATCAATAGATGCTAACTGACTTACCACAGTATTAAATGTATTCAGATGCTCTGTCACTGAGTCTCCATCTTTCATCCTCAGGTTATACAACTTTTTCCGTAGGAACAGTTTATTCACGAGAGACTTAGATTGGTACAAAGTCCCTAACTTGTCCCACAAATCCTTCGTCGTAGCTTCCCATGATACATTCAGCAATATTGAATCTGAGACACATAATTGTATTGTGCTCTTTGCCTTTCAATCCAACTTCTTCCATTCTTCATCGGACACTCCGGTGGTAGGGTCTACCACAGGCTCGAGTGAAACCCCTTAGCAACAAAGGCGTCCCCTTGAAGCCAAAACAACTCTGATACCAAATGTAGGTTTTAACTCCATACAAAAATTACCTGCATATGAATTCTAAAACACAAAAAATAAACAATGCGAGAGCATAACACATAAAACATGTATACATAGAAATTTTCCCCTGGATCCTAAAACCGGGACTACTAGCTTGATTTTTCATTATGTTCCTCTCAATGTTATAATAAATATTTATACATGCCAAAGCATCCAATACCATGGACTGAAAACCATTGCGTCCAAAACCATGGATAAAATACCATTTCGTCCAAACACATGTGCAAAAATCATGCACCCCTTAAACCCCCTGTGATTCCCTGGCTGTGCAATCGGTGCAACGACGGGGGGCACCCCTCAGTTAACTACATGGGCCAATCATGGAATGAGCATAACACAACCCTACAGAGTACAAGCATCGGTTACAAAAAGGAGTCTTATACGTCCATACTGAAAAATGGCCGAAAAATGCAGAACTATGATGAAGAAACAGATAGTTCCATTGCATTCGCGGTGTCGAGAAGGGCTGAAACCATATAAAATTTATCAAATTTTGACAAAACGAACTTTTGCGCATCCTGCAAGTTCCTGCCTCGAGCTGCATGCACTCCCCCCTTCTGCCTGCATCCTGTTTTTATAAAATGCTTTTGTTACAAGAATCCACCTATGGCGTGAACAATTTGTTGGAAATAGAAACAGTTTAGTTGAAAGGACTACTGAGTACAAACAGTCCCGATCGTTTGGCCCTTCTATGGAGCTAAAATCCCAAAACAGATCCATTCAACCATATACAACCATACACAGAAACTACACTGAAATACATTGAAAAACTGACTAATCCAGATCTCAAAATTCATCAACTAGCATCTATAATATCATCGGGTCCGTGCAAATCACTTGGAAATGCTCCTTTCACTTTGTATCTCCTGATTCCCTCATTTTCGATCACTCTGATTGGCTTCATCGGCGATCGGTGTATTGGCGTATCGCTTTTATTGGCGATCGACATATCAGCATATCGGCGTATCGCTATTTCATGGCTCTAGTCTTCAAATTTCCCCGAAAGTGATTGCCAATTCAATCTCAGCCATTGATCCTTGATGTTGATCCGACTGTTGACAATACAAGTGCTTACAGCCTTAAGGTCCTTCCCCTTTGGTTCTTTCGATGTGATAAGTTGTAAATCACATATTGCATGGCCTTCAGACCCGCGGCTTAATTCCTCCCCTTTACTTTGTGATGCGACATTTGTAATGGATCTGTACTATTGATCTACGCACCCGATCCAACGGCGCATATTAAATCATGCTAATCGCAATCGCAATTCTATCAAGGCCATGTTTTTTAACACTCCACTGGCTCTTCTCTGATGCGATAGTAAAAACTGCTCTATTGCCACGCTTTTTCTCCCATCCATTGATCTTTTGGATAGAACGGCCCCTGAGCATTATTGCTGCATTCTTTAAGGTGCTACGCTTCATTGCATTTCTCTGTTTTGACTAGTTTTAAAAACATATCTTCTGATTTAACACATACGTAAAACATATTTGCAGACTTTAGAGGTTTGTTGCAGATCCATTTTGGATCAATCCACCTGGATCAATAATCAATGCTTACTCTCCATTTTCCATTTTTCTTCGGAACAATTACCAATGGTGACACCCACTTGTTATCTGATATTCGATAAATGAAATTCATGTTTAACATTTTTTGTAATTCGTCTTTAACAATTTCCCTTAAATTTGGATTCATTATCCTTTGTGTTTGTCGGATTGGTTTGGCATTTTATTCAATATAGGTACGATGCCTACAAGTGTGAGGATCAATTCATTTCATATCACTGTATTTCCATGCATAAGAAGAGGAATTTTCCTGCAACATATTTATTAATTATTTTTTTGAGAGTCTTCTACATTATCACTAATATTCAATGTTTTCCCTCCAAAAAATTCTATTAAAGAATTGCCAAATTTATCTATAGAATTTAAAGCCATTTGATGAGAGGATAGATATTCAATAGTACATTGCTCTTGAAAACTATGATTTTGTTCCCAATATGAGCAATCTTCATTATTTTCTATTAAATTCAAAATTTGATCTTCTTCATCTATTTGTGATGTGGAAAAAATTGTTCATGTGTCAAAGTTTTCATTAGCATCATCTATCCATGCTTCACTTTATACTTCTATCATTGTTTTTGTAGGATGATATAATGTGAATTTATTTGTCAAACCTCCATTAGAGATAAACATATCACCAGGTCTACAACTTATAAAAGCATCACCTGTAGCTAACCATGGTATTCCTAGAATCAATGGGTGTCCTCCTAGATTATTATTGGGTGTTAAAATCATAAAGTAAATAGGATACTTGCAAGAAAATAAGGATCCAAATACATATTCTAACACACCATCAAGTTTGATAACAGATATATTTGCTAATTGTAATAGTGTAGGTGTATATTGAAGATTAAGAAGTTTCAATTGGTCCATAGTTTGTTTACTCATGATGTTGGTAACTTCTCCTAAATCAATAAATGTGTTTAGAATCTAAACACCATTGATGTGTGTTCTCATAATGGTATTTCATGGATCTAGATATTCTTGGACTATTGTCTTTCATGTCATTATATTTGCAATTTTTCCAACTAACTAAATTCTTTAACTTTTTTTTCTTTTTCTTCCTGGTCTTTTACTACTTAACTCCCTGATTGTCTTTGAAAATATTGGTATTTATTTGATATATTTTAATGAAATAATTTGTATACAAACATTCTTCATCTTATCTATCATATCATAATCAGGCAACACAATCGATTTCTCTACTCCTTTATCAATTTTCAATATTTTAGGAAAAGGTGGGTTTTGAAAAGAAATTGAAGATTGTTCTATAATGGGAGTTGAGTTTATTGGAATATCATTAGAATGTATAGGATTGGGTTTTTTCAATAAATTTATTTTAATGAGAAGATGTCTCTTTCTCAGAGATGTCATCTTTTTCAGACTTCTAGATAAGAAAGGATGGTGACCTTTTTTTCCAATACTCTACCAGATCTAAGTTGGACAATGTTTAGATCTAATGGATTTATCATATAGGTTTGAAAATTATGTCCTTCCATGTTGTAAATAGGTTGTCAATTTTTATTGTTTATATTAGGAAGTGGTTGAGCAGGTAGTTGATTTTGTTTTTTAGAAATGGTAGTGAAAGTTGTTGGTTTGGATGTTATGGTTGAGAGGGTTGAATGGGCAGAGGGAAATGATTTGGTGGAAAAATAGGGTAACGTTGAGGATATTGATGATATTAAGGGTATTTTCCACATGTATTTTTCCATCCGTGTACCCAAGGTTGAGGCCAAGGTTTCCAAGGCATGGGTGCAGTCCAATTGATTTGTGATCGTTTTGCATATGTTAGTGTTGAAACCTTGGGTCACACTCAACTGTGGATTTTCCCATGGTCTCTTAGCAATAAAACAAAGAGGTTATACTTGGTTGGAATTAATTCCTCTTGATAGACAACTTTAAGACTGAGTACTGAAGGAAATTCCTTTGTATCGTGATTTTCTGCACATATGACAAGGAGTTCTACACTTTTTAAGTCAAGAGGGCATTCTCTTAAGGCAGTTTTCTTTCTATATTTTTGACAAAGTACAGATAATGCAACATTTTTATATTTTTTCTTGTTTTGTACTTTAAGGGTATCTATTTGTTCACTAAGACTCCCCAAAATATAAGTTTTAAAGTTGTCAAGCAAATTTTCTATTTCAGTGCTACTTACTTTCCTAGCTGCATATTTATTAATCCTAGATATAATAGGATCTCTTGAATTTTTCCCAGTTCTTGCCTTTCCTCTTGGAATGTGTATAAATAACTCACAAATATCTCTAAATGATAACTAAGAAATATCTCCTGTACCCATCAAATTGAGAAGGTCTATCCACTCACATCTAATACATTTTAGTAAGAGACCTTTCAAAGTTTCTTCATGTAGATTATGCATTTTATCCCTTTTTACATTATAAGCAAACCTTTCAACGAAATATTCAAGATTTTCATCTTCTTTTTGCATCATTTTAAAGTCTTCATCTTTCAGATTATGAGGCATATAATATTCCCTGTATTTTTCTAAGAATGCAGTTTTCATTTCTTCCCATGTTCTTATAGAGTGTTCCCCTAAGCCCAATAACCATTTCAATGTTCCATCCTTAAGAGTCGCTGGAAGCAATTTTAACTTTTTAGTATCAATCAAGTAGTCATAAGGTCCACACAAAACTTCAAACTTAAAGAGAAATGTTTCAAGATCCTCGTTTCTTAATCCATGAAATTAGGAAGGATGGAGGATGATACATTTTTTACTGTGGTTTCGGTATCTTCCTTGAGGATGGGAAATCCAAAAGGTTATAGACCTCCTCTACTACCTCCTCCTCTTCTTCCCCTAGCTCTTCCACCTCCTATATTTTGTTGTCTTCCACCTCCAATCATAGGTTGTTCACCATTTACATTATGTAACTCCCCTTCCCCTTCTCCTGCCATTGTTGATTCTTCAAAACTAATGCAAGGTTCTAAAATTGTATTTTCTAGTTCCTCCTCTACCTCTTCTGGTTCTTCTATCAATAGAATGTTAAAATAGGTTTCTTCTTCTTCGTCTTCACTAGGGATTTCTAGTTCTTTTCGTAGAATTTGTTCTCCAGATGAAGATAGAACAATTACTCCTTTAGTTGGGGATGTAGGATATTCTTCTTCCATACTTTAGTTGAATAAGTTGGTCGATATTTAGGATGGATTTCAAATCTAAGTACCTCAGAAAGTCTATGTCTACTTTCAATTGATGGAATATGAGTTTGGGTGGTGTTATCACCTAGACTGAACCTTAGGCTAAAGGGAGGCAAGCTAGGGTAACCACAAACCATGCTCAGCCAAGTAGCTAGCCCTACTATGCCGGGAGAGAGCTCTCTACTTAAGGATATCTGTCAAAATGACTGGATCAGGTAAAGGATTTTAGGCCAGGTATAGTAGCTTGAAAGTTTTGATTGAATTTTGTCAGTGTTTGGCTGCAGGAGGAGCTGGGCAGTTTAGGTATGGGAAATTAGGTCAGAAATGCAGGGTGTTCTATGGGACAAGGTAGGCATAGGCTTTAGCACTTTAGGTTTGATGGTGTGAGGTGTTTAAGACTGATGAGGAGCTAAGAAGGGCATGTGACAATCATGGATCCTTCTTAAACAGTAGAAAACATGAAATGTTCACTGATTTCCCAAGGCAGAGTACTGATACAATGGATTCTACCTATCAAACTCGCAAACATTCAACTAGAAGCAATGAAATGAATGATGACATACATAAAACATGTAGAAAAATGATCACAAAAGAAGAAACTATACTAAAACTCCATACCACAGGGATCCCATAAAAATATCTGCAAATCTTATTAATCTCCTTGCCAAACTGCTTATAATGATGTACAATCAAGCTCTAAGCATCCAATTGAGTCCAACCTCTCACAAAGAGAGAGAAGAAGAATATATAGACAAGCGTTCAACCTCCTCCCATCTTCATGGGTCAAATACCTAAGATGAGGAGCTGATATAACTGATACTAAACAAGGAACAAGAATATAGGCATCATCAACAACTTGCCTCTAAAAGTGAAAAACTAATTCATTTGACTTCAAACTAACTCCTGAATTTATGAATCTACCCTCTACGACTTTTTAACCATCATATTTACAAGCCATGACATCATTTACAATAGTAAATCATCCACCATGAGAGAGAATCCATGATCATAGTCAAAAACTGGAAAAATAAGCATCTTGAGCAAAATTTGCTCTATGCACTACGCCTCTGGATCAATGCATAGTTCCAAATTCAGGTCCATCTGGAAGGCCATCTCGACATCTAAATTGAGCCCATGATACCATATTGTAAGGGTATTCAAGTCTACTTTCTAGAACACCTAGCATTCCTGCATTTGGAGCTTATTTGACCCCTCAAATCTGGATTCTCCCAAGACTACTTCTATGTGTCCAAAAAGTGGCAGAAAGGTCATTTTTAGGATTTGTTTTGACCTTTTGGTGGCCCAATTCTACTCCAAAAACTTTGAAGCTTTCTAGGGTGCATGTCCTCACTGCACTAAATCCAAAATTGCAAGCCAATTTTTCATTGGGTGCCCCTAGGAAAATCACAGTGCCGGTGGCACTGCGTGTCTACACCATTTTTCTGTGTGTCAAATCTCCAAAAATTGCTAATGTTAATTTTTTTTTTAAATTTCCCCAAAATTTGTGTGAATCCTCACCATCATATGCTATGATGTGTCAAGGAAGCCTCAGACAACATTCTAAGTCGATCCTCCTCTTTCTTGTCCTTCAAGGCCTGCCTTAACCTAGCTTTCATCTTCTTGATCCTTATGTTGCAAATCCTATTGTGAGTCCTGTAATGATAGGCCATGTGTCTGAGCATTTGATTATCTCAGTTGGCCTTTTGTAGCAGTTTCTCAAGGTGTAGGTTGACTCTCTCAAGCCAAGTCTCCCTATCATTTTTTATCTCCTGCTCAATAGGGGTCAAAGTGACTTGTGTTTCTTTGTCACTTTTTCATTTTTCCTTGAGCACTTCCAGCAACATAAGGACTAGTTTGTCACTCAATGATTTGTTTTCCTACTCTAAGTATGCGATGACATACTTAGCCTTCTCTAAGTTGTCCATTAGAGCCCGCACTTGAGCCTCCTTTTCCTATATGATGATGTCTTTTATTGTCTCCCCCTCTTGAGCCTCTAAGTCAATGATCTCAATGCCATGCTGCTCAGGCTCATCATGTTCTGCCAAGTAGTTATAGACATTTTTGGGCACTGCAACCCCAATCATAAATATCCATAAACTAAGGGCTCCTAAGTCCCTAAAGGTGTTGTTACAACCCCTAAAAGAAAAAGGTCAACTAATTACAGCACCTCCCAGAAGTTCTCCATGAAAAACTACTCAGAACTGGTCAAACCTGGATGATTTCACCTGCTCCATAGTTAAGGTGCATTGCATCCCACCTGAATACATGCAGTAGGTGCGATGCATGTTGAAAAGCCCTTCTATGGGGTGCGATGGGCTAGAAGGGACAAATGGCAGGGTCAATCCACAAGTTGGAGGAGCATGGAATCTTCCAGAAACTTCTCATGTCACACTTGCCTCTCTGCATTCGACCAGGGATGAGTAAGAGATCATCAATCTCCAAGTGGAATCAAGAACTATAAGAGAGAAGACACTGATCAAATCTCAAAATCTGACTCACCTCCCTTGCAGACATCTATATATGGATCCCTCATCCCAGAGATCCAGAGGCTGGAATTTTGTATCTTGTAAGGAAATGTTGTTGGTTTCTTGGTGCAATATCATAGTGTTCGGTGATCTAAGCTTTTCATGAGGTGAAGAAGGGCTTTCTTGCTGAGAGGATGATGCTGGGTCAGAACAATTGGTTGTAATCCTCTTTGCTCTTTCTTGATTATCAATAAAGCTATTCAAATTTTCCTCCACATTCTTGTATGATTGAGGATTTATGCATTTGTGTGGTCAATGTACATCTCGTCCTATATTGTTTATGATAATAGATCTATGTTATTGGATAGTGTTATGCTGCTTTGATTCTACAGGTACTCTTTGAAGTTGGGTAGACAAGGAAGTCAGTGGCAAAGGCCTATCAGAAGAGAGAGGAAACGATCAAAGAACCAAGCGCAAGACAGAGGTTGGTCTCCTTATTCTTCTCTCATCTATTTCTCATAAAGGAAAACGAAAGTAGTTTTTAGTGTGTTTGTTTCTAAGGTAGCTACCAGCCTTAGTGGGACTAGCAGCTCTATATAGACACTAGTTTTCCCGATAACAAAATGGCGACTCCACTGGGGAGCGAGTAGATTGTTTGTTCATCTACATTTGTTTACTTTATAAACTTACAGACAGAGCCTGAAGACAAGCCACCTAGCCTTCGAACTGCATTCACTATGCAAGTGCAAAGTAGATCAACGTTGCTTCAGCCTATCTTTGGGTTTTGTTTATGAATTAAATGATTGATTTACAAGCTCTGTAATTGCCCTCGTGGTGGCTCTAGTAACCTCCTTAGATCTACCCCTGTGATTGATTTAATGATTACCACTTGCTCGGCCTAAATCCTTGAACTGAACTGCAAACTGTGACCCGAAATCCAATCAAAGTCTCGTCCTTGGTCCAGCGCACTGTCTGTTCTGTGAAATTCAAATGAATCGCACTTACCGAGTGTAGTAGGTGCGTTGCATTTCAGTTTCACTGTGTTACAGGTGTGCTGACTAGATAAGGCCTTGTTCCTAAATTTTGGTTTTTGTGTTCACTCTTTTCAGCTCTATTCAGGAGTTTTGTTGCCTGTAGTCGGTACACCTCTATTGAAACCCCTTTCCTTGCTGTTATTCTGCCTCCATTGTGCGAAGAACTATAAATGTTTTTATGTATTTTTGAGTCACTTTTAGTTCTCCTTTACAAAGAAGTAGCGTAATCGTATTGTCGTTTCTTGATTTGAAAGTGTTGCAAGTGTCGTTTTCAGTCATAGAAGAGAATTTGATTGTTCTTGATAGCCGATTACACTGTTACTATTGTATTTTATTTGAATTAGTAGTTTTTCAAGTGTCGAAAGCAAGTTTTTAATTCAAAATAACAAAGTGTCCTCATTGTCCTCATTTTGTTTTGAAAAGAAACTTGATTAGTAATTGCCGCTTTGAAAAATAATTCAGATTTGCACTTAGCTTTCTTTTTATCATTCACACATTAAGAAGGATGAAAAGAAATACATGCATGTGCATTTGCATTTAGATTGTTTGATGGTTTGATTTAGGACATTGCATATAGTGTGTGCTCTCTGCTCTTTGTTGAAAGAATGCCATCTCTCTATCCGTAGTAGCTAGGATTTTCATTGCAAAAAGAAGATTAAATGATTGTTTATCATCTTAGATTGCATTTTTAGAATTGTACATCTACATCTCGCGGTGAACCTGAAAGGCAAATTTCTTAAGCAAGATCAACCATAAAATAAATTTAATAAATCTAAAAATGCTTTGGAACCTAACGCACAACATTTAGGAGTCTAGGCTAGAGACGTATTCCGGTGTCGTAAAGCCTAGTAATTGTTTCTTTCGCTATTGGTTGGGTGATTCCTCCACTTTGAGACGATAAGTGCTAGTACGGACTTCTGCTCCCATGTACCATCGAGTATATTTTTGGAGACCACAATAGGCTTAATCCTTTATCCATAGGAAGCCATGTCTGCTGCCCTATCGATCACAATGCACTGAACACAGCATTCGAGAAGATTGACTGCCATACCATAAAAAGTATTCTGTAGTTTTGCGATTGGTTTGGTAATCCCTCTGTCTAGATTTCCAGAGCAATCCCTTTCATTCCTTTTCAAACTCCTTAATGGAGAAGGTCCATCTGAGCACTTGTCACTTCAGGCTCATTAAAAATCGAAGGTGACTAGAGTCATATTTTGTTTTTTCTCGACTCTTAAAAATTGAAAAAACAAGTTGTGTCAAAGCATCTAAAATTTATTTTAAACGGAATAACCATCACCTTTCCTACGTTAATCTTAAGTTGAGAAATGGATTCCACCAACCAAGGAGTTCCCTTTGGGGGAAATCCTAGTCCCTTCTCCTCTTAGGGAGATGTTGGTGCACCCCTTATGGCCACATTGTCTCTTCCAGGATTGACAATTGATTTGCCCGTATGGCTCTTCTCAACTTTTGTCGTTCAGAACACCGTGATTCCTGAACAATCAAGTCAGCAACTAAATGATACCAGAGTTACCCCACAACCCTCTACTTCGTCCAATTCTTCCTCTCCTCCTTCCTCTTCGCTTCATGAAGCTGGTAAAGCCCAAAATCAAGTAACTGAGAAGAAGAAGGAGAAGAAGAAGAAAGAGAAGAAGAAGAAGGATCCAAAGGCGAAAAGGGGCATCCAAGCATCATCTAGCGAAAATCCACACACTGCACCGACCAGGCCTAAATCGCCATGTGTCATTTGCAAAGGAGATAATATCATCAAGATTGTCCTTGCATCCCTTAGATCTTAAAGGACTGGTCTCCTCGTTTGCACAATCTGGTGTCATCAACCTCTGACGATCATGTTGAGCATACACCATCAACTAGTGAAAGTGAAGCCCTTGGACAAAAAGGAAAATATAAATTTCCTTGTAAATTGTGTGAAGGCGATCACGCCGTCCACCGTTGTCCCTTCTTAGACGAAGCTAAAAGTGTAGAAATTTTGAATAATTTAACACATATTCAACAGTGATTATCCTGATCATGTACTATTGCGGAATACATACACAATACATAAGCTATTCTACATTGATCATCAATATAGCAGCATCAATAACAATAAAACATCAAGAGCATTCACACATTAACACTGTATGTAACTCGGGGAAAGCATCTCACTAAAAACCCCAACTATCTGTATATTAATGATTGAGACCATGTAACATTACAAAGTACAATGCTTATCACAAGCAATCCAGTACCATCTCCACCTATTACACACAATACAGCTAAGATCTGATCTCCAAATCTATTCCACTGCTTGCCTGCCTCTCCAGCTCAATACCTGCTCAAGAACTGATGAGAATGGTTTACCAAACTCATATTTCACCTGCAAAGAATCACTCACACTCTGTTGGACGTGAGCACAGGCTACAATTCTTGATATTGGCCAATTCATTGTCATACTCAATCCCTCTGATTGTGCAAATCATCATGCACAGCTATAGTCACAACTGATAGCAATCTGATCCTCTAACACCTGTCCCTGTTGAACTAAACATGCACTGACATGCAACTGAGTTAACTGATGTATTCTATAGTTGCATTATGAGTTAATAACTTGTGAATTAATTAATAACTAATTCACCCAACTCATCTCTAGTCTATTTTCCAGTTAGACTAAATACAACCAGTTTAACAAAGCTAAACTGAACACAACTCCATCAACTGCACCTCCAATCCAATAAAATCAACTCACTTGAGTTCTAACTGAAGTCCTGCATGCAAATATTAGTCATCCCATAGGTAACCATGTATTTCCCTCTGGGATCTGCATGTACCACATCCATAGCTCATCTCGAAGTGCTCCAAGAGAATAAGATCAAGTTTATAGTCCAAATATTATTATGAGACAATAATATTTGACTTTTCTATTTTTGACAGTCAGTCTAAAAATAGACTTTGATCATTCACACTGTGATCACTCACACTGTGGTCACCCACACTGTGATCACTCATACTGTGGTCACCCACACTATGATCATCCCTGCTAGGATCAAAAATAGAACTTGCGCCATAATTTGCCTGCGGGCCCACTTAGTGAAGGCGACTCTTTTCACTAAGCTCCATCATCTTGTTGCAATCTCAACACTCCCTCTCAACAAGATATGGATTATCAGTAACCCCTATCCTGCCTCGGTGGTACTCGAATTTGCTCCTTGTGAGAGCCTTCGTCAGAATATCAGCATCCTGATCCTCCATTGGAATGTATGAAAGCAACATGATCCTCCGCTGCACACAATCTCTGATATGATGGTACCTGATGTCAATATGCTTAGATCTATCATGAAATACATGATTAGCTGAGAGTTTAATGCAACTCTAGTTATCACAATAAATCACAGTAGGATCCAAATGAGAACCGAACAAACCAACCAGGATCTTCCTCATCCATATAGCCTCGCATGCAGCCAAACTTGCTGCCATATACTCGGCCTCCGCTGAACTGAGTGCCATGGATCTCTGCTTCCTACTGTACCAAGAAACTGCTGTCGATCAAATACTAAAGACCCCTCCTGATGTGCTCTTTCTATCCGTTGGGCTCCCTGCCCAATCTGCATCTGTGAAGCCACATAGCTTCACCTCATCCTCCTGTCTGTACCATAAACCATATCCCGATGTGCCTCTCAAGTAGCGCAATACATGCTTGCCCGCCTTCCAGAAGAGCTTGGTAGGCTTAACCATAGCTTGTGAAAGCTAGTTAACTGCATAGCATATATCAGGTCGTGTATTGAACAAATACATCAACGACCCCACCAACTATTGATAAACAGTAGCATCCACTTCTTCTCCCGAAGTGGCATCCTCCTTCCTCCAACCTCCAGGAAGAGGAGTATCAACAGGCTTGCAGCCGTGCATGTTGAACTTCTCCAGTATCTCCCGAGCATGCTTGCCCTAAGAAACAAGCAGTCCACCACTGCGCTGCCATATTTCCAATCCTAGGAAATAGTGAATGAGGCCCAAATCCTTCATCTCAAACTCTGTAGCAAGATCCTTCTTGCATGACAATATCAACATCTCATCACCCGTTAGAATCAAATCATCAACATACAGTACAATGATAAGAAACTTACCCTCCACCACAATCTGGTATAGGTTAGGATTCGCCTCGCTCTTGGAGAATCCAAGTCCTATGAAATAGCTATCTATCCATGTGTACCAAGCACGTGGTGCTTGCTTCAACCCATACAACACTCTCTTGAGCCTGCACACATGCGACTCATTGTTGAAGACATCAAAGCCTTCGGGCTGCTCAATGTACACCTCCTCCTTAATGACTCCGTTGAGGAATGCAGTCTTCACATCCATCTGATTAATGTACCATCCCATCTACACTGAGAGAGCAATAATTGTCTGTATGGAAGAATACCTTGTGACAGGTGCAAAGGTCTCCTCATAATTGATCCCCTCTATCTGTGAAAAGCCTTGGGCAACAAATCTTGCCTTGTACTTCTCCACACTCCCGTCAGCTACCTGCTTAACTTTGTAGATCCATATCGAACCCACCACTGATTTCCCTTCCGGTCTAGGAATAATCTCCCATGCACTGTTTCTGACAATAGAATCATACTCTTCCACCATGGTGTCTACCCATGCGGGATCCTCCACAGCTTCCTCGAAAGAGGATGGCTCAGTCACAACACACTTGCTCATAAGAGCCATGTATCCAGTGTACCGATCAGGTGACTGTCTCTGCCTGCGTTGGGTTGTAGGTGGTCCTACAACTTTCTTTGCATCTTGAGCTAGTCGCTCAGCTTCTGTCAAGTGCTTTCGCCCTCTGATGGTTGGCGCTGCATGAGTGGTCTCTTCCACTCCATGAACCTCATCCTGTGGCCGATCCACATCCTGAAGCTCATCCTTAGGAACTAATAGCTCCTCATCTGCATGCAAGTGTAGCTCCCTCTCAAGCGAACACTTCATGGCTTTCTCCTCTTGAAATTTTATATCCCATCGCACAACAGTTTTACCACTGTCTGGAAAATACACACGATAGTTGTGGGGCGTATCAGTGTACCCCACAAATATCCCAACCTCTGCGGTCAGCTCCAACTTCTTCCTGGCATCCTTCATCACATGCATGTAAACGTTAGCACCAAAAATCCTCAAATGAGAAAGATCACGCTTCTTACCAGAATAAGCCTCCTCGGGTGTACTCATACCAAGTATCCTATGAGGACAATGGTTCTGCACATAAACTTCTGTATTGCATGCTTCCGCCCACAAGTGAAGGGGTAGGCATTGATCATGCAACATTGCCCATGCAGCACCCACAATCGTTATGTTCTTCCGCTCAACTACCCCATTCTGTTGTGGGTTATGGGGAGCTATGAGCTCTCTACGAATCCCTTCTGCCTTGCAGGAATCCTTTAACTCGTCCGAGATGTATTCACCACCATTATCGCTCCTAAGAGCCTTCACCTTCTTCCCAGACTCCTTCTCGACCAGTGCTTTGAATTCACAGAACTTTGAATATGTCTCACTCTTCTTCTGCATGAAGAAGATCAAGCACTTACAAGAGAAATCATCAACAAAAATCACATAATACCTGTGTTTTACTGTCGAAGTAACTGAGAAAGGTCCACACACATCTGTGTGAATTGTCTCAAGGATCGTCGTGGTGTGACTATCCTTCTCGTGAAATGTGGCTTTCACAAACTTCCCCAAAGTACACCCCTTGCACTGATCTGACTGCGCAAGTGTTCCTTTAGGAAGCCCTGTAGTGATCTGCTGCAGTATCTTCAAGGCTCCATGGTGAAGGTGACCCAATCTCCTGTGCCACAACTCGCCATCATCCCAGCTCACTAATCCTTCTGCCTTGCCCGCCATTGCTTCACATCCATCTACATGCAACTGATAAAGGTTCCTCACTTGAACCCCTATCTTCCTAGTCTCACCAGCTGTCTTGCTGCGCATGAAAGCCTTTCCCTCGCTGAAAACAACATC
Source organism: Pinus tabuliformis (assembly GCA_031772625.1). Taxonomy (NCBI): domain Eukaryota; kingdom Viridiplantae; phylum Streptophyta; class Pinopsida; order Pinales; family Pinaceae; genus Pinus; species Pinus tabuliformis. Next base: position 420,804,858 of record CM062810.1, read on the forward strand.
ATACCCCTTGTCTTCTAACATCGCCACTGAGATGAGATTCTTCTTCAATCCTGGAACATGCATGACTTCCTTCAATACGAAGGGTTTACCAGACTCCCTATCAAAGGAAATGGTACCAATACTGGTCGCACCATATCTACCATCATCGCCCATCTCGATGTGCACTCCAAGATCTTTGTCCTCCAGATAAGAGAACAAATCTCTATCTCCCGTCATGTGAAAAGACGCACCACTGTCCAAGAACAACACTGATCCCATCACACTTGAAACCAAGCATGCAATCAATGAAAAATCAAGCTCAAACTATGAGGCTAGAGCCTCTCCTGCTGAAGATCCAGCAGCCTCCTTGTTCTTCTTCTTCTGCGGACAATTAGTGGCATAGTGTCCGTGCTGGTGACAGTGAAAACACTTCACCTTGGACATATCATGGTTCTTGCCTTTCGCATCAGATTGAGAAGCTTTCTCGCTCTTCCCTTTCTTTGCTTTGGCAGAGAAAACACAATTCTCTTCATCAGCTCCCTTTGATGAAGATCCGTCACTGGTACTCCGCATGATCTCCTCCTGCACAAGATCTGACCATAGTCTTTCCCATCCTGGCAATTTCTCCCGACCATTGACAAAGTCCTGATAGGAATGCCAACTATTCGGAAGACCAAGGAGAGCCATGCTCACCAAGTCCTCATCATCGACAGTAACCCCCACACTTCCCAGCTCATCTCCACACTGAGTGAACTTCGTGAGATACTTGGGAATATTGTCACCCTTCTCGCATTTGATGTTTCTGAGTTTATCTTTGAGCACCAGCTTCCTCTAATCACTCTTGCTTTGGAATAATTTTGTTAATGATTTCCACATCAAATATGGAGTAGCCTTTCCATGGAGGCTGGACACAATGTGATCCTTCATGCCCTCCAACAGAATCCTTCGACATTTTGCGGTCTTCTTTTTCCAAGCATCAGCTTGAGTAGCATCAGTAGGCTTTGGGACATCCGTATCTATGAACTCCTTCAGCCCGTTATCATCCAATACTGCCTCCATCCTGTCCTTCCATGCAATATAGTTTGAGCTGCCCTCAAGAGCATACTCCAATCGCAATCCATTGAAAGACATTGCTACGTTGTCACCAAGAAAACACTGCTGCAAATTCGAATTCCACCAGCAACCAACTAAACCGCCTCGGATCTAAGATTCGTGAGAACAAAATATTTCTCGTACAAAGATTGGCTGTATGGGCATTCACCGGATATCTCACCTTCCAAAGGAAGGATGAATCTAGAGGCTACCTAGCCCGATTACAAACTCTTCCTGAAGAAATAGAATGTAAACACTTCCTGAATAGTAGATCTGATGATCAACAACTCTGATACCATGTAGAAATTTTGAATAATTTAACACATATTCAACAAAGATTATCCTGATCATGTACTATTGCAGAATACATACACAATACATAAGCTCCTCTACGTTGATCATCAATATAACGGCATTAATAACAATAAAACATCAAGAGCATTCACACATTAACACAGTATGTAACCCGGGGAAAGAATCTCGCTAAAAACCCCAACTATCTGTATATTAATGATTGATACCATGTAACATTACAAAGTACAATGCTTATCACAAGAAATCTAGTACCAGCTCCACTTGTTACACACAATACAGCTAAGATCTGATCTCCAAATCTATTCCACTGCTTGCCTGCCTCTCCAGCTCAATACCTTCTCAAGAACTGATGAGAATGGTTTACCAAACTCGTATTTCACTTGCAAAGAATCACTCACACTCTATTGGACGTGAGCACATGCTACAATTCTTGATATTGTCCAATTCATTGGCATACTCAATCCCTCTGATTGTGCAAATCATCATGCACAGCTATAGTCACAACTGATAGCAATCTGATCCTCTAACACCTGTCCCTGCTGAACTGAACATGCACTGACATGAAACTGAGTTAACTGATGTATTATATAGTTGCATTATGAGTTAATAACTCGTGAACTAATTAATAACTAATTCACCCAACTCATCTCTAGTCTATTTGCCAGTTAGACTTGTTACACAGTAATTTGTCACCATTGGTCACCGTCCCTGTTACCCCTGTTTCCGTACGTTGGAGGACGCATTCCGGGACCTGTGAGCAGTGACATAACCTAAAAACACTTGCATTATGTTCCACTGAGTATGTACTTCATGTTCCCTGAAGACACCTTCTGCAAAATATCCCTGGAAAGTGCCCTTTTCCCATTAGCGCGGATCCACAATGTCTTACCCGCGCCAATCACTGAAATCCTCAAAAGAGGGTGCGACCATTGGCGCTCTGTATTAGAACAACACCCGTGCCAACCAAGTTTGGTAATGATTTTTGACAAACGCGCACCCATATGTTTTTTCCCTTCAGATCACGAAGTCTTTTGAGGATAAAATCCATCTGATAGAGGTCGAGAGTCATCATCTATCCTTGACATCTATCCACAGCAGCTTTTCGGAGATAATGCCAATCCACAATGGGTGTCCTGGTGCATTGTATCTTCCTCCCTTCTCCATCTATAAGAGTTTGTCCTCATGCATTTGACAAGCTAGTTTTTTTAGTTTTTGAGTAATGCTAGTTGTGATTATGCTTGTCTTGAGTGATAGTAAGAGTCTTGAAGCATAGGGAGGTTATGCTGCCGGAAGTCTGAGAGAGAGAAGGTCTATTGCAAGACATACATAGCTGCTCGCCCAGCCAGAGGAGAGGTTCAATGTCAGAACCTTGGTTGTATGTTTTTCTGTTTATTATTCATTAATGAACGACTACTATTATGGTTCCGATCTTATTGTTCATCATGATAATTTTTTATCTATTTCCTTTCTGACTGAAATATAGTTGTATTTTAGTGGATTTTATGCTTGTTCTCATTTCGTTCTTTGCATGTGCAGGTATCCATATGCGGGGATCGCAAGGATTGTGACCTGCTGGAGCAAGGGAACAGGAGTATCAACTCTTCTTCGACATTAGCGTTGGACTCCAGGTTGGTTCTCGTAATCCACTTTCAGTATGCAACTAGGAACTTGCATAGTAGCGTGAATTGATTGTTGCTAGACCCATTTTGGGCTAGTGGGATCGCCTCTGTCCACAGAGGGGATTTACCTCTCCAACAATTTGGCGACTCCACTAGGGAGGAGCTATTTGTTGTTTGATTCATAAACCTTGGATGGAGTCTGAAGCACGGCCAGGCAGCCTTTGAAACGCTATTGCTTTGCATTAGCGGAGTAGATCAACGCCACTTCAGTCAATCTTCGGTTTGGTTTATGAATCGAATGGCTTGGAGTTTGTCTTGCATGTTAGTTTTCTCTTGCCTGCTTGCATAAATGAGCTTTCTGGGTCAGCTTTAAAGTTATTTCTTGCTGTTAGATCTGTCTGAGTACTGTTGACCAGACCCTGGGTTGTTTTATTTATTTTTTGGGCCAGCAAACTGTGTTGGCGCGTTTTTCTCTCTGACAGTCGCGCCAGTTGGCGCATGTTGCACAACAGCAACTCGCGCCAATTCCTTAATAGTGCAAGTTGCAGGCTCACAGTCGCGCCAGTCCTGTGAATTTTGCCAGTGTGTTTGTTGGAAGCTCTTTAAACTCAGATTTTTGTCTTTGTATATCTTTTGCAACTTCTAGAAGTGTGTTGGACCTCTGTTTGACTGGTTGTTACCTTTATCCTTCAGTTGTTTGCTTATTTCTATCGATTTTGTATTCCAGCCCTAGAGCATCTAATGGCTTCGCATATCGAGCCTTCTGTGGGAAGTTTCGGTTCTTTGATTGTCCAGTCAACTTTTTGGTTGTTTTCTGCACCTGTCTAGTGGTTGTTAAAACTTGTTATTCTGTGCTTCGAGCAATTCACCTCTAGCTTGTTTGGATTTTGCTTGACTACATTTGGACTTAGATCACATGGTTCATTGAAGGTCTTTGTGCTTTTCCTTGTTTTGACAGTTCATCTTGGTGTTTCAGATTTGGTTCTCTTTGCATTGAGTGAATTTTGTTTGTTTGTGCTTGTTAATATCTCTTGAGATTTGTTTAAATGCATTATGCCATTTTAAAAGAAGAAAAAAAAAAGATCTTTTTGCATTATATTAGTTAGCATTTATTGTTATTTGTTGCTTTTAAAAAGAAAAGAAAAGAAAAAGTTTCATTTCTTGTTATTAGCTGCATTAGGATCTTTGTTGATTGTCTATTGTTCATTTTGTTTGTTTGAAAATTTCAACTCTCCCGTAGTTAGAATTCATTGAACGAAATGATATAATTTTGGCATATAGTTTGCATTTAGGAAGTTTTGAGAGATCACATACGGTAGGACCAAAAAACTGAAACTTAATTGAAGATCAACTATAAAATAAACCGAATGAATCTAACAACGCATTGGAACCTAACACATATATTCTAGAGGTCTAGGCTAGAGACGTGTTCCGGCGTCGTTAAACCTAGTCACTATTGTTTCACACTACGGTTGGGTGATTCCTCCTCTTGTGACTCGATAGTGGTCTAGCACGGACTGAGCTCCCATGTACCGTCGTGTATATAAGGAGACCCCACTAGGTTATCATCCTTTATCCACAGGAAGCTGAGTCTACCGCCTTACAAGCCGTAATGCACTGAACACAGCATTCAGGAAGATTGACTGCAGTACGGGAAGTCCTTGGTTTTCATCTGATTGCCAAGGTGTATAAGCAGTTTTACGGATTGTTTGGTAAACCTTTTGCCTAGAGTCTCCAGAGTAGTCACTTTTGATCCTTTTCGGACTCCTTAAAAGAAAAGGTGCCAGTGAGCGTCTTGTCACTTCGTGCTCATTAAACATTCGAAGGAGACTAGAGTCATCTTTTTGTCCTTTTCTCGACTCTTAAAACATGAAAAGGTCAAGTTGTGTCTTTGCGTCCTAAAATTTATTCGGCCATGATAACATTTACCCGGTTAGATTTTGTTTGCGTTAGTTTGAGTAGGGATTTTGTCTCGGTAGATTCCTTAGGTTTTGTGAAGTTTCATCCTGGCGGAATTACCAATTTCGTCTTCTTCCGAGATACCGGTTGTGAGTCTTCCTATGGTTCTGAGTATACAACCAATTAGTTCTTGCGCCCCAGGCGACAAGACTTACCAGTTTCATTGGAACCCTGTTTGGGAACCTTCTGAGGACAGTGTCCCTTTTTGGGACTATACTTCTCCTCGTGTTTCAGTCCCACCTTCTTCCTCTGATATGAAGGACTTGTCCCCTACAACGACTGACGAATCCGTTGCGACGAGCGGTGAAATTCCCACCGCAATGGAACCTTCACCTATCAGTAGTACTCCCACTACTGTAAACCTACCACCAGGCTATAAAGCATTAAGGGATACTATGCCCTCTGGAACTCCTTTCACGGGTTCTATTTGGTCACCACTCACTTTTCCTACCACGGAGCCTTTTACTCCGCAAAGTCGCAGTACATCTGTTACCTCAATCACAACCGCTCCAACGGTATGTGCAGCCTCTTCGACTCCTATTTTTAGTCGTCCTTCGGCTTCCTTATTCGGAGTCTTTGATCCTACGTCAAACGTCCCAACATAGGGACCATACGATCCATATTTGCCGTCTCAACCGTTTGTTGAGGTATCAGTTCCGTTGTCAATTGATTGGGGCTCCACCTCTTTTCATTGTGGTCAAGTATCATCTACGCAATCTCCAAGACAACCTCCTCAAGACCAACAAGGGCAATCCTTCCATGGAAACCCTTTTGCCTTTGGTGGTCCGTTTTTCTCTTCTTATGTTCAACCTTCTGGTAACTCAGGTCAGTCTTCTGTTCAACAAGCCCAACCTGGTATCCAGCAAGGTTATCCTACTGGACAAATTGGTCAATCATCTGTTAACCCAAACCAACCCAATGTCCAGTATGGTCCAATATCTAGACAAGCTGTTCAACCACATGGTCAGCCTACCGTCCAGTATAGTCAACCTTCTGGGCAAGTCGGTCAGCCTCAAATCCAATCAGGCCAACCAACTGCCCAGCCCACTCAGCCATCTGGTCCGTTAGGACAACCTTCAGTTGTGCAACAACAACAACTCCATTCCCAGCAGGTACAACCTTCTGGGCAGGGAGGTCAACTTCAATATCAACAAGGTTATCCTTCCGGCCTGATAGCCCAACCTACAGGACATCCTTCTGGCACTGCTCAACCTGGGTTTTTGCCTCAAGCTGGACCCCAGACCCCATCTGGTCTTCAAATGCAAGCTGGGGTTCAATCCCAACCACTTTATCAACCTCCACCTACTCCTCAAACTCAGTTTGGAGTCCAGCCACCCTATGGTTACTAGCAACCTCAAGGGCAACCTTTGTTTGCCCCATATCAAAATTACCAACAATTGCAGATGAATCCTTATTATCCACAACCATATGGTGCTCCTGCAGGACCGATTGGTAATCCATGGAACGCTGGGGGGCAAAACCCAAATCCCTACGTTCAAACCCTATGCGGCCAAATCCGTCCGGACCAAGCCCTTGGGGGCAACCGCCAGTTGGTTGGAACCCTGGTGCTCCATCCCAACAGCAGCCCCAGATGTCCTTTAATCCTCAATTACCTTTCTTAGCAACTTTAGAATTACCGGATGTGTCTAAATTGACCAATGATCCTATTCTACATAATCCATATTGGCCTCCGGTTCCAACGAAAATTCCCGGTGACTGTCCAAAATTCGATGGTAAACCTAATGAGGATCCACAAGCTCATGTCATGACCTATCACCTATGGTGCTCATCTAATTCATGGCTTGATGATTCAATTTGGCTTCGCCTTTTTCAAAGGACTCTCACTGGCTCTGCCGCTAAGTGGTATATTGAGCTCAATCGCGGATCCTTTCAGGATCTTAACTCACTGGCTATGGCATTCCTCACTCATTTTCAGTTGCCCGTTCGATATGAAACGGGTACACACCTCCTCACATCCTTAAGACAAACGACAACTACGCATATCTCTGATCATATCCATGAATGGAGACGGCGTAGACGTATGATCAAATTTTGGATTCCCGACCAGCTTCTTACCGATTGGTTTACGACTTCGTTTGTTCCTCCAATAGCTCGGGACATTGTCATGGGAGCGTGTGTCACTGAAGAGCAAGCTATCGCGCGAGCTCAGTACCTTGACTTGGTTTATTCTCAGTCAGGTACATTGTATGATTATCTGCCTGATGCCCCTAGACCAGGAACATCCAAAGCCCCACCAACACCAACTGTTGACGGTATTATTGGTACTGTTAGTTCATCCTCGAAGAAAAATTCCGCGAACCCTGGGAAGCAAAAACCAGTTGTTTCGAATGAACCCACTTCCCAGGTAATACCCACTTCAAATGTTACTTCCGAGGTCAATGTCGTCCAATCCACCATGGCAGACAAAACCTCGAAAGGAAAGAAGAAAGGGAAAGCGAAAAATAAGCCAGATCAACCTAAGCAGGAAGCCCCTAAACCTCCGCCTGAGGACGGTGCCAAGCGCAAACCCAAGTATCCTTGTCTTATATGTGATGAGGATCACTATACCAAGGACTGCCCGAGGCGGTCCGAAGTTAGTCGTTTGTTGAAAGGCGCTCCCGGGACTCCTGCGGTGCTTAAAGAACCCTTTCCCTCACAACAAACTCAAAAAACTCAAATGGTGGCTGACCCGTCTCAGCCTCCCTCTTCCTTCGGTTCTCAAGTGTTTATGGCTGGAACGATACCTGTTAATATCAGTACTCGAACAAAAGATTATCCGCCATCTGCCGGGAAGGAGCCTGAGATACCCTCTAGTGCTCCACCGTTCAGTTCGGGTCTGCTCCACATTGAGAGACCTACTACTGAGACGCCTCTTTGACCCCCTCCAAAAGGAGTACTCCGGAAATCTTCTTACAACCCAAATGCTCGTGCTGCACAGCACTACAATATCGTTGAGGACTTAGCGCAGATTTCGTCGGCGATGTCTGCTTTAGAAGTTCTCCAAAGCTGCCCTTCTCAAAGGAAGTCCTTGCTATCCGCTATAGGTGGCATAGACCCGGCCGACTCGGATTTAATTACTTTTGACTTAGAACGCCATACACAGAGACTGCCTCCCCAAATCGCATTCCTTATACAGGTTATTATTGATTCCAAAACGATTCATCGTACAGTCATTGATGAAGGTGCTTCAACTTGCATCATGTCTGTCGCCTGTTGGAAAGCTATTGGATCTCCTAGGCTGAGTCAGTCTCCCACAACCTTGGAAGCTTTTGATGGAAGAGCCTCTCGTCCTTATGGTATACTCCAACATTTGCCCATCACTTTGGAAGGGAAGACTGTCGAAATGGAAGTTGAAGTCGTTGATGCTACTCTTACCTACAACCTCCTTCTCAGACGTAGCTGGATCTACGCGATGAAAGCTGTTGCTTCATCTCTGTTTCGTATCATCCGTTTCCCTCATCAGGGGAAGATTGTTACCATAGACCAACTATCTTTCTTCGCTTCTTCTTCTGAAGGCAACATCCCTTTTGTGGAGCATACCTCGAAATTATCTAAGAGTCTGGGAGCCGGACTTTTCAAAGATCCCGCCCTTATGGGTGTTTTTCTGCTCCCACCTCCTAACGTCGACTCTGTTAATATGATCACTACTTGTTCTGATCCGTGGATCATTCCTCCCACCGACCAAGTAGATTCTTGAGGCGACAAGATGCCGTTGGGTCCTGCCGAACTCAACTATGTTGAAATTATTGCTGCATCGGCTCCCTCTTCTGAACTTGCTCTTTCAAGCACGATTCTCCACTCCTTCGATCCATCCTCAGGGCTTGTAGATGAGACTTCTTCGGATCCTTTGCAAGAAACATTCTCTTCCGATGAAGCCATTATTGAGACTATGTCTCTCGAGGAACTTCCTTGGCATGATTCTCACCATCGTTCCTCGTTTCTTCCTGCCCCTCAGGATATTCTCACTTGTCTTGAGTGGTTTGCTCCTTGTCTCCCATTACAAACACCTATTCAGATTTATCAGGTGTCTTCCGAAGGGAATATGGCAAACATTACGCAAACCCAGCCTATCGACATCTCTGTGAAACCAGGGATTGTCGAGCATCTTCACATTGGAGTCACTTGTACTGCGGAGGAGATTCAACTTTATTCTAATCTTTTTCACAAATTTCGTGATGTTTTTGCATGGTCCTATGAAGAAATGCCCGGCATTGATCCTCGCATAGTGGTGCATGAGATAATCACGTACCCAGGTGCTAAGCCTGTTCTTCAACATTTACGCCCTGTACACCCCCAAAAGGCTGCAGCGATTAAGGCCGAGGTAGAGAAGCTTCTTAAAGCTGGTTTTATTTATCCTATTCCGCTCACAGATTGGGTTTCAAATATCGTACCTGTGACTAAAAAATAGGATACAATCCGTGTTTGTGTTGATTATCGTGATATAAATCGAGCTTGTCCTAAAGATAATTTTCCCACACCATTCATTGATCAAATTATTGACGAGTGTGCCGGAAGTGAAATGTATTCTTTTATGGACGGTTTTTCTAGCTATAACCAGATCAATATTGCTCCCGCTGATCAACACAAAACTGCCTTTATCTATCCATGGGGCACTTTTGCCTATAAGAAGCTCCCTTTCGGTCTTAAAAATGCCGGTGCTACCTTCCAGCGTGCAATGTCCTATGCGTTCCATGACATTCGACACATTGTATAGCCTTACCTGGATGATCTCCCTGCTCATTCAGCTAAACGTCAGGACCACCCTAAGCACCTTCGCGAAATATTTCTTCGCTGTCGATACTACCGAATCAGGCTTAATCCTCACAAATGTGTCTTCTGCGTTGAATCTGGCTGACTTCTCGGGTTTGTCGTTTCCCGAGAGGGCATCCGTTTGGATCCCCTTAAATTCGAGGCTATTGTGAATCTTCCTCCCCCTGCTTCTTTACAGCAATTGCAAAGCTTGTAGGGTAAAGCAAACTTTTTACGTCGTTTCGTTCCAAACTATGCCGAGGTGGCCAAAGGTTTTACACAATTACTAAAGTGCGATGTCCCTTTTCATTGGGATACCACTGCTCAGGAATCTTTTGAGCGTCTCAAGGGCCTCCTTGTTTCTGCTCCATTGCTCCGTCCTCCGAATTATTATCGCGACTACACCTTGTATTTGGTCGCCGCCGACACCACCATCAGCATGGCTCTTGTCCAAACTGACGATGATGACACTGAGCATGTTATCTATTATCTCAGCCACAACCTTTTAGATACAGAAACTCGATATGCTTATGTCGAGAAGTTGGCTTTGGCCGTTGTTTGTGCTGTCCAACGTTTCCGTCATTACATTCTGCTGCGTACTACTACTGTGATTTCTGATTGCAACCACATGACGTATATATTGTCACGCCAGTTGTTGGGGGGCAAGTACTCAAAGTGGATTGTTATCCTCCAAGAGTTTGACTTGGAATTTACCACTGCCAAGTCCAAGAAATCCCTTGTATTTGCTGAGTTAATTTGCTCTTTGCCATCTTCTTCCCCGACCTCTCACATAGAGGATCAAATTCTGGATGAGACCTTATTCCTCATTAGCACCCTCAATCCATGGTATGGAGATATAATTATATATCTACAAACGTCCTCCTTTCGCCCGGGCGTGTCCAAAGACGCTTGGCGAAGGATTCGTCATCAATCTCAACCATACCGTATCATTGGAGATACATTATATCACCTCGATGTCGACTCTGTTCTCCACCGTTGTCTTACTCTCGAGGAGGCCGAGCGGGTCTTGAATGACTGCCACTCTGGTGCCTGTGGCGGTCACATGTCCGGATATGCTACTACCCAAAAAATCCTCCGTGCTGGCTACTTTTGGTCCTCTATCTTCAAGGATTGCATCCTTGTCGTCCGCTCTTGTCATGAGTGCCAGATATACCAACGGAAGATGCGAGCGCCTCCTGCTCCATTGCACCCTGTTGTCACCATTGGCCCTTTTGTAAAATGGGGCATTGATTATATGACCTGTAACCCTCACTCGGCTGGGGGGCATGGGTTTATTATCGTTGCCGTCGATTACTTTACTAAATGGGCCGAGGCGATGCCTACATTAACTGAAGACGGTCAAACAGCGGCGCAATTTTTATTTAATCATGTTATTTCATGATTCGGCGTCCCTCAAGCCATCGTCACTGATCACGGGAAGCATTTCCGTAATCATATGATGTCGGAGTTAACAACCCAGCTAGGCTTGCAACACGATAGTTCAACTCCATACTACCCTCAGTCCAATGGCCAAGTTGAAGCTATCAATAAGATTTTGGTTACGATGCTTCAACGTACCATTGGCATGCATAAGTCTAACTGGCATTTGATGTTGTTCCCTGCCTTGTGGGCCTACCGAATCTCTGTGAAGGATGCCACTGGTTTCACTCCATTTCAATTAGTTTATGGACTAGAGGCTACCCTTCCAATTGAATGTGAAATCCCTACTTTAAAATTAGCTGTCGAGCTACTTCCCAACACCACTCCATTAGAAGAACGCCTTCTTTACTTAGAATGGCTAGATGAGACTCGTCGCCTGGCCTCCTTGGCCATCGAAACACAAAAGAAGCGAGTCAAGACTCACTTCGATCAGACCATATGTCCACGTTCTTTTGTCGAGGGAGATTTAGTCCTGCTCTATGATCAGGCAAAGGATAAGCTAGGAGCAAGAAAGCTCGAGTCTATGTGGCTAGGCCCTTACATTGTCAAGAAAGTTTTGCAGAAAGGGGCCTACGAGCTAATTGATTATGAAGGGAACCCTCTTGGGAAGCCCCGAAACGGGCTATATCTGAAAAAGTACTATGCGTGATGCTGGCACATTTTATTTTGTACATACATGTACTCTAGCAAGTGTGTTGTGTGTGTGTGTGTGTCAGTTTTAAAGGCGTAACTGCCACTTATTGTGTTTCTCGCTTCTTGTGCAGATGTCGGATACACCTTATGTTGGTTTCGCTGATGGTGCCTGCCGCAGTACTCGCAACTTGTCCTCTGCGGCGTGGGTGATCTACGATCCTCATGGCGAGCTGATAGATTTTCAGGGTGTGTGTTTGGGTCGTACTACTAACAATGTTGCCGAATACTGTGCTGTAATCGAGCTACTTGCTGAAGCAATTAATCTCGGCATTCGTGCATTGGTAGTGAACCTGGACTCTCAACTTGTCGTCCACCAGCTCAACGGCAATATTCCGTCAGAGACCATCGCATTCTAAGGTTGTATTTACGTGTGAGATTGTTAGAAAGGAACTTTGATTTTATCACATATCAACATATTCCACGACAATTAAACACATTATCTGATGCATTGGCTAATCATGTATTAGATAGACATTTGCGTAATTTGTAACCAAAACAGTATACAAGCAAGCACATGAAAAACACAATAATAAACCATAGGCATATGTATATATATACGTGTGTGTCATAATGTTTGCGCCACACGCATTACATAATCCAAAAAATAATACATGTCCGAATCTCATACGGCCGCTGACAACATGTCTCTCAAAAATATGCAAAAATGAAACCTAGGCGTCTAATCACGGTGATGCTCATGATAGCATGTCACCGCTCGCACCAAACGTCTCAACAGACGATGGACGCGAGTAGATACTCCCACCGTGTGCCTCTGGTACGCTCTAGGCACGTCTGCCAATCTGGTATAATCTGGAATCCCTCGAGTAAGTGCCTCAAGGTTCTGTACTAGATCGTCACCCGCATCACCCTCTACCTAAGGGTCGGCAGCAGGTTGTGCCCTCCGAGCGTTGTGAGGCAAGTCAGCCGGTCGCTCTGCACCAACATCTGCATACATATATATAGCTGTTGTCAGAGACAGGCATGTATTACAAAAAAACTTAAATACATAAAAACATCAAAAATACAAAGAGTTCTTACCTAGCTCCTCGTCCCAGTCTTCTCCCGCAGGCAATGGGAGATCTTGATCTCCAGTAAAATCAGTGCCCGCATAGGGCCAGTCCTCTATGACGATCATCTGGTGACGGAGCCAAATGAAGAACTCGGTCCTCCAGGCCATCTGCTGGCCCCCTCCTCCTCTGGGCATGAGTTCTGCCCATCGAGTCAACCTCGGCTCCCGTGGCACTGGATCTGCCACTATACCTTCCTGTATCTGGAATATCGGCAGGTGCTCCAGGAAGAAAGATACCACGATAGATCCGTATCCAAACTGTTTGTTGCCATCGCGCTTACACTTGGTAAGCTGCCTCTTGATGTTTGTCGTCACTGCTGTGGCCCAATCAAATAGGGTAGGTTGGAGACACTCAGTTGCCAGCAGTAAATGATTCTTGCTGGCCTCGTGGGGTGCCTGTACCCCAGCCGTCCGTGTGATAGTGAACAATATCACTCGTAGCACCAGGTCGGGAACTGTGATAATATCTACTTTGGCACTGTTTGATCCAAACTGTGCCCCAGGACAAACTCGTTCCATCACCTCCCCCATCTTCTCTCCGGAGGGCCTACTACCAGTCAAGATGGGCCGTGCACCTCTCCGCGATAGTCCAGTGATGATGTAGACATCGAAAACATCCAACTCCAATGTCTGGTCTTTCAGGCGGAATACCTGATCCTCCGTATCCCAAGCATCCACGATGAATCGCAGCAACTCAGGTTGTGCACGTAAGTAGGAGGTGAGGAAGAATTTCTTCAAGCCACAGTCTCTCAAAGCATCCATGCATGCATCATCCTCCATTGCCATGGCATCTATGGCATCATGCTCTCTTTCTCTCCATTCTATAGCCATTCTGACGAATCCCTGCAACCATAAAGTTGAAATTTTCATCATTAGATCACTGGTGAAATCAAAATTGAGAAAAATTTGAAAAATCAATGGTCAAATGTGTGGGAAAATTAGGTCGCGCGGTTGGCGCGACTGTTTCTAAAATAGTCGCGCTAAGGTCGCGCCTCCTTTGGGCAAAAAATCCCATTGGCGCGATCCCGAGCGGGAAACTCACGCCAATGGCGCAACCCTATGAATTTGCAAATCCTCTGGCAGGGGACTAATCTATGGATGAAAAACTGAAAGAATGGAATGAAAATGAAGCTAAGGATGAGGCCTCTTACCTGCTTCAGATGGCGGCTTGAATGCTCTCCTGGATTGATCGCAATCAACAGTTGAAATTTGCACCCAAAACCCTCCAATGGTAAACTCACAAGGTAAAAAGTGAAAAGTAAATTTATTTTTTACCATTTCACTATTTATAGCATTTTTTGACCTAAAAATACATTAAAAATGATATTTTTTTAGTATTTTTGGAATATATTTATGTCGAAGTGGGTTTTATGTTGTTTTTTGTATGATGACAGGGGTCGGTGCAACTCAAGCAACGAAACGAGCTCCTTTTTCTACTTTTTCAAGCTCGATAAAACATGTGAAAAGGTTACTTTAAGGTCCGCTTTTAGCTCTTTTCTGACCGTTTAAAGAGGAAAAGATTGCCGAGTTACTCCTCTTGACTCGTTAAACGTTAATAAGGGGCGGTCGTTTTAAGTTCTTTTTGTCGACCGTTAAAACATAAAAAGATTACCGGGTTTTTGTTGTTTCAAGCTCGTTAATGGTTACGAAACGATGTGGTTTTGATCGCTTTTTTACTTTTTCAGGTCGAAATCACTATTTATGAAAAGTACTCCTCGATCGTAATGGTCGGGCAGTTCTTTCGAGCATTGTTTTATACTTTTTCGGGCTCGAGAGACACAACTTTACGAAAAAGGACACCTCTGGAGTTTCCTTTTCTGCTGTCTTTTCAAACTCTCTAAACATGAAAGGACGCCGAGTTCTTCCTTTGTCAGACTCGTTAAAACCTGATGACATCGGATTTTGTCGAAATGACGCACCACAAGCATATGCTATCCCCATCAAGCTTGTTAAAAATAATTTGGGTACTCGCCAGAAATGGCAGGGGAAAAAAGGAACCATAATTACCGTCCTGTCGGCAGTATATCGCTCTTGAACATGGCACTTCTCTGCTTTCGTGTCTGGGTGGGGATATCTCATCTCATTTTTTCACTTGCCTCCGTGGATTTGGGTAATCCTGTTTGACCTCTCATCTGCTCATTTCCTTGTCACCATGACCTCTGATACATTGATGTCAAATACTGCCAATTCCACTATTGTGCCGTCGATATGTTCAAGAGAAGTTGACCTCTGCAAAGAAACAACCTCCCTCTGATAGCTCACACAATCGTGATTCACAACATTATCTCTCTGTCTCGTGTCGATGATGTGGGAAACATTATGGCCCACCTTCGATCAAGGTCACTTCCTGTCGACTTCAGCTCATTATCCAGGAAGTTGATCTAGGGACTCCCTTCTGGTGCCTTGGAGCCTGCATGCCTCAATGGCAGGTTCTTCGCGTTCGACGTGAGGTTTTCATCATTGGCCTCCGATCGAATGATTCTACGGGTGTTCGACGTCAGATCACTAATTCGCACGTCGTAGATTGTACCTGTAGTACCTTGAGGGCCATTGTCATTATTGGTGGTACCTCTCGTGTCTGTTAACAGTTTTCAATATTGACTGGTAATCAGACGATGTTCATGCATGTTCGACTTCAGCTCATATATTCGCATGTTTGAACTTGTACTTTTGTTCAGGTCGAGATGGAGCGCAAGACCCTGGATTGTGTCTGTTGTAATCCAGGCATGATTCTTGATACATGACTCATTCACTGGATGGCTGCGACCATACCTGAGTCGATTCATTGATCCTAACCAGATGGCTGCGTCCATACTATGGATCTAGATTATTATGTACACTCTTATGGATGGCTGCGACCATACCACATATATCATGTACTTGAGCTATCAGTTGTATCTCTCAATGCAGATTCTCGGCGGCAGCTACATGTGTTCTTGTAAAGCATTTCACCCCTCTCTCTCTCTCGGGCCTCATGCTTTAGGGGGCATCTGTTACACAGTAATTTGTCACCATTGGTCACCGTCCCTGTTACCCCTGTTTCCGTACGTTGGAGGACGCATTCCGGGACCTGTGAGCAGTGACATAACCTAAAAACACTTGCATTATGTTCCCCTGAGTATGTACTTCATGTTCCCTGAAGACACCTTCTGCAAAATATCCCTGGAAAGTGCCCTTTTCCCATTAGCGCGGGTCCACAATGTCTTACCCGTGCCAATCACTGAAATCCTCAAAAGAGGGTGCGACCATTGGCGCTCTGTCTTAGAACAACACCCGCGCCAACCAAGTTTGGTAATGATTTTTGACAAACGCGCACCCATATGTTTTTTCCCTTCAGATCAGGAAGTCTTTTGAGGATAAAATCCATCTAATAGAGGTCGAGAGTCATCATCTATCCTTGACATCTATCCACAGCGGCTTTTCGGAGATAATGCCAATCCACAATGGGTGTCCTGGTGCATTGTATCTTCCTCCCTTCTCCATCTATAAGAGTCTGTCCTCATGCATTTGACAAGCTAGTTTTTGTAGTTTTTGAGTAATGCTAGTTGTGATTATGCTTGTCTTGAGTGATAGTAAGAGTCTTGAATCATAGGGAGGTTATGCTGCCGGAAGTCTAAGAGAGAGAAGGTCTATTGCAAGACATACATAGCTGCTCGCCCAGCCAGAGGAGAGGTTCAACGTCAGAACCTTGGTTGTATCTTTCTCTGTTTATTATTCATTAATGAACGACTACTATTATGGTTCCGATCTTATTGTTCATCATGATAATGTTTGATCTATTTCCTTTCTGACTGAAATATAGTTGTATTTTAGTGGATTTTATGCTTGTTCTCGTTTCGTTCTTTGCATGTGCAGGTATCCATACGCGGGGATCGCAAGGATTGTGACCTGCCGGAGCAAGGGAATGGGAGTATCAACTCTTCTTCGACATTAGCGTTGGACTCCAGGTTGGTTCTCGTAATCCACTTTCAGTATGCAACTAGGAACTTGCATAGTAGCGTGAATTGATTGTTGCTAGACCCATTTTGGGCTAGTGGGATCGCCTCTGTCCGCAGAGGGGATTTACCTCTCCAGCAAGACTAAATACAACCAGTTTAACAAAGATAAACTGAACACAACTCCATCAACTGCACCTCCAGTCCACTAAACTCAACTCACTTGAGTTATAACTGAAGTCCTGCATGCAAATATTAGTCATCCCATAGGTAACCACGTATTTCCCTCTGGGATCTGCATGTACCACATCTGTAGCTCATCCTGAAGTGCTCCAAGAGAATAAGATCAAGGTTATAGTCCAAATATTATTATGAGACAATAACATTTGACTTTTTCCATTTTTGATAGCCAGTCTAAAAATAGACTTTGATCACTCACACTGTGATCACTCACACTGTGGTCACCCACACTATGATCACTCATACTGTGGTCACCCACACTATGATCATCCCTGCTGGGATCAAAAATAGAACTTGCGCCATAATTTTCCTGCGGGCCCACTTAGTGAAGGAGACTCTTTTCACTAAGCTCCATCATCTTGTTGCAATCTCAAAAAGAAGAGTTTTGGACGACCGTCCGGTTTCACCGTTACAACTTCCTTCTGGATATAAGAAACTCTTGCCGAGTCCATCACTAGTTGAAAATCCAACTGACACGCCCTTGTGGTCGGCCGAAGCGTCTATCATTGAAGATAAGCCATCTGAATCCATACAAGATGAAAGTCGAAAGTTCGAGGTGGCAGTTGACCCGGTCTGGCCTTCAGAAGGTCCATCTTTAGATGATATAGTCACTGAAGAGAATAAGAATGACACCGTTCAAATTCTCTTCGTAAGCAAAGACTCCGATGAACATGGGGGTAGTCTACCAATTCCCTTACCACAGGAAGGAAATTCGTCAGAGTTGTATCCGGCCATCTATTCGGTCCCACCTCCAAGAAACCTGGTTGATTCCTTTGACTGGAATCTACTAGGCAGACCCCGTCTACCGGCTAGTGTACCATTTTGAATCATTGCTCAAATATATAGAATGGTCATGGCCAGTACCATCATAGATGAAGGGCCTTCTGTGAGTATCCTTTCCTCAACTGCTTGGAAAGCGCTTGGTTCGCCATCGCTTATGCCTGAGATGAGAAATCTAATAGGCTTTGACAAAGGAACCAGCTGACCATTAGGGATCCTTCCCGATGTGCCAATAACATTGAGAAGGAAAACCATTCACATGAATGTAATGGTAGTCCAAGGACCCTTGGATTATAATCTACTCCTTGGATGAGACTATATTTATTGCATGGGAACCACTGTCTCCTCACTCTTTAGAGTAATGTGTTTTCCGCACGAAGGAAGAGTGGTCAAGCTCGTAGACCAGCTTTTATTCCCTAGTTCACACATAGAAAATAGCCATATACCAACCCTAGATGGTCTTTTCATGCAAGGAATGTCTCATCAATCCCTAGTCCGTCCTCCTGATGAGCATGAGTGATTCAGAGGATATGACTGAAACCCAGGGGGCATGCACCCTAGCCTGTTTCGATAGGAGAACCTTGGGTATAGGGTGGGTTTCCATGGAGAGTATATGGCTGGCCTCACACACCCATCCTTTTTCGAAAATGGGATTAGACCGGAATAAGATACCTCTGTTAAGGTAGGCCTTTCCCGATAAAACAAATGTTTTGTCTGCAAATTGAGGGGTAACTTGAAAAGGTAGGCTTTTCTCGATAAAACAAATGTTTTGCCTGCAAATTGAGGGGTAACCTGGAAACTCTACTTTTCTATACTTGGGGGCATGCAAACCTTTTGCATGCAAGTGAAGAGCGACCATTTATTTTTTTAAATTTATAGGTCCTCCAATCCTTTAAACTCATTGGATTGATGGTTTCCTAACTTGCATAAAGAAAGGATGCAGGGAAAAGCTTTGAAATAATGTCGTTTTTATATATGAGACATCCTTATTATACCACTGGATTATCGAGTAGTTTTAACGCGAAATTCAAGCTCATTAAAAAATAGACATAAGCAATGAGCAAGTGTTTCCCCCAGCGTTTGAGCTCATTAAAAAATGAACCAATTTCCATTAAATAACCATCGTGAATGTATTACTTTAGCCTTTGAAGCCTTGGTCATGTTCTCATCATCACCTCCACTCTGTATTGGCCGATCATTCACTTCCACTTGATTGTTTACCCCTTTTGAGGAACAGCTGCGAAGAGTGATCCTGTTAGCCATCCTTGTGACACTGTCGTGATTGGAAAATTCCAAACCTTACCTGGAATCAGCTGCTACCCGAATCTATCACTCGTTCCTAAGAAACGAGTCTCCTTTAAGCTCTTTTCAACTGACTCGTAAAATATTAAAAGATTTCTGAGCCATTGGCCTCTCCAGCTCATTAAAGTGACCAGAAGTGCTATCCCTCCTTTAGATTTTTATCTTTTTGGACCTGAGGGATTATTACACAAAAAGATCGAGCGCTTGTTTTGTTTGCCTCGTTAAAATTACCGAAAATTCATCCTTTTTGTATTATTTTATACTTTTTTGGACTTAAGGGATTATATGACGAAAAAGGATTTTTGGAGTTTCCTTTACGTCCCTTTTCAGACTCTCTAAAATTGAAAAGGACCAAGTTATCTTTGTCGTTAAACTCGCTAAAACCTAATAGTGACAAACTTGTCCATAACAGACAAGAACGAGTTTCACTATCGCTAGGCTCGTTAAAACATAGTAATGGGTTTGCCCGAAGGGAAAATTATAGAACAAGCATATGTTATCCTCCTCAAGCTTGACAAAAATAAGGAGGTACTAGTCAGCAACAACTGGGGAAAAATTGGGAAGAAAACTTGAAGAAACTTTGTTGGTAGCAAGTCGCTCTTGAACATGACACTTTCACTCCGCATCTGAGTCGAGTTGGGTTGTTCCATTCACTGGTCACATCGCCATGGTTCCATCACACCATCAACATTTGGGGTTAATGCTACCAATCCATCATGTCAGTGTCGCCGATATGTTCAAGAGAAGTCACTCAGAGAATTCACCTATGTCTCACCCACTATAATACATTGTCGCTCCATTCTTTCATGATCGCCACCCTCAACCTTATATCACCATATCGTTTTCACCTTCAATAAAATCATTTGCTCCATTCCATGTCATTGATGTGGGATTCACTAAGGCCCTCCTATGACGGATCGCTTCTTGTCGACATCAGCTCATTATCCAAGAAGTCGATCTAGGAACAACCCTTTCAGTACTTTGAAGCTTGCATGCTTCAATGGCAAGTTTCTCACTTCCGGCGACAGGTTTACGTCAATGGCCTTTGCCTGAAAGATTTTGCGTGGTGTTTAACTCCAAGTCCCTTATTCACACCACGTGAATTATACTGCAGTACCTTGAGGGTCATCATCATTATCGGTGATTCCTCTCGCGCTTCTTAACAACTTACATCATTGGCAGGTAATCAGGTGATGTCTTTCCATGTTCGACTCCAAAACAACTCTCATGTGGATCGACTTGTACTTTGAGTGAAGATCGAGTAAGATTGAAGACCCCGGATCTAGTTTCATCCATCCAGGCTGCGATATATATTTAGGAAAGTAAAAACATCAAATGAACATCATTGCTGCACAGATAATCATCCAATCTAAGCGATGATGGCTCTACCAGAATCATCAGTCTACACTCAGACGATTGTCTGTCCTATGTACATGAAAATGAATTTATAAAGCTGATCATGGGAATGGCCACCTCAGCTAGATCATGAAAATATTATGAAGATAATGTATTTTATCGTATCTTATTACAGGTTGCCTTCCACCTTGAAAAAACTTCGGATCCTCGTGATAAAGCATTTCACGCGACATCAAAAGATTAACGACCTCATGCTTTAGGGTGCAACTATTATAGACATTTTTGGGCACTGCAACCCCAATCATAAGTGTCCATAAACTAAGGGCTCCTAAGTCCCTAAAGGTGTTGTTCCAACCCCTAAAAGAACAAGTTCAACTAATTACGGCATCTCCCAAAAGTTCTCCATGAAAAACTACTCAGAACTGGTCAAAACTGGATCATTTCACCTGCTCCATAGTCAAGGTGCATTACATCCCACCTGAATACACACAATAGGTGCGATGCATGTTGAAAATCCCTTCTATGGGGTGCGATGGGTGAGAAGGGATAAATGGCAGGGTCAATCCGCAAGGTGGAGGAGCATGGAATCTTCCAGAAACTTCTCCTGTGACACTTGCCTCTTTGCATTCGACTAGGGATGAGTAAGACATCATCAATCTCCAAGAGGAATCAAGAACTATCAGAGAGAAGATACTAATCAAATCTCAAAAGTTGACTCACCTCCCTTACAGACATCTATATATGGATCCCTCATCCCAAAGATCTAGAGGCTGGAATTTTGTATCTTGTAAGGAAGTGATGTTGGTTTCTTGCTGCAATATCATAGTGTTCGGTGATCTAAGCTTTCATGAGGTGAAGAAGGGCTTTCTTGCTGAGAGGATGATGTTGGGTCAAAATAATTGCTTGTAATCCTCTTTACTCTTTCTTGATTATCAATAAAGCTATTCAAGTTTTCCTCCACATTCTTGTACGATTGATGATTTATGCATTTGTGTGGTCAATGTACATCTGGTCCTATATTGTTTATGATAATAGATCTATGTTCTTGGATAGTGTTATGTTGCTTTGATTCTACAGGTACTCTTTGAAGCTAGATAGACAAGGAAGCGAGTGGCAAAGACCTATCAGAGGAGAGAGGAAACGAGCAAGGATCCAAGCACAAGACATAGGTTTGTATCCTTATTCTTCTCTCATCTATTTCTCATAAAGGGAAAAGAAAGTAGTTTTTAGTGTGTTTGTTTCTAAGGTAGCTACCAGCCTTAGTGGGACTAGCAACTCTATATAGACACTAGTTTTCCCGATAACACAAGTCAAAGTTCGTTTCCTCCTCATCATCAAGGTCTTCCTCCTATCCATCTTTGTAAGGTATAAGGTTTACACTCCTAGAAAGGGATAAAGGGAATGAGTGGGAGTCTTTTAGGAGTGAAGGGATGTACTAGGGTAGATTGGACAGTGAAGGGTAAGATGTGAATTATGAGAGTCAGGGAGGGGGGTTTTAGAATGAGAGAATATAATAAAGGTATATAGATGAGGGGATAGGTAGTGATGTAGAGAGGGGTTTTGAGTTCTAATGATAACTGATGGGAAGGAAAAAAAGGGTTTTAGGTTTTTTTTAGAATGAATAGACTAAAACTAGGGTTTGATTTTAATTATGAAGAATGGCGCTTATGACATTCGTATGCAAACAAAAAATGAAGGAGAGGAGGGTAACTTACTTGAAAAGGGGGAAAGAGAGAGCAATTTGAAGATTTTTTAAGGTTTTGAAGGTTTGGAGCCTTTCTATTCAACACACAGTGCCTATGCCCAAATGCGTAGGGCCAGACCCAACGTGTAGCGCAAGTGTAAAATAACACTATGAAATTTTGCCAAACGCGCAGCACAGGACCACCTCCTAAATGCACAAAGATTTTTGTAGGCCACTTTTGTAGGCCTTTCGGGTGTCCCAATGGGGCATGGGATAGCTCGTTTGAAAGCTTGTTGAGTCTAATTTCCAAAACATCTTGATTTTTTCAACATGGAGCTCATTTGGCCTATCAAAAGCTCAATCTCCAAATACTAGTAAAAATGTGAAGAATAAGGCTGCCAAAATGCAGAGTATTGTTTCAATAAATTTTAGGAGCTCTTCACCAACTCCAAATTGAGCTCATGATAGCTCATTACAAAAATTTCTATATCTAGTTATCATTTGACTCATCAAGAAAGTCATTTGGTTATTCCATCTAGGAGAAAAAGTTATTTTCCCAAGGTCACTCCAGAAGTGCAGCAACTCTCCTGTGGCAAATTACTGTTTGGACATTTCTCCTAAACCATGAGACCTATGTAATAAATGAAGGAGGTTTAACTTCTTGGGTCTAGTATGGACAAAAACCTCTCTCACTTCTGTTAAATTCATCTTTTCTTGCTCATAAGCATCATTTGAATAAAACCTATCTCGATGTGTGGAATAGGGGATTTGTAGAAATGAAGTGAGATGAAGGGGATGAGGGGCTTCTAATTTCTTAAGAAAATTTGGGGAAGTAGGGAGGGACATTATGAAATAGGCGAAAGTGGAATTTGAAGGATCGAGTGAGGGGAAGGGGTCCAAAAGGGAAAAACACAGGCCTAACGTAGAAAAGTGCCAAACTATAGCAATAAGCTAGGGTTTGTGGGAAAATGATGAATTTGAGGGATATCGGTGATGGTAAGTGTTTAAGAAGGTATATTAAGGATATGGGAAGGTGTATGAGCATCAGGATAGAAGTTTTGTTGATGATTTGATCATCCAAGAAAAATTACCTTCAAAACCCTAGGAGAGGGAAATGAGCGTTACCTAAGAACAACTGAAGCACAAACAAGGTGTAAAATGACCCATTGGAACATGAAATAATGATGCCAACTCTTCGAATGATAGTACACTTAGCCGAATGGTGACATAGACCAACATTTGGAAAACTTAGGAAGGAGTGAAAACAATGCTAGACCTAATACCTAGTGACCAAATTTTACTCGAAGACTCATTGAAATGAAAAAGAATTTGACATTGACACCCTAAGACCACTTTGTAATACCATGCTTGATCGTTGGTGGAAGGCTGCAAATATTGACACTAATAGGTAGATGATGTGGAATACGAGGTTATGGTGGCGTGACTGGTGATGTTGGAATCAAATTCCTACCGCTACTTGCAAATCTACCTCTAGAATCTATTTTCCTATGCATATAATTTTTAGTATTATTATTATTTTTGAATGAAAAGAAAAAGGAAACATACTCCTATATACACTTCCCTCGTAATGACACCAAAATGTTTGGTAATTTAATTGATGTTAAATTACTTACATGGATTATCAACTAGGGCTACTATATTGATGAAATCTATGTGCACTATATGTGCTATGAGTCTTTTCCACTCATGCTATTCCTCAGTTGATTTGAGATATCAAAATGCACATGTTTTCCTACAACTGTATAAGTAAATAAATCACTCATAAAAATGGAACCATTTTTGTTTCTCTTACTTCAAATAATGATCAAACTCTTCTTAAAATAAACTTCACATTTAAAATAAAATCACACTCACATGTTTCTTGAAATAAGATCACTCACACACTTGCTTTAAAATGAAATCACCCTTGCTTATAAATAAAAGCACACTTGCTTAAATCAAAATCACAGTTGTGTATAAGTAAAATCACACTTTCTTAAATGAAAAACACACTTGCATTCAAATGAAACTGTCGTTGCTTATAACACTATAAATGAATCTGCTCCAACAAAAAGAAATATTTTCTCCACAAATGAAAATCCTATCTGTATCACTACAATGTTAGGCTTTGTACTCTGTACATTTGCACTAGAAATATCTATTCTCCTGAACAATGAAATGATTAGATAACCTGCTAAGAAATAATCTTAAACCTATATCTAGCAACGAAAACTTAAATAATTAAATGAACTCATAGAAATCTACAAGAAACATAAAATGAATTGCTAACTGTAAAAAAAATGAAAACCTTATTATCTCGAGGGGGGATCCTACGATAAGAAGGTAGCACTATAATGGTTTCATGATATGATCAAGCACAAATTGAGATAGCACAGCAAGAAAGTGGAATGAAATAGAGTTTGTATAATAAAACAGTGTTTTTACAAAAAAATCAAGTCTGTCTCAGCTATGTTGAGAGGAATATTTATAAAAACCTTATGCAATAAATGTTTCAGAGAATTACGCCTATGATAATCAATATTATTTATAATTAATTGTAAAAGATAAGATATTGTGATCTTCTCATGATTTGCTATCAACGCAGCAAATGATGAGGTGAAAAATTTGCATCTTGCTTGCTTGATTTTCCTTCTACAGTGTTTGAATTATCATTTCACCGAGTTACTAGGGTGCCTTCTTTATTGATCTAGCTTATGTAATAGGAAAAAATCATTGTCTCAGGTAATTTCCAACTACCCATATGACCTATTTATCGGCTAAATCTTTGCCACCTATTGAAGCTTGGACTTAGCTACAGAAACATACATCAGCTCCAAAATCATTGTAATTCAGTAGCTTAGGTATATATTAAGTTAAATAATAAATACAAATGATATTTATGAAATAGAAGATGATTATGTACCTTCTATGCTTTCAACCTTGTAAAATGATACTCAAATTGTAGTTATGAAGGTCAAAAGGGAGGAATGGAGTGAAAAAGAGTTTTCAAAAAGAAGCAAATGGGAGCTAGCCATAAAGGCAAGAAGAATTTCATAGAATAGGAGGAAAATACTAATGGATCATATGAGATCAGATCTACGTAAAGGCATAGGTGGCAAGTGAGAACACTATAATTGAAGGTACCTAATCAAATATCCTATAAAAGAGGACAAGCCACCATATGAAATTATCTAGTCATGTTCATAGACACCATCATCATCATCATCATCATCATCACAAGGGGAAAATTATGGAGTATGTACCAATAGAATTCAAGAAATTCAAACCTCCCACATTTGATGGTCAGGTGAAGAAAGCAGAAGATGTTGAAGCATGGTTGCGTCGGATGAGAAAGTTTTTCATATTCCATGATTGCCTGGGATGAGAAAGTTGATATTTGGTGGGAACATTTAAATAATTTGAAAGGCATAAAAGAAGAGGATCTTTCATGGAAATAATTTGAGGAATACTATAGAGACTATACTTGTATAAAAGGTATTTTGACAGCAAATCCAAGGAGTTCTATGAAAAAAAAAAAAGAAGAGTAAATGTGCAATGAAGAGTATATATATTACTAAATTCCTGGAGAAGTTATGGTGTGTGCCTTACCTCAAGGATGAGAAGACAAAAGTTCAAAGGTTTATCAATGGGATACCACAATCATTCCAATACATAACTAAATTTGATGAGCCACAGACCCTAGAGGACAAAGTCAGAAAGCTCAAGCATTATTGTAAGTAATCTAAGTGTAGGACGGTTTTCAAGAGTGATTGTAAGGTGAGAGGTGGTCCTAAATACAAGAAAAAAGAGGCATAAGAAGGATTAGAGGCCACAAGTTATAGATAAAAGAAATCATGACTCCAACCAACCAATGGTGACCCAAAAAAAAATTAAACTATATGAATAAAGGCTAAACTACCCAATGTAAAGATAAGAGGCCAATATATATGACGAGGACCATATAAATGTTTTACTTTTCTGGAGAATCACCTGAGGAGGGATTTCCCACATCATAAAAGTGATGGCTCGAAAGTGTATAAAGTTTGAGTGGCTAAGCCAGTTCAAGAGGTGGCCTAAAACATGCCCATAATCTACCTAGTGTTGGACAACATACAAGTTGACCACCAGACATCCGTAATTGAGATGGAAGGTATGATTTAAGATAAAATTGTCTTATCGTAATTGACCCAAGATAAAATTATAGTTAAACTACCCTAGAAATTGTTGAACAATGTTTATTTCCTAAAGAAGTACATGAGGAATCATCATTGGTCTAGTTGGTCACAAGAACAAAAAGGTAAGTGGAGATTTACACAAAATCATGCCCAGATAAAATTATAGTTATATTAGCCTAGAAATTGTTGAAAAATTTATATTTCGCATAGAATTGCATGGGGACTTATTGCTCCTCTAATTGGCCACATGAATGAAACGCTAGGTGGAGCATTGGGTAAAGGCATTCCCATTAGAGCTGAGTGTCATGCCACCAGCTGCTAATATAAATGTATTGTAACTAGGGGATTATGATTCATGATTTAGAATGGATTGGTTGTTCTTGCATCACACAAAAGTGGACTATCATGAAAAAGAGATAAAATGGCTTGATGATATTAGAATGAATAGTGTTGAAGGGAAAATTAAATCCCATATCAATAAGGCTAATCATTGCAGTGCTGGTGAAGAGGAGTTTCCAAAAGGGATGAAAAATATTGACAATTCAAATCAACAATAGTAGAAGAAATGACAACAACGATAGTTTATTAGAGCACCCAATGTTGGAACAATTTCAAGATGAGTTTCTAGAAAAAATTCCTCATTTTCCTCCTAGGGGAAGCTCCAACATCCAAGGCTCCATAGAGAATTATCATTCCTGAGTTAATTGAACTAAAGTTGCAACTCAACTTGATGTTGGACAAAAGCTACATAAGGCCAAGTGTATCTCCATGGGGAGCACTAGTCTTCCTTGTGAAGAAAAAGGGTGGAACACTTAGGTTATGCATCAATTACATGCAACTGAATAAGGTAATCATTAAGAACTGGTATCCCTTGCCAAATAATTGATGATATATTTGATCAATTTGAAGGTGTTATAGTCTTCTCCCAAATTAATTTGAGGCCAAGATATCATCAAGTGTGCATCAAGGACAAAGACATCCATAAGATAACTTGTAGGATGATGTATGGGCATTATGAGTTTGTGGTATCTCCCTTTGGGCTTACTAATTCCCATGCAACTTTTATGTTCTTGGTGAATAATGTGCTACATCCTTATTTCGATAAGTTTGTAGTCGTCTTTGTTGATGATATGTTGTTCTATTCAAAAACCAAGGAGAAGCACGAAGAGAATTTAGACAAAGTGTTACAACTACTAAGAGAGCATAATATTTAAAAAAATATTAGTAAATGTGGCTTATAATAGTCACAAGTCCATTACTTGGGACACACTGGCTCAAAGGGGGGGTAGTCATTCATCTAGAGAAGGTTAAAGCCATCATCGATTGGTCAACATCAAAGAATCTGACTAAAATGATGTCCTTTATGGGACTTGTAGGTTACTATAGGATATTCCTTAAAAATAAATCTAATATTGGATATCCAATCACAAACTTACAAAATAAGGGGAAGAATTTCAAATGGATAGTTGATTGCTTGGAAAATTTCGATTAGTTGAATAAGTTACTAACAAAATCACAAATTCTAAGAATAGAAGACCCAAATAAAGACCTTGTGGTGTGCACAAATGCCTATAAGGAGGGACTTGATGGATTCTTAGTGTAAGAAGTCCAAGTGGTTTGTTGTGAATCAGAAAAGGTAAATGAGCATGAGTAGAACTACGTAAACCATGACATGGAGCTAGCTTCCATTATCCATGCACTAAAAATGTGAAGGCATTACATCCTTGGCAAAAGATTCATTTTAATGATTAACAATGGAGGATTGAAGTACTTGTCTGATCAACCTAAATTAAATTCCATGATATCTATATGAATAGCTAGACTTAAGAAGTTTGATTTTGATTTTAGATACATTAAAGGAAAGGAAAATCAAGTGGTTGCTACATAGTTAGAGGTTACAAATGAATTGTGTATCATCTATAAATTCTTATGGAAGGAGAATTTTGGGGACATGGACTCGTATTCGACACTAAAATCCTTTTTTGTTGTAGAACCCTTGTCATTCAAACATGTCCTAAAGCCAAGTTCTAGCTCACAAACTCCTAGGGATCTCTCAATCCAAGCTTTTGTGGTGTGACATTCATCGGACACCCTATCTCTTAAGGTCATTGATATTTATATCACAATAAGGATAATGTATTATAAACGATGGGAACTTAGGTGTCGATTTAATGGCTTATGGTCCTCGAATTCTACTGTTTATGATTGGGCTCGACAGAATTGGAATGAAAATTTAGATTTGTTATTTTTTTTGAAAGGATACGTTGTGGTAGTATTCAAGGATATTGAAGACTTAAGTGTACAAAAAATACTTGACTTAAGTCACTAGGTGACAAGTCACCCTAACAAGAACTTGATGGCTATTGTCGTCTTAGATCTGAAACAGAAATAGAAAACCTATAGTAAAATAAGATATAACCCAAAACAAAAAGCAACAATATAAAGAATGCAGTATAATAACCCAATTGGAAAGAAAATCTTAAATTAATTAATCATTTATTGATAACACCTAATGAAGGAAATCTATAGATAGGTATGTAAGTCCCTCTCCTTGGGATGGTTTCTTTGATATCCTTGATGCTTCAGAAAATCAATTCTCTCTCTCAAGGTGCAAAAACCAAACAAAAGTGAAGAACTGAAAAATGGGAGCTCAAGAAAAGGACGATAATGTTCATGACGATAATGACCATGGTGAGGAATGAATGAAACCCCTCCTTTAAAGTATGGAATTAACCTCGCAAATGGAGAATAATAAAATATTATTAACTAAATTCAGATCTAAATACTTGGAATACATTATTATATTTACTTGAGAGGGAAAAGGAATTTAAAATGGTTAAATTCCTTTATTTAGAAATAATTAACGAAGAAAATGATTTATTAATTATTTCGCGAGAAACAAGAAAGCCATGAAATCAAAATAAATATTAAATAGTAATTTAATAATTATTCTAAAAATAGAAATAATAAAATTCAAATAAAAAATGATTTACTTAAATATTCATAAGGGAATTAGTCAAATGGGAGAAGGAATAATTATTAAATAATGATTTAATAATCATTCCTAGAGAAAATTAAATAAATAATGATTTATCTAATTATTCTCATGGGTTTTCTTCATTTAAATCAGAAGATAATTTTAAAAAAGTGGTTTATTAAATTATTTTCCACAATGAAAGTGACTTTACTATGGTAAAATTAAATCTACATGGTATATTTCCATCCACCTAGTTAGAAATGGTTAGGTGATCGTTTTTTTGTGATAACAGTCCATGGTTCTAGAGCCACACACGCCTTTCAACTGAACCACAATTTCTGGTGTTCAACCATCCTTCCATGTTATTTTTAGATACTCTAGTATAGGAAAGATTCTTAAACTTACCCCTCCAATGGATTCGACCAAACTTCCTCGAAGATATTAGTGACTCAATTGGACATTTCATCAAATTAGAAAGTGAAAGACTAGCTAATGTTTTAAGTGTATGATTACCATATAAATCATCCTCAAGTGAGCTAGTAAGGAATATCTTCAATCATTAGATGATGAAAGCACTAATTTTAGGTGTAGGCATCCTGGGCACCCTCAAAAAGAATACCCTTTTTCAAATGGATTTTTTGATTCACAGGAGTTGATAAAATATAATAGATGATGACAACATCACAAGGTGTCAACAAGTGCCAAGAAACCGAAAAGCCAAAAGAAGGCCTTCTCTCAATAGTAAACATCAGCCGCTCATCAAGATCCAGTGCAAACTGATGAGGATTCGCATTATCCCCAAAAATTGGAGAATATTTTAGCAAAGGATAATGCAAAAACATCAACAATAATCGTGCCCACAATTAGAGGATAGAAGTACATTGATGATTCTAACAACTCAGATTCTGATGAAGAAATTCTGAGCTCAGTTGAGCCCGTAGTGATGGATCTTGCTAAAAAAAAGAGGATATGGATTTATCCTTAGTTTTATATGAAAACTCTGTAGGTTGGATTGATGTTCATAGAAGAATGGGAAGAAAGGATAAACCCATGAATAATTATCATGTGTGACATTATAAATGTTGTAGATGTTATCTAAAGCTTTTGTCTTCTTGATGTAACCAACTTTCTTGATTTAATAGAACTTAACTTAAAACAAAAAGTCATTAAATACACTTTGTAAAAATATAATTGTTTACTTATAGTTAAAATAAAAAGAGATTTAGGTTTTATGAAAAGAAAGTTATTGTAAATAATTAGCAATTTTAAATTTGATACTAACACAATTTAATAATTCAACTTATTCAAACTATCTCATACTATCTCATATATATTAGTTGTTAATATTGTGCAAGTAAACAGGAAATAATATATATACATATGGAGATTATTAATTTGTATAATGTTGTCAATTTGTTTTTGCTAAAAAAAATATTTACAAAATCAAAAACCATTGAAAGATACATACATATATGTATATATATATATTATTTCCTTCTCTATTTCTTTTCTTACCCTAATTTTATCAATCTAGTATTAAAATAATATTATATATTATTTAGTATATAATTAATACTAATTAGTTAATTATAAACTATAATATATATAACCTTAATAATTATATATTATAATAAATGTAATTATCATAATTTTTATGCTAGAATTTTTATGTTGTTTTTTTTTAAGGTTGGTAGGTCCTTTCTTTTTCATTAATTTCATAAAGGGAAATTACATCCACATGAGAATAGTTAGGTGGCCTCAACTTGCCTAGAGGGAAACCAAGTCTATTATTCCCCTAACGACATGATAAGCCATGCAGAAACAAAAAATAATAAATCTATCCAACCAAGCCAAATATGTATGATTGTATTTAAACTTCCTATACTTTAGATACCTCAAAACATAACTAACAACACACTGAAATTTAAATTCTTCGTACATATAGAAAAGGAAAAACTATGGGTATAGCTATCAAACTAGTCATCATCATCGGCACACTCCACCGAGTTAGGTCCTTAGCAGTGGAACACAGAAGCTCTATCTCTAGTATGGATGGGATGTGTTCTTCAATGCGACGTAGCCTACAATCCTACTCTTGCAGTTGGAACTGGATTTTTTGAAACTCCTTTTTATAATTAGGAAACTCGTAAACAATCGTTTCCTTTCCCATGGAGATATGCCCCAAGGCTTTCTCCAGAATACTTTTCATTGATTAGTACAACAACAAAGTCTTCCTAAACTTTGCGGTTTTGCCTCGGGAGTGCCCTGAATCTAGAACAAAGACCAAGAAATCCTCCACATCCATGTCCATCATGTATGCCTACTTGCTAAGATCCTCTTCCAATTCTTCAATTAACTCATGAATCTCTTCTGAAGTTCCCTCATTATATGTCATGGTTGTATCATTTATGATGCTTGAGACCAGTTTGTGAAATCGTGCTAGGCCCCAAGAGGAGTTGGGCTGGCTAGGTGTCAGAGACCCCATAGTTCTTTTGCCACGACCCCTCGAGCTTGAGCCTCATTTACCTTTCGTTGCAGCTAAACAAACCATCCTCCTAGACCTGCAATTGCCTAGATAATCTAAAAAAAAACTTTTAATCAGCTCAGATGGCAACCAAAACCCAAAAGCACCTAGCTTCCAAGGAACGCTACTGAGTTGCAAACCTGCCAAAGGACATAAGTGAGAAAAATATTGTTGGAACGAAGCCGAAAGAGTCACCCCATGCCTTATCGAATTCTGACTTTTGGTGCAGACATAAAAAAATAGATACGTTAACCCCATTAAGCAATTAGGTCACCCCATCCTCTCAAGGATTCGGTGGGCCTTTTTATCTACTGATGCAACCTTTTGCTAAAGCCCAAAGGGCACAGTCATTAGACCACCAGCCCACAAATTTTGTAACCAACCCCGAGGGTGGGATAGAGTAGAACCATAAAAGGAATAACCACATTCAGGACAGAAGGAGACCAAAGATTACAGATGTGGGGAAACTAGGAAACCTTAATACATGCTTCAAATTCCATACACATACATATATTTTCTCAAAAGCCATCCTCCTTTGAGACTTCGATGACTCAAACTAGACAAACCATAGCCCAACAAGT
Source organism: Pinus tabuliformis (assembly GCA_031772625.1). NCBI lineage: Eukaryota > Viridiplantae > Streptophyta > Pinopsida > Pinales > Pinaceae > Pinus > Pinus tabuliformis. Next base: position 420,837,327 of record CM062810.1, read on the forward strand.
AGTAAGAATGATGCATGGGGGCACTATAAAGAGAGTAGACCACATACTTGTTTACCAGCGCGAGGAGAATTTGACACTGGAGCCATGTCCAAAGACCCTTTACGAGTTGAACTTGCACCAAACCACGAAGCCGAGCACCCAAACACCACAAGAGGAAGCTCTTGTCGACCGGAAAATTGCCAAACTCACACTCGGAGGTTTTGAAATTCTTCCAAACACTAAAGCCTTTGCCACCTTCCACTATGGTAATTACTCTCTCCATTCAAAGATCCACAACTCCATATGCCTTATGGATGTGCAGGTGGTGGGGAGCTACCTCAAAAAGACTCCATTAATCACCCATTATGATACTGATGTCCAACTCACGCCTTGCTCGAGGGTATTATAATATATGTTTTATTAATTGTAAATTAGTTAAATTAAAATAAATATATATATAGATATATTGAAGATTATATTAAAAATATATATTAATATGGCTAATATCTATGTAAATTGATTAGTTGTAATTATAATATATGTTGTTATAATATATTAAATGTTTTCATGTTATTTTACTTTGGAAATGATTTAAACCATTTTTGAGTAATAATGTTAAGCAAACTAGGAAGCTTAACAAAAAAAAACTTTAAAAAATGAGTTTTATTTGTAGTTTATATATTTTTATTTTAAAAAATAAATAATATATTTTTGTTACTATAAAACAAGATAAGAATTTCAAAATTTTATAGTTAAAAAGTTAATTAATACAAAATCAATGATAAATCTAATGCTATGATTTTGAGTTTAACATGGATTAACAATACTTAAAAAATATAATTTTTATATAATAGAAAAATAAATATATATTATTATTATGAAATCTATTTCTATGAATAAATGTTAATAAGTTGATTTTGAGAAAATATAATAATAGGAAATATAAAACTTATTAAAAGTAAAACCATTAATATGTTCAATTAACTTTCTAAAAAAATAATATTGTGAAAATTAAGAAGAAAAAACTAATAGATAAATTTTACCAAACTTTTTATGTGAGAGATTCCTAAAAAAATTCGTCCTCGACTTTATCTGTAAACAAGAGTATCCAGCAATATCAATTACAAGAAATTGGCAGTTTGGTCTTAAAATTTTACTAAAATTTTTAAAACTAAAAAAATATTCAAAATTACAACAAAATAGTATAAATTTGTAATAAAATATTAAGATATTAAAGAAAAATGTACATCAACATGTCTAAAACATAAAGTTTGAAATAATAATCTAAAATAAAAATAAAAATGTCATAAACTTATATCAACATCACCCTTTTATGCACCCTGTTATATAGTATGTTTAAACTTGTATCAACAACACCCTTTTATTTATGTGGTGTGTTTGATATTCATACTCGTTTATCTATATACTACATTCCATAAAATTCATATATAACAAGCATAATTCAAATTGAAATATCCCATAACATAAAAGAAAAATCACAAAATAAAAATTATTCATAAAATATATATAAACATATCGAAACAAGGTATTCATAAAACTTATTCGACATAATTTTATAATTCTCACATATCAAAAGGTTTTATTTCCGTTGCATTTTTCCAAATATAATAAACTCATTTCCAGTCCAGTTATGATATATTAGTTTCCAGCTACTCCACTTTTGATACATCAAGATGTGTCGTTGGTAAACACATTAATTTATCCAATGTGTTAATTCACACTCTCATTCTCTTGTATCTTTGAACATATTTTACTTAGAAAACACTAGTTCATATGCAATCGTGCTGGTTGGCATGAAAAGCATGGGTTGCCATAAAGTTAAAGTATTGGATATCTTGAATCTCAATCTTAAAATGAACAACATCAATAAATTCATATAGCTATCTTCTACGCGTTGAAATCACAAAAAAAAGGTAAAGGGTACATTTTCATTTCTAGTACATGTTTTTGTTGAAAGTGTTAAGCATGTATTTCTTTTCTTACAGGAAGATTTAATGAATAATGGCATGTACTAATTTCTTACATTAAAAAAATAAAGATATGGAAATGTTGAGTTGAAAGTTTTAGCAAGTGTTAGAATAGAATTTCTTGTAAGTTGTATACGATCTTTGGGGAGTTATTAGTGTTAGTTTTTATTGGTTTTCATATTTTCTAATCATGGATTCGAATATACGGAAAATTATGTGTTTTTATTTCAACATTTTCAAGGAATCGATGTTTCAGTGTTTTAGGAATTTAGTAAGATGTATTGTAGTTTTTGAAAAATAATTTATCTTATGGGAATATTTTTTAACAGTATTTAGAGCAGGGTCAATAGTTATTTCTAGTGGGAAATTTTCTTTATATTATTTAAATATTTTTTAAGATTATTTAACAATATCAAGACATTAATGATCATATTCAAACAAAATTGAACTAAAAAAATGCTTTTTCAAAATAAATATTCATAAACAATAAGTCTTTGAAAAACTTGTCCCCCAGATGTCCACTTAATCACATGGATTTGAAGAAAGTATAAGGATTATATTTCCATTATCTCTAATAAAATAGTGAGTTTATTATGTCTCTTTATTGACCTTCCAATTTATATAGGTTGTCTTTCTCTATACATATCAATTGTTATTGTCACACTATGGTAGGCCACTCAATGCCCATGCTGAGTAAGAACCACACCAATGACATAGTCGGAGGCATCTGTTTCAATCTCAAATGGTTGTTACAGGTCAGGTAATGTGAGCACTTGTGCAGAATAGAGGTGATTTTGGTAACTCAAGGAATGTTTGTTGTTGGGTTTCCAACCAAACAAACTTTAGTTTCGCTCCTCCCTTCGTGACTTGACCTAAAGGCTAAGTGATATGAGAGAACCCAAACATGAACCTACGGTATAAATTGACAAGACCCAAAAAGTTGTGAAGCTTTGTTAGAGTGGTTGGCCAATCCCAAATTACTTATATCTTAGATGGGTCCACATGTACACCCTGATCATCAATGATTTACCCTAGATATTGAACATGGGTCAGGCCAAAGGTGTGTTTCTCCAAGTTAGCACACAACTTGTGCTGTCGCAGGGTTTGAAGAACCAATCGAATATGGTGGAGGTGCTCTTCCCAATTACGGTTGAAGATGAAGATGTCATCTAGGTACACCACCACGAATTCATTCGTGAAGGATCGAAATATGTCGTCCACCAATCTCATGAAGGTTGCAAGGGTGTTCATCAATCCGAACGACATGACCAACCATTCGAAAAGGCCCTTCTTGGATTTGAAGGTAGCCTTCTACACATCGGAGGGTTCAATAGGCACCTGGTGATAAACTGACTTCATGTCAATCGTGTTGAAATATTTGGCTCCCTTGAACTGGTCCAGAATGCCATCAATGTGCGGGATTGGGTACTTATTCTGGAAAATGATATTGTTCATCACTTGATAGTCAATAAAGAGCCTCTAGGTACCATCCTTCTTCTGTACCAATACAATCAGTCTCCCAAAAGGTGATGAGTTCGACCTGATGTTCCCTTTCTAAAATAGTTCCTGAATTTGCCTCTTGATCTCATCGTTCTCAAGAACAAAGCGTTGATAGATCGATCCATTTGGCAGCGATGCACCAAGGGCCAGATTGATGAAGTTCTTGACCTGACAGTGCAGAGGTACCCCTGTCGGTGGGGAAAAAAATATCCTTGTACTCCTCCACGACCTTGTCCATCTGCTACTATTATGCAGAGGAGCCATGCCTACAAGTCATGGCCACAAGCTTCTTCTTTCCCTGGGGGTGAACAATAAGGAAAAAAAATTCCTAGTCTTGGAAATGATCTTACGGCATTGCTTTGCAGTGATCATAAAGATGGGTGTAGACGAGGATACCTCTAGCATCCTCTACAACTTATTAGCCAAAGTAATAATCACAGAGAAAGGTCTAGATTCATATATAACATGTTGCTTCCACAAGTATGGTTTCCCTAACAATACATCAAAAACATCAAGAGGAGCAACATGACACAATACGTCATCTATGAAGAGCTTGATGTTGTAGGTAAGGCGGCACTGTTGGCTACCACGAAGATCTCATCCTTGGTGAAGCCACCCAATGGTGTACGATGATGGATGTGTTATATTCTTTAGGCCCAACTGCTTCATGGCCTCTGCTGAAATGTGGATCTTGTGGCACCCGCTGTCGACAATGAACTGCAGTAGAGAATCCTTGACCCACATCTGTGAGTGGAAGAGGCGTTCCCCCTCCTATGGATCTTCAGGCTTAATATTTTTTATCTTGGTGGTATCCATAGTGGAAATCGGCTCCACATCAATGATATGCTTCCCTCTGTCAGTTCCCTTATCGAGTTCTAATTTAGAGTTAGAACCCATGTCTGATTCGGAAGCCTTCAACTCGGCCACCAGTGACTGCTTGCCCCGACACTCATTTTTATTGTGAGTGGAGCTCTTATGAAACTCACACCATTTTTTGGTGTACTTCTTCATCTTCGGAGTGTTGTTCTTTGCTTGCAGCTTCGATGGACTGTCATGTGTAGCACCACCTTGGCTTGGTTTTTTGTTTTGTGGTTTGGGGGGCTCTTCTCCTTTCTTTGGATTCACATATTCTGAGTCCTTCTTCTTCTATTTAAACTTCTGCTCAATCTTGATAGTGTACCAACATGCAGTGCCAAGCGAGGAAATGTCCACGAACTCCATCTCATCCTAGATGTACTTGTGTAGACATTGGGAGTACTTGACCACCAAATTCCACTAAGTATCCTTGATACCCAGCTTCATGTGAAGGGTATGGAAAGTATTTGTGAACACTGGAAAATCTTGGTCGCTTCCCTTCCATAGCGTGGTCCACTTTATGTATTTATCTTCATAGCTCCCGATAAGGTAATATTGTTCCTTGATGGCATCATGGAAAAAATTCCAAGTGGGTGAGGCTAAAAAAAACAAGGGTTCATCCTCATCCTTTTGTTCACAGTAGGTTTCACACCAATCCTTGATGTGTTGGATGGATTTAAGAAGTGCAAAAGTAATATTTTCCCAATTGGAAAAGTCATGAATTGAAAATTATCCTTCCAATAGAATTAACCATTTATCTATGATATTTTCATCTATCAGGCCTTCGAATATTGGAATATTGAAGCTAACCTATACCTTAAAAGGATTCGTGCCTCCACATTGGTTGTTGGATGAAGATGGATCACCTATGGGTAGCTCTCAAATGATCTGGGAAAAGTTATCAATCATTTCATCCCTCTATCCATCAAGGGCTTCCTCGAGAAACATTTTGAAAGGATCTACTGTCCTCTCATCTTTATTTTCTTTCGCCATGGGAGGTCAGTGGGTTTTGTGAGGCTGATCTTGCAATCGTTCAACCAAGTCACGCACTAACTCCTTATATCCTGACCTCATTGGGGACATGAAAAGAAAAACAAAGAAAGCACAGGTTTCTCTGATACCACTTATCGGAACTTATATAGGAATGCAAAAACTTATAGATATAATCATAAATAGAGACATGCAAAAAAAAACACTTCATTTTGTTAATAGAAAAATATTTAACTATACTTATAAATAGAATGGAAATAAGATAGATTGGGTGATGGTAGCTTATCTCTGAGAAGATATATGGTAGATACATGCCCCTAAATTGTGTTATAATGAGGCTCAAGGGCATACTTATTATTGGAAAACGTGAGAAAACCCTAAATGACAAAAACCCTAATCCCAAGAGATGTAAAACCAAGAGTTTGTGGGCCCCGTTAAGGTTAGTTGGGCAGCCAATTTCCCGAGGTCGTAACTTGGTCATATTATCTTCTTTTGGTGCATACGATACCTTATTGCAAAGGTCTCTCTGAGTACTATAAGTTTCACCATAGAACCATACTTGTAGCTATAGGCTTGCTACAGACCCCAAAAAAACATCATTTAGGGGGTCAAAACTGCTCCAAAAGTTTAGGACCCAAAAAACTACTAAAACTAGTAAATTCTAAAATGAACAAGGAAAGAGATGGAACTGACTGGTGGGTCTAGGTGGGATAGGTGGGTGGCCACCAATATCCACCTAGATTAGACATAAACAAGTTGAGATCTGGATAGAGGTAATGATACTGTCCAAAGAAAAAGATAAGCTATAGTGAGGAGAAAATCACAATACCACAGCTTGGAGGGACTTGACCTTGTTGATACTCTAATAAAGAGTGCAGTGATGAAGATAAAGAGGAGAGGGGAGGAGAAAAAGTACCTGGAGACTTGGGAATAGGGGTGATGATTTCAATCTCATCTTGAGCCTCCAATTTCTCATCATTCTCTAGTATATCTTGGTTCCCAAGTTGCAAATTATGATTTTCTTCAACCTCCATAGGTTTAGGAATAGCAACCTATTGTTCCTCAATCTCTACATCCTGTACAATTTCTTCCTCCACTACATTTTCGCAAGCTTCTTCTCTTGGGGCTCCCCTTTGTCACCTTCTTATATACAAAAAGCCAATGGGAAATCACGCACCAAATGCCCATGTTTATGGCATGGATGGCATTGAAAAGGAAACTCCTCATAGTTGATAATTTGAGAGTGTGAATACCCCTATAACTGAAGTTCAATTTTTTCCACCAAACCCTCTCTTGGTTCTAGTTTTACGATGGTTCGAGCCATAATCATATTCTTGGTCTCCAAGAAAGACATATCAGCTCCAAATCGCCCTAAAAACATCCTCCGTCCATGACTGTAGGGGAATGCTTTTGTGGGTTATTTAGAGGGCCAAATTGAATTTTGAAAAACAGGGTTTGGTTGGAATTCTTTTATGATTTGAGGGAGGGGAATTCCAAACTTATTTTTGAAAATAGGGGGCCATGTTTATTGTCAATTTTCTCTTGAACTCATGAACAAGTTCTGATAAGAAGAAGCCATTGAAAATTTGATGATTAAAGAACAAGTTGATTTGGTTGTGTTTTTAGCTTGCGGATTCAGTTTGAAATGTTATGAAAATTAGTCCACTATTGTTTGAATAAGGAGATGAGTGTCTCCATCAAGGTTGGTGCATTAATTAGCTTGGAGCCTATTGTAATTCAATGCTTTCATATCATTGAATTTGGTGCCTAAACTTGGTTGTAGCCAACAACAACTTGGTGTTTACACATCTTTTGGGTTGGTGCTTAGAAATATATTTTGTTGGTTTTTACCTCATTTATCACTCCCTAATTTTCCAAGATGTGAAAGAAAAATATGGAGGTAACATTGACCCAATATTGAATATTGGAAGTTAGCCCTTCTAATATAGAGAGGGGTCTCTCTTTAACTCCATTACTCAAGGTCACTACAGTTACATGTCATTCATTTACTCAGTAGCCAGAGCTTTGACTAGGATGGGGATTGGAAAGTATTTGGTTGAGAAAGAGAGAGGACCGTCGACCATGGAGTCAATTTCAACATTAAAGTGGGCTCTCAAGAGGCTAGTGGGGGGAAATAGTCAATAATTTAGAGGCATGTGGCTGCAATTATTAAGACATTTAAGATATTCAATGAGTAGAGGAAATAGAGACAAGACAAACCATCTAGACGAGACAACTAGCAATGGATGAATCTTGTTCATATTTTAAAGGGAATTCACACATCAATTGAACGGAAACCACACAAATGTCACAAAGTGATATATATATATATATATATATATATATATATATATATATATATATATATATATATATATATATATATACCATTCAATCATTGAAGGAAGAAATAATTTATGAAAAACAAAGAAGTCTACATATCACAAGGAAAATTGACTAAATAAATCACAACTCCTGAATCCCGGAGATTGATGTCATCGAAGCACATCTACTCAACAAAGTTTTCAATAAACATAAAAATATAATCACCACACTAAAATGAGTATTCCTCTTCTCAAAATATCTCAACTCCTGTTACATTACAAATCATAAAAAATATAGGAATATACATATAACGTTTTGCATACTTCTCCGGGAGCATCAGGGTTGGAATTTGGATTTCTCTTTGCTCGTGACATGAATTTTTTTTTTAATTTTTGGGACTTTATACTACCCATCAAGAAACTTTATGTTTAAAATTTTTCCCTTCACTAGTGATGTTTTAATAATAAATTATCCCTTCACCAATAAAAAATTATTAAAAATTACCCTTTAATAACATATATTGTTATAAAATTTCACATATTTATCATTAAAAAAATAAAATGATTATATAAAACAAATGAATTATTAAATCTTTAATTATGGTTTGAAATTGCATGGAACATTCACAATCAAATTTTCAAAACCAGAAATCAAATTTCCTTGACCTAGACATGCGATAGAATCTGTATATATAAGATATGGCCAAAGATATCTTAGGGAGATCTTGTGGGACATATAAGATAGCCAACACGATAAAATAAAATTATTGTATGTTATCAATAAGAACTCAAAGTATATTAATTAATATGATTTATTTTATGATTTAGATAATTTAATATATATTGTTGGAACTACAAGGTAAAGTATATATTCCACAATGTATATTTTGGCATTGGATTATGGGATACACACTAATATTAACAACATTTAATACATAGTATGTTGACCTTTTAAAATTAAAAGACTAAATTTATAATAAATGGACGCTCTATTACTAAACTAATCACCAATTCTAGAAATTGGGTTTTCAATAAAAAACGAAAATGCAAAAAAAATCTTATTTTCCTTCAGGGTTTTGACACATGCATTATGGTTTGCTGAAGACCGGATCTTCAGTGAAAATCCAAAATAATATTTAATCTTATTAAGGTTTTGAAAATTGCCTACTGCAATGCAATGCTGCCGTAAAGGTCTCCAGATATATCATAGCCTTATAATCTAACTGATTGGTGGGCAAATTAAAAACTACATTGAATCAACTTTTGACATTAAATTAAAAGCTACATTGAATCAACTTTTGGCCTTAAATTAAAAGCTACATTGAATCAATTTATGACATTTTATTGGAATTATGCAGACTTATTTTTTATACATTCCTTCAACATCAACATTTTTAGCTCTTTAATAAACATTAATAATAGGATTTTAAGGCTTCTGAAAGTATCAGGCCAGGTCATATTGGCAGAGTAACACGAAATATTATTAAATCTATAGTTTTTTACTATGGAATGTCCTTTGATAAATTCAAATATTCTCGCTCCAGAAAACTCTCTCCTCTGTTTGAACAATTTCTTTTCAAATTTCCAAGTTCGAAGGCCATTTGACTCATTTTGATGGGAGTTCAATAATTCAGTTGCCTTCTACTGAAATTGGCGGAGATATTCTTGTGTGATAAGGTGGAACAGAGTGAAAATATGGGTGTATACATGGCTAGCTCACCTATTTCATCTTGTTCATGTTTGCATCTAAATATGGCCTTTCTCACTTTCCTCCATGTTAGATGTGCAATCAAGGAAGATGGTCGTGCTTGATTTCACATGGATGATAGTTACGTTTTTTGGCTGGAACATTATTTAACACCAAGAATGTGATTTATATGCAAGCATTGTTGATCTCAACTTGGAAGTAGTCGTTAAGTAACAACGTGGTTCTCAATTTTAAAGTTGATGTGATAAAGATACCTATAGAAGGAATTAATGTTTGATCATTGAATTGTACTGAGTATGTTCCTTGTCATAATTTAAAGTATATCGACACTCTCAAAATTTTGAATTATTCACGAAGAGTTAATTTTGAAAGAAATTTGTCCTCTCCCCTTGAGAGCAACCTTTCTGATTAATACCTCGTCCTAAAGAATACAAGATCCCAATAAAATCAGCAATCATTAAAGATTATGTGTGGCGAAGCAATATGAACCACTCACATCTAGCAGAAAGCCAAAGGTGGGAAAAATTGGGTGCATCAGCGGGGTAAACTAGGGTGGTTCGTAGGTGGTGGTACTCATTTCAATCATGTAGCATCAAAGCAGATCCAATGTTTGGGAAACATGATAACTAATGGAATAGGGGATTTACGAGCCGTAGGAGTGGTGGAATTTCTTGATGTTGGTTTTGGTTTTTCTACTTTTTCAGCTTATCTACTTCCACTAGGTATATAGACAATGTCATTTGCTCCAAAGCATTGGTTTTTCTACTTTTTCAGCTTATCTACTTCCACTAGGTATATAGACAATGTCATTTGCTCCAAAGCATTGGCATGAGAATCAGATTCAATTTGATATTGAACAAGGAGTTGGTTCCATTATTACATTTCTTGTTACAACACAACTAGATTATCCAAGAAATTCATTTGAAATGGTCCGTTATTCATGTTGTCATGTCGATTGGCATAAAAATGATGGTATTCTGCTAAAAGAAGTCGATCGCCTTTTGAAACCTGGTGGTTACTTTGTTTATTTTGCATCTCTCTTATTGGAAGGAGAAAGATTATCCCCATCAATGGGAGAAGTTGATGTCTAACAACTTCAACGTGTGGGAATCTTATTTCTTGTCATGTTCAGATAGCAATTTGGCTCAAACCAGGAGATAATGCATGCCAACTAGAGAAAGAAAAATACAAAATCTTGTTTTTATGTGATGAGGCACATGATCCAGAACAATCATGGAATAAACCATTAATGAATTGTCTAAATTTAAATCCAGAAGCAGAGATCATTGAATAGCTTCCTCCATTGTCAGAGTGTTTATCAATCTTCCATAAATGACATGAGAAAATAGGGATCACTGCTGAAAATTTTAGTGTAGACTCAACATTTTGGTAGAGGGAAGTCAATGAATATTCGACACTCATGAATGTAAGAGATATGATATCTTTCTATGGTGGATTTTCTACTAGTTTAAGCACAAAACTAGTTTGGGTGATGAATATAATCCCTCCAAGCTCAAGGAATACTTTATGTGTCACTGATGACAGAGGCTTGATTGGATCTTTTCATGATTGTGTAATCAATTATCTACTTATCCACGTACATATGGTTTGGTTCATGAATTCAAATTGTTTTCATGCTACAGAGGCGATAGTAGAGGTTTCCAAATAGAAGATATTAAACTCGACATGGATCACATTCTTTGGCCACTACGATTTTTCATCATCTGAGATTACTCAACAATAATCTAAAGAGCGGTATATATTTTGCCCAAGTTTGTCTGGGATGCGAAAGTATATAATTAGGAAGGTGTTGGAAACCGAGGAGAGCCACTGTTAATTTTCCAAAAGGTAGTGGAGCCTGTCCTTCAGCAGGGTATTAATGCTAATGATGATAGAACTTTCCCGTGAGGTATTATTGCCAACACAAATATTAATTATGTTTTGAAATAAATATGGACCGTCAAAGATAGATTTTTAAAATTTAAAATCACATCATCAATTAAGGTTACATAAAAATTTTAAAAGTAATTAAGGACCAAAATGCCCAATTTTACCCGTCAAATTGCAACCTGTAGAACATTAATTACAAATTCCACTAATGGAATGTTTCAAAACAAATCAAAGTTTTCGATCTCGTAAGAGCAAGTTTTCAATTAGAAAAAGTCCCATTCGTTAATTATTTTTTCCATCTTTTTAATTGTATGCTTAGAAATTCTCTCCAAATATTCTTCAAATCTGTCAGCAAAACTGGATCACTGAATTTGCTCCTAGAAAATTGGAACTTATCTTTCAAAAAGCCAGCTTTATCCTTTGAATTTAGAATCGATGTACTCCATAATTACAACATGTTAAAGTTCTCTGTTGGAAATTTTGATTTGATCATTCCTAACTGTGTATATCTCTCCTGAAAGGCTGGGTGTGATCTTCTTCAATTTAGGATGATCTTGATAGTCGTCATCTACCATTTTTTCTTGGGGCTGTCCAAATGTTCAAAACGAAATTTTGTACTTGAAAATGTTGATTCGATACCCCTTTTATTGAGACTCTATCATTCATTAATTTAAATGCTGCCAAGTAGAGATCCAACTATATCCTTCTCTGCAAGTTATCCCAGCATATTCACCAAATCTGGAGCTAATTCACAAGGTGTTTCAAATAATGACCATTTGGTGATCCGAGCATATTCTCACCGAATCTAGAGATAATTCTCATGATGTCTCAAATAATGACCATTTGGTTGCCTCAGGGAAATCAAAGTAGTTTTGGAGCTAATGAATTTTTGAATAGACTTTTGTGTTTTAATAACAATAATCATTAAAACAAAATGTCAAGATCAAAAATAATCTTTACTTCCTGCACATAGTCATCACAAAATCACATCCCTGTAGGGCCACTTTTGAAGATTATCTCTTCCATGTCAATAATAGACTACTCTATTCATAAAAAAAAAATCCCAACTCGGGCTGGCCTGGCAAAAGTTGTATCTAGTCTAGAGATAGATCTTGGCGTACAATCCCCTTTTCTATTTTCTTGGAAATATGGAACAAATGCAACCAGATTATTCGTGAAAATGCCCTCGGTGATGTTGTGTAGATGCTGGGAAATATTTAGCAGTGGTATATGATTGGCAATTCACAGGATAATGGTCAAAATAAAAAGGCAGAGAAGAGCTATGATCCTAATATTACATACCTGACTAGGTTTTTTGACGGGGCAGATCAAAGAGTCATGTGGATGTGGATTTTGGATCAATTGTTCAGAGGTACAGGAATACTGGGTACACTAGGGAGCCGGCAGAGGCTCGAATATGAAGACATAAGTGATTTCTTTATAGAGGTTATTATGGTTCACTACTTTCCTCAACATTCTGAGTATTCATATATATGGAGACTATAGCACCAGTAAAATCAGAATTAAACAACTTATGTTGAATGGATGGTTATGCCAAACAGAGCACATTTGGCATACTTTAAAGAACTAAACTCTACAGTAGATAGGACTACAAAATAACCAAAATGTAGATTGTATGTCAAAGAGGGGCTCACTAGATGAACTAGATGACCTGTGTATCGAGATGGTGACAGATGAATGCAAAGTGGATGTTGGTTTGCTTCCTTTGGCTGGATAAATCATCTACTAATGCAAGGAATAAATCACATTTTTTATGTTGTTTTTTTGTATACTTTTGTGATTTTGTGAATACTTACAGGATAATATAATGCAATTTTTCTTGAATGTACATGATATGTTTATTTTTCTAATGAAACGCAGAAGTTGTATTTCCTTTATGCCGATGTGGTGCAAATAATCATGTACAAAGATGCTCTAGGATGGGATATTGTATAGAATGCCACAACATATGTCGGGTTTACATTTAGTTTACGCTGACAACTATGAATGTAATACGTAGATGAAATATACTTGGGTTTCTAATGGCTCCAGTTTATTTTACATAAATAGTGATCAATGATGGGATACATCATATCGAACATATGCACTGTATCTTTGTTTCACTATATTAATACAACTATTTTTTTCTTACTGAAAAAAAAGAGATAGATAAAAAGAGACAAATAATAATATGTATGAGATTTGATGAAGAAACCCCATTTCGATCAACACAATATCCAGTAGCAATATCAAATACTGAAATTGCAGAAAACCCTTCCTCTTAATAGTTGGGCATCTAAGAGATTGGAGGAGCACTTGATATTAGTTTCCTTTAATCATTCATATGGATCGTTCTTGAAAATTTGGCATTTTTTTTTGAATCTAGGATAATCGGTAACTGGTGAGAGTTATCTTGAACAGAACCACGATAAAATCTAATGGGTTGCTACTATAAACGTAGGCTACGTGCAACAAACTGCAAGTCGCACAATAGCAGGAAACTTATGCCTCAAAAAGAGCCGAGACGTCCTCTATGGGGTCGCCTGCTCTTCTAGCCAAGACATAACAGGTCAAATATATACTCAATGGGATTTGAACCCTCATCTCGTGGGTTTCTCCCAACGAAACTCACCGCTAAATCCCATATTTTTATTACAAACCTTGGGTGATCATTCTCTTGACACACATCACTTTTGCATTTTTTGGTTTCATCTACAAACCAATCCACTTTATATTCATGCAATGTTAACTCTCTTTGTAGTTTAACACTTAGTCTTCATTCCACATTTAGCTTTTGCATGCAATTCCCTTGAAAACTTCTCATGTACACACTAGATCCGTTTGGATGCTAATAAAATGATCTTGATCTAAATCTTTGAGTGCACATGCATGCACTCATCAAAATAATCAAAGATAGACAGGCGACCCCGAATTCACAAAACCACCCAAAAATTCTACAAAACCATGAAAAATTCACCAAATGTCAATGAATATAGCATCTTCAATAGTTAGTGTTCACTGTGGCAGTCGAGATTAGCAATCTGTTTCCTTTGCAAACTAGCACTTGGCATGAGGGTATGCCACATTCGTTTTCGTTTCAAAGTTGCATTTTTTATTATTGGTCTAGCATTGTAGTTTACACCACATACAATGCCTGAATATATTACTATATATATATATATATATATATATATATATATATATATATATATATATATATATATATCATTTGTAATTTTTGTATTTAGAATGGATTTTCAAGTAGTGTGACTCATTTCTTAATATGGCTCAGAGAAATTAACGTCCAAATCAATATCTTGAACATCTATGCACCTTATAAGAACAAAATCGCTTTTTGGGAAAAATTATTTGCCTCGAATGTTTTTGAAATTGAATCTCTGATGATTGCAGCTGATCTAAATGTAACCTTGAATTCTAATGAATGTTGGGGTAATTGCAGAAATAGAGGCTTGCTTGCTGATAGGATTAAGTGTGAACTTCTGAATAGAAATATCGTGGACATTGCTCCTTCGAAAATGATGCCTACCAGGGATAACGGAAGGTCTGGAGAGGCTTACATTGCTAAAAGGATTGACCGGTTCATTATGCATGTAAGCATCATAGACAAAATGGGCATGCCTTCCTCGTCCATTTGGAGTGCTTTTACATCAGATCACAAACAAATTTTCCTTAGCTGGCAGGAGAAGGGTTTCCGAAAGGGCTACCCGTTCAAATTTAATAAAACTTGGTTAGGGGACCCTAACTTCAATAATACCATCTCAAATACTTGGAAGGATCTTTCTGCAAGAGTTTTGTCCCCCCATTTTATGACATTCAGAGACAAGATGTCTGTTTTGAGAAAGGTGGCAAAACAGTGGCAATTTTAAAAAAGGAAAATGAACAGAGAGGAGCTCCTAGAAATCGAAAGGGAGATGGACAACTTGTTAAAGTCTATGGATGCAAATTTCTTTCCCCTTAGCATGAAATGTCACATAAAATATCTTGAGAGGAAAAAACAAAATCTTTTGAAACAGGAGGAGGCCTCATGGAGGCTAAAAAGCAGGGAAATTTGGCTGAAGGAAGGTGACAGGAACACTAAGTTTTTTCATAAATTTGATAATTCCAGTCGCGAAAAAAACACCATATGGAGAATAAGTGATGGTAAGGGTGGTTTTTATGTCTTGCAACAGGATATATCGAAGATCGTTGCTAGACATTTCAAGGCCCAATACAAAAGAAGGGAAGCTTGTGATTTTCAACACCCTATGGGGTATCGAACTGGCTCCTCAAATGTTTGATGATGAGAAGAATGAGAGTTTTCTTCGGCCAATCATGGAGGAGGAGCTCCTTGGAGTAATGAAGGCCTTCAAAAAGGATAAATGCCTAGGCCTGAACGGATGTACCATTGAATTTTTCACTCACTCTTTTGATATCATCAAGGAAGACTTGCTACAGATGGTGGAAGCATCTCGTATCTCTAGAAATATTCATTGGATCATAACATCCACACTGAAAGATTATCACTAAAATTATTGCTGAAAGGATGAAAGGAGTTTTGGCCACCTATCTCTCCGAAGACCAACATGCATTTTTAAAGGGGCGCAATATTTTAGACGTTGTCGCAAATACTTAGGAGTGTCTTTTTTCAATGATAATAAAAAAATCAAATGCTGCCATTATGAAAATTGACCTTCAAAGGGCCTACGACTGCTTAGATAGGGGGTTCCTTAGATGTTCGTTAGCGAAGATTTGCCTATGAATAAAGTCTTTCAGCTAGATTATGTCATGTGTCAAAAACGTCCACTACACGGTCATCATAAATGGAATGCCTTCTCCTTTCTTTCTTGCTGAACGGGGTCTTCATCAGGGATGCCCCCTCTCACCTCTTTTATTTATATTGGCAAAGAACTCTCTTAGTCTCTAGATAAACAAGGCAGTGGCTGAAAACAGGTGCAGGTCAGTTAAGATCTACAGGGACAACTATATCTCGCACAACCTCTTTGTTGACGACGTTCCCATCTTTGCAATGCTTTGTAGGTTTTCCTGGATTTGTCTCTATGATATTCTTTATAGATTCCAACAAACTACTGGTTTACAAATTAATAGAGCAAAATCTTCCCTATTTCACAACGATACCAACATGGAAATGGGGATATGGATCTCTGAGTTGTTTGGTCTTGAGTTGAGGTCGCTCAAGGAGGGCTTGAAATATTTGGGATCTTAGCTAAAGGCCAAGGGCTATTCCAAGGCATATTGGCATTGGGTGATAGAAAGATATTACAAGAAGATTTCGGCATGGGAATATAAGACTCTTTCCCTGGTAGGCTGAATTATTTTGGCCCAGGCAGTCCTTCGGCAGTTAGCTGTTTATTGGGCTCATATTTTTTTCCTCCCGACAAGTATTATTCACAAAATGAATAGGGTATCTACGAATTTTATCTAGGGTGGTAAATCTACACAGAGGAAATTCCATCTCTCCAAAATTGAAAAGATCTCTCTTCCAAGAATCTTGGCGGTTGGGGTCTGTTAGACTTGCAGATTTTTCGTAAAGCGCTCCTATGAAAAACTCTATGGGAGGGGATCTTTAGTGAGGGGCCGTGGAGTATCACCATAAAAAAAAATACATGAAAGGCAAAGATCTGGAATTCTGGTATAGGAAGGGATCAATTGGAGCTAAACATGGATCCACTATTTGGCTTAGCCTCTGCAAAATTGAGCATTACTTCTTAAAGAATCTGAGATGGTGTCTTTATTCCGTAGCAGCATATTAGTTGGAATCGTCCCCATTCTGGGTGGGCACGGATGCTTATCTATCCTCGATAATCTCTTCTTCTTGTTCTACAGGAAGGGCTTCTTCACGTGGGACAAATTAATATCACAATGGCATGGTCCTATTCCCCTATGGAAAGAAGCTTCAGATCTTTATCTGTCAGAGCCTCTAGTTTCTACACAGAATTCTGTGAAGGATGTCCTTTGTAGCTATGGTTTCCATCGAACAAGGACAGTGGACCATCTTACGTGGATTGTGCCAAATGCAAAGTTGTAGGTTCAGGTTAAAGACATATACACATATTTGATTAAATCAAAGACACCTAGTTCCTTTTCTTTATATCCTCCGATTCTCTGGAATTCGGGATGCCCTCTCAAAATGATTATGTTCTCGTGGTTGGTCTTCCACAATAAAAACTTTACTTGGGAAAATTTGAGGAAAAGGAACTGGCACGGGTCGAGTAGATGTTCTATATGCGAATCGGCAGAGGAATCCAATTATCACATGTTTTTCCAATGCAAATCGTCTCTTCAAATCTGGTATTAATTATCTCTTCTTTATGGTTTCCCTCATGTTGTTTTTGTTTTAATCCATGCAGCTTTTGAATGGTGGTGTGCTCAAAGAGAATCATGGAGATCTTTTATTATCATCGTCATATGGTGCGCATCGAAATGGAGGAACAATAGAACCTTCAATGACTCAAAGGCCCCCATAAAGTCTATCTTGCAACACATCATTTCCATATATGATTCTGTGCCTTTAAATCAACCCAAGATGAAAAAAGGTCGCATACAATAGAAGGAATTTTCCCTCAATAGAGTTCCTTCTGCATTTTTCGGGTGGGCCGAGAAACATAACAATTGTGGATGCTGTGTTCACATTATTATGGACGAAAAGCTACAATACTTTATTTCTTGAAACGAAGGGAAAGGCACTAATAGTCTGGCTGAGGCGAGGGCTCTTACAAGCATACTCGCTTTCTGTGTGTTTTTTGATATCCAACAAATATCAATCTATGGCGACTTAAAAGAAATGATTGACCATGTCAAGGGTTCCTGCCACATTAGCTGCCCACATTTAGCTGGGTTGATGGACAAAATTATGTTTTTCTGGGGGCACATGCGAGACTGATCAATTCAACACGTCTTCTGGTCCCAAAACTATCAAGCTGATTGCCTTTCAAGGCAGGGGTTGCTTTTAGACTCTGGTTCATGGTCCATGGTGTTTTTGGATGGAAAATCCTCTTGTTGCATTCAGGACTTTTTAATTCCCAGATTTTTATCACCGTCTTTCTCATCATCTTATTTGCAACTTTTATATAATCTCGAGTCACGCACAGTCTCTTTTAATTTGGTTCTAGTCATATGTTTCTCTTTTAATATGGTTCTATCTCTCTATGATGATTGTAAACACTGATATTTGTTCTGTTGTTTTTGGCATTTGTGTCTCCTACAAGCCTTTTTTTCTGATATGCTGGCCATATGGAGCCTGTTTTTGTAACATCTGGAATAGTTATATTGACTCTATATAATACTATGACACTTTTTTCTCTCTGATATATATATATATATATATATATATATATATATATATATTATTTAATGATACACAATTATATTTATAGTTATAATGTACTATAAAGAAACTTAACTATTACACTCGTTTACGCCTTCTCAGTGTATTCATTAGCCTAACATTGTATTTCTAATCTAAACTATTGAAGTTCATGTTATGAATTATTTACCTCAACATTTTGTATGTGCTTTTGTTTTCAATCCAAAATAGTGTCACCAAGTCATTATCTTCTTTCAAGATATCGTATCTTCTATATTTTCAGCTTCATTCCTTAACTTATGAGGTAAATGGTATCTAAAATGAAAAAAAGGTCGTTAAAAGGCCTTTCATTATGAGCTTTATTTTTTTGTTGATTTAACATTTATTCCTAACTTTGTCTTACGTGGTCCTTTATTTTTCTTAATAAATTCTCAAAACCATTTGATAGACCTTTAAATATATCAAGTATTTCATTGAAAACATGTTTAGCTATTTATACATGCATTTTTTATTATTATGATTAGCTTTCAAAACTTATTTTGTTAGATATTTTTTCTTGTATGCTGAAATGCTAGTTTAGGAAAAAAATACCTTGATCTTTCTCCAATTTCAAGCTCCAATATCGAGAGAAAAATCCCTTTAATGTGTTCACATTAACTTTAGAGTTAAAAAAATACCTTAGCATCCTCAACGAACGTGGCTATGTTTTATAGCTCCAATATTGAGAGAAAAATCCCTTTAATGTGTTCACATTAACTTGAGAGTTAAAAAAATACCTTAGCATCCTCAATGAACATGTCTATGTTTTAGAGAGGAAAACACATTTTGTACGACTAAAAAAATTATTTAGCATAAGTATTTTCTTTTGAAAATATAGAGAGCTGGAGAGATTGTACAACAAAAATTTTATATTGCATTTTATTGGTCACATTAGTTACATATACATAGGACATAAATCACTAACTTCGACACATCTTGTTACACTAAAATTTGTCACCATGACTATTTGCAGTTAGTATGGCTCCATCAATAACCATACTGTCCTCCTTGGCAAGTCTTATACCTCTGCTCCTCATGTCAAACTCCAGAAAGAGAGAAAGCCTTTAAAAATCAATACAACTCTTGTTCCGCACTCTCTTACTCTCACCTGCATGTATGCACCTCAAGTACATAATACCTGCGTACTTGTACACTCTGTCTGTAAAGGGGTGGGTGCGTACTCCTGTAAAGGTTAAAAGGTGCAAGTTTTACTTCAAAAAACTTACTTGTGGTCGATTCTAGAGCATTCTAGAAGATGGTTTGACGTGGATTGAGCGCCTCCAGATGGTTCATG
Organism: Pinus tabuliformis; assembly: GCA_031772625.1. Lineage (NCBI taxonomy): Eukaryota > Viridiplantae > Streptophyta > Pinopsida > Pinales > Pinaceae > Pinus > Pinus tabuliformis. The sequence goes on from CM062810.1 coordinate 420,857,218, forward strand.
CATCCCAATGAAAGAGGAACTTATCCCATGAAGAGGGGAGCTATCCCTTTGAAAGAGGGACTTATCCCATTGATGGTGGACCTGTTTAACTTCCTCCAAAGCATTATAAATACAGGCATTGGGCCAGAGGGAGGAGAGGTTGAAAGCTGAACATTCCTAAGGGTAGATGTTGCTGAAATTAGGACTCCCTCTTAGAGCTTGAGAGGAGAGATTCCAATCCTTTCTTAGCTTCATTTGGAAGTGGGTGAGCTAATCAAAGTAGAGGAGAACTCTTGCTGGACCCTGGGAGGGACCTGCACAACACCAAGGCATTGGTTGTAATGGTTTCTTTTGTTTCCAATTAATACAATTAAGTTCATTTTTCTCAACAAGTTGTTATATATAGTTTGTTTCATAAACTCCTTGGTCTTTATGATGAATATGTTTTATTATATGAGTTATTCAGGTGCTATATAATCGTTTGCTTGTTAGTGAATGCAGGCTTCAAGGAGAAGGAGCTCATCTGGATCGAAGAGGCTTGGCTACTACAAACAAGCGTTGGACTAAAGGTAAGCCTTAAACACCTGGTTGCTTTTATTTTAATGCATATTTAGGGAAAGATAGTGCTTGATTGTTTTGTTTGTCACTAGAAAAGCCTTGTTTTCTAGGGAGGTCGGTTTTGTCCGCAAAATTGACTCTTTCCGCATGACAAAATGGCGACTCCACTGGGGAAACTCTCTCCTTACTTTAGTTAGGATTCATCGAATTGAAAGGATTACATTATCATATTCGATTGCATTCAGTTTTGAGTTGGGTCATAACACCATTGGTTTCATATCCATTTACCCCTTTGAGTAATAACAGCCTAAATAACACAGTGCTTAATTTCGTAAATGGAAACGCTCTCCTTACTTTAGTTAGGATTCATCGAATCGAAAGGATTACATTATCATATTCGATTGCATTCAGTTTTGAGTCGGGTCAAAACACCATTGGTTTCATATCCATTTACCCCTTTGAGTAATAACAGCCTAAATAACACAGCGATTAATTAAAATTCATCTAGTAATTTTTACATTTTTAGGGCTCTTTCCACCAATCTAGCTTAGGCTAGTGTCTTGGAATAGGTTTTAGTTAACTCTCCAAGACAGTAAAACAAACAAGTAGTTGATCTTGCGGTAGGAAAGAAAATCCAATTGTTACATGTATGCTCTAGGAAAGCTCCTCTTAAAGGAGAAGCACGAGATCGTGTCCGAACCAGTGAGGGGATCAATCCTCCTTCATTGGGAACGACGCCAGATATGCACGTACTACAAACGGTAAACCTCGGATTAACCATTGTCGAGGAGCCTGGGGTCACTTGTCGGTAAACCTTGGATTATGTGAAGGAGCCTTCAAGGGGATTGAGCTTGCTACTCTGCCCTTGCGTGCGTATCGGATCGTAGACTGTTCCCCTAGGTATATTTGTTTTAGTTGGTAACCTTAGTGGCCATATTCTTTAGGATTCTTCGTAAGGTGACAGTGGTGGGAAGATCCCACTGTACCTGGAGCAGACGTCGACTAGACTCACTTGGATTTTCTGGGGCGTTCCCTTCACTCGAGACAGTTTAGTGGAGGAACTTGTGCCAGTCTATTCATTAAGCAGGTTGTCGGGGTAACTATTCCAACCACAATTTCTGTATTGGATTCTGCAACGTTGGATTTCATCACCAACTAGTGTTTTTGGTACGGAAAGTTACTGTTTGTGTGTGGTTTGACTCCTAGATTTGATAGTGCGTGTTAATTTGTTTGTTTTTACTTTTAGAGACCATAGGTGTGAATTGTGAATTTTAATTGTTAGGTGTGAATTGTGAATTTTTAATTTTAGTTTTAAAATTGTTAATAAAATTCACTGAAGTTGAATATAATGGCAAATGTTCCAGAATTTACCAACCAAGGAATCCCTCTTGACGAGAATTGTTACACAGTAATTTGTCACCATTGGTCACCGTCCCTATCACCCCGTTTCCATACATTGGAGGACGCATTCCGGGACCTGTGAGTAGTGACATAACCCAAAAACACTTGCATTATGTTCCCCTGAGTATGTACTTCATGTTCCCTGAAGACACCTTCTGCAAATTCTCCCTGAAAAGTACTCTTTTTCCATTGGCGCAGGTCCACAGTATGTTACCCGCGCCAACCACTGAGATCCTCAAAAGAGGGCGCGACCATTGGCGCTCTGTCACAGAACAACACCCGCGCCAGCCCAGTTTGGTAATGATTTTTGACAAACGCATGCCCATCTGTTTTTTCCCTTCAGATCACGAAGTCTTTTGAGGGTAAAATCCATCTGATAGAGGTCGAGAGTCATCATCTATCCTTGACATCTATCCACAGTGGCTTTTCAGAGATAATGCCAATCCACAATGGGTGTCCTGGTTCATCGAATCTTTCTCCCTTTTCCATCTATAAATATTTGTCCTCATGCATTAGACAAGGGGGGAGTTTTTGGAGGAATGCTAGTTGTGATTACGCTTGTCGTGAGTGATAGTGAAGCATAGAGAGGTTATGCTGCCGGAGAGGAGGTACATTGCAAGACACATATAGTTGCTCGCCCAGCCAGAGGAGAGGTTCAACGTCAGAACCTTGGTTGTAACTTTTCCTGTCTATTATTCATTAATGAACGACTGCTATTATAGTTCCAATCTCATTGTCTATTATAGTGATGTTTGATTTATTTCCTTTCTGACTGAAATATAGTTGTGCCTTGGTGGATTTTATGCTTGTATTTGTTTCTTCCTTTGCATGTGCAGGTGTCTGTTTGCAAGGATCGCAAGGATTGTGACCTGCCGGAGCGAGGGAGCGGGAATACCAACTCTACTTCGACTATAGCGTTGGATTCCAGGTTGGTCTTCTTAATTCACCTTTAATGTACAACTAGGAACTTGCGTGGCAGCGTGAATTGATTGTGGCTAGTTCTGTTTTAGGCTAGTGGGATCGCCTCTGTCCGCAGAGGGGATTTACCTATCCAACAATTTGGCGACTCCGCTGGGGAGAAGCTATTTGGAGTTTGTCTTGCATGTTAATTTTCTCTTGCTTGCTTGAGTGAATGAGCTTTCTGGGTCAATTTTGAGATTGTTCTTTACTGTTTGATCCATCTGAACACTGTCAGCCCGACCTGGGGTCGTGTTATTTATTTTTTAAGCCGGAAAGCTTTGTTGGCGCAGTTTTTATTCTGACAGTCGCGCCAGTTGGCGCATGTTGCTCAACAGCAACCCGCGCCAATCTTTTGGTAGCGCAAGTTGCAGGCTGACAGTCGCGCCAGCCCTGTGAATTTTGCCTGTGTGTTGGTCGGAAGCTCTTTCAACTCAGATTTTTATCTTTTTATATCTCTTACAGCCTCTGGAAGTGTGTTGAACCTCTGTTTGACTGGTTTTGCCTTTATCCTTCAGTTGTTTGCTTATTTCTATTGATTTTCGTCCTAGCCCTAGAACATCTAGTGGCTTCGCGTGTCTAGCCTTCTGTGGGAAGTTTCGGTCTTTTGATTTTCCAGTCAACTTGTTGGTTGTGTTCCGCACCTATCTAGTGGTTTGTTAAAGCTTGGTCTTCTATGCTTTGGGTGATTCACTTCTAGCTTCTTTGGATTTTGCTCGACTTCATTTGAACTTAGATTACATGGTTCATTGAAAGTCTTTGTGTTTCTCCTTGCTTGGATAGTTCATCTTGGTGTTTCAGAATTGGTTCCATTTCATTGAGTGAACATGGTTTGTTTATACTTGTGAATATCTCTTAAGATTCGTTTAAATGCATCATGCCATCTTAAAAGAAAGAAAAACAAAAAGATCTTTTGCATCATATTAGTTAGCGTTTATTGTTATTTGTTGCTATTAAAAAGAAAAAGAAAAAGAAAAAAATTTCATGTCTTGTTATTAGCTGCATTAGGATCTTTGCTGTTTGCTGAGTGATCATTTTGTTTGTGTAAAGATCTCAACCTTACTGTAGATATAATTCATTGAATGAAATGATATAGTTTTGGCATGTAGTTCGCATTTAAGAAGTTTTTGAGATATCACATACGGTAGGACCAAAAAACTGAAACATAATTGAAGATAAACTTTAAAATAAACTCAATGAACATAACAACGCATTGGAACATAACGCAAACATTCTAGAGGTCTAGGTTAGAGACGTGTTTCGGCGTCTTTAAACCTGGTAGCTTACCATTGAGTGGTTGGGTGATTCCTCCACGGTGAAACGATAGGTGCCAATACGGACTGAGCTCCCACGTACCGTCGCGTATATACGGGAGACCCCACTAGGCTATCATCCTTTATCCATAGGAAGCCGAGTCTGCCGCCTTACAAGCCGTAATGCACTGAACACAGCATTCGGGAAGATTGACTGCAGTACGGGAAGTCCTTGGTTTTCATCTGATTGCCAAGGTGTATAAGCAGTTTTACGGATTGTTTGGTAAACCTTTTTGCCTAGAGTCTCCAGAGTAGTCACTTTTGATCCTTTTCGGACTCTCTAAAAGAAAAGGTGCCTGTGAGCTTCTTGTCACTTCGTGCTCATTAAATATTCGAAGGAGACTAGAGTCATCTTTTGTCCTTTTCTCGACTCTTAAAATATGAAAAGGTCAAGTTCAGTGTCTTAAAATTTATTTGGCCACGATAACATTTACCCAATTAGATTTTGTTTGTGTTAGTTTGAGTAGGGGTTGTCTCGGTAGATTCCCTAGGTTTGTGAAGTTTCATCCTGGCGGAATTACCAATTTCGTCTTCTGCCGAGATACCGGTTGTGAGTCTTCCTGTGGTTCCAAGTATACAACCACTTAGTTCTCGTGCCCCAGGTGACGAGACTTACCAGTTTCATTGGAACCCTACGTGGGAACCTTTTGAGGACAGTGTCCCTTTTTGGGACTATACTTCTCCTCGTGTGTCAGTCCCACCTGTTTCCTCTGACATGGATGATTTGTCCCCTACAACGACTGATGAGTCCGTTGCGACGAGCGGTGAAATTCCCACCGCAACGGACCCTATACATGTTAGTAGTACTCCCACTACTACAAATTTACCACCAGGCTATAAAGCTTTAAGGGATACTATGCCCTCTGGAACTCCGTTCACGGGTTCCATTTGGTCACCACACACTTTTCCTACTACGGAGCCTTTTACTCCGCAAAGTCGCAGTCCATCTGTTACCTCAGTCACAACCGCTCCAACGGTCTGTGCAGCCTCTTCGACTCCTATTTTTAGTCGTCCCTCGGCTTCCTTGTTCGGAGTCTTTGATCCCATGAAAAATGTCCCAATACAGGGGCCATACGATCCGTATTTGTCATCTCAACCGGTTGTTGAGATATCAGTTCCATTGTCAATTGATTGGACCTCCACCACTTTTCATGGTGGTCAAGTTTCATCTGCGCAGTCTCCAAGACAACCCCCCCAAGACCAACAAGGACAATCCTTTCATGGAAACCCTTTTGCTGCTGGTGGTCCCTTTTTCTCTTCTTATATGCAACCTTCTGGTAACTCAGGTCAGTCATCTTTTCAACAAGCCCAACCTGGTATCCAGCAAGGTTATCCCGCTGGACAATTTGGTCAACAAACTATTAACCCAAACCAATCCAATGTCCAGTATGGTAAAATATTTGGAAAAGTTACTCAACCACTTGGTCAGCCTACTGTCCAGTATTCACAACCCTCTGGGCAAGCTGGTCAGCCTCAAACACAGTTGGGCCAACCAACTGCCCAGCCCTCTCAGCCATCTAGTCTGTTAGGACAACCTTCAGCTGCGCAACAACAGTTCCAATCCCAACAGGTAGGCCAACCTCAGTATCAGCAGGTACAACCTTCTGGACAGGTCGGCCAACCTCAGTATCAACAAGGTTTTCCTTCTGCCCAGATAGCCCAACCTACAGGACAGCCTACTAGCGCTGCTCAATCCGGTCCGTGGCCCCAAACGGGACCCCAAAACCCATCTGGTCTTCAAATGCAGGCTGGGGCTCAATCACAAACTTTTTATCAAACCCAGCCTGGTGCTCAAACTCAATTTGGAGCCCCACCACCGTATGGCTACCAGCAACCTCAAGGGCAACCTTTGTTCGCCCCATACCAGAACTACCAACAACTGCAGGCGAATCCTTCGCAGACTTATCACCAGCCATATGGCGCATCTGTAGCATCGTTTGGTAATCCTTATGCTGGGGGGCAAAATACAAATCCCTATGGCCAATACACTATGGGGCCAAATCCGTCCGGACAAAACCCATGGGGGCAACCACCACCTGGTTGGAACCCTGGTGCTCCATCCTACCAGCAGCCCCAGATGTCTTTCAATCCTCAATTACCATTCTTAGCGACTTTAGAATTACCGGATGTGTCCAAATTAACCAATGATCCTATTCTTCATAATCCTTATTGGCCTCCGGTTCCAACTAAAATTCCTGGTGACTGTCCAAAATTCGATGGTAAAGCCAATGAAGACCCACAAGCCCATGTCATGACTTATCATTTGTGGTGTTCATCTAATTCATGGCTTGATGATTCAATTCGGCTTCGCCTTTTTCAAAGGACTCTCACTGGCTCTGCCGCTAAGTGGTATATCGAACTTAATCGCGGGTCCTTTCAGGATTTCAATTCTTTGGCTATGGCATTTCTCACTCATTTCCAGTTACCCATTCGATATGAAACGGGTACACACCTCCTCACTTCCTTAAGACAAACGACGGCTACGCATATCTCTGATCATATCCATGAATGGAGACGGCGTAGACGTATGATCAAATTTTGGATTCCCGACCAGCTTCTTACCGATTGGTTTACGACTTCGTTCGTTCCTCCAATAGCCCGGGATATTGCCATGGGAGCGTGTGTTACTGAAGAGCAAGCTATTGCGCGCGCTCAGTACCTCGATTTAGTTTATTCTCAATCAGGTACATTATATGATTATTTTCCTGATGCCCCAAGACCAGGAACGTCTAAAGCCCCGCCAACACCCACTGTTGACGGTATCATTGGTTCGGTTAGTTCATCCTCAAAGAAAAATCCCGCAAACCCTGGGAAGCAAAAATCGATTGCTTCGAATGAACAACCTTCCCAGGCACCACCTGTTTCAAATGTTACTTCTGAGGTTAATGCCGTCCAATCCAATACGGCAAACAAGGCCTCGAAAGAGAAGAAGAAAGGGAAAGCGAAAAATAAGCCAGAACAACCCAAACAGGAAGCCCCAAAACCTCAACCCGAGGATGGCACTAAATGCAAACCCAAGTATCCTTGTCTTATCTGTGATGAGGATCACTATACCAAGGACTGCCCGAGGCGGTCCGAAGTTAGTCGTTTGTTAAAAGGCGCCCCTGGGACTCCTGCGGTGCTCAAAGAGCCCTTTCCCACCCAACACACTCAAAAAACTCAAATGGTGGCTGACCCTTCTCAGCCTCCCTCTTCCTTTGGTTCTCAAGTGTTTATGGCTGGTACAGTACCCATTAATATCAGTACTCGAACGAAAGATTATCCGCCATCTGCCGGGAAGGAGCCTGAGGTTCCCTCTAGTGCTCCTCCGTTCAGTTCAGGTCCACTCCACATTGAGAGACCTACCACTGAGACGCCTCTTCGACCCCCTCCAAAAGGAGTATTCTGGAAATCCTCTTACAATCTGAATGCTCGTGCTGCACATCACTACAATATCGTTGAGGACTTAGCACAGACTCCGTCGGCTATGTCCGCTTTAGAGGTTCTCCAGAGTTACCCTTCTCAAAGGAAGTCCATGCTATCTACCATTGGTGGCATAGACCCGGCTGATTCGGATTTAATCACTTTTGACTTAGAACGCCATACTCAGAGACTGCCTCCCCAAATCGCCTTCCTCATACAGGTGATTATTGATTCCAAGACGATTCATCGTACAGTCATTGATGAAGGTGCCTCAACTTGCATCATGTCTGTTGCCTGTTGGAAAGCTATTGGATCTCCAACGCTGAGCCAGTCTCCTACTACCTTGGAAGCTTTTGATGGAAGAGCGTCCCGTCCTTACGGTATACTCCAACGTTTACCAATCTCTTTGGAAGGGAAGACGGTCGAGATGGAAGTTGAAGTCGTTGATGCTACTCTAACCTACAACCTCCTTCTCGGACGCAGCTGGATATACACGATGCAAGCTGTTGCTTCATCTTTCTTTCGAATCATTCGTTTCCCTCATCAAGGGAAGATCGTTACCATTGACCATCTCTCCTTCTTTGCTTCTTCTTCCGAAGGCACCATCCTGTTTGTGGAGCATACCTCTAAATTATCTGAGAGTCTGGGAGCTGGAATTTTCAAAGATCCCGCTCTTATGGGTGTTTTTCCACTCCCTCCTCCAAATATCGCCTCTGTCAATATGATCACTACTGGTTCTGACCCATGGATCATACCTCCCACAGACCAAGTAGATTCCTGGGGCGACCGGATGCCGTTGAGTCCTGCCGAGCTTAATTATGTTGAAATCATTGCTGCCTCGGCTCCCTCTTCTACGCTTACTCCATCCTCAGGGCTTCTAGACGAGGCTTCTTCGGATTCCTTAGGAGAAACATTCCTCTCCGACGAAGCCATTATTGAGACCATGTCTCTGGAGGAACCTCCTTGGCATGATTCTCACCATCGTTCCTCATTTCTACCTGCCCCGCAGAATTTTCTGACATGCCTCGAGCGGTTTGCTCCTTGTCTCCCATCACAAATCCTTCAAACGCCTATTCAAATTGATCAGGTGTTTTCTGAAGGGAATATGGTGAACATTACGCAAACCCAACCCATCGACATCTCTGTCAAACCAGGGATTGTCGAGCATCTTCACATTGGAGTCACTTGTACTCCAGAGGAGATTCAACTTTATTCTAAACTTTTTCGCGAATTTCGTGATGTTTTCGCATGGTCCTATGAAGAAATGCCCGGCATTGACCCTACTATAGTGCTGCATGAGATAATCACGTACCCAGGTGCTAAGCCTGTACGTCAACGGTTACGCCCTGTACACCCCAGAAAAGCTGCCGCGATTAAAGCCGAGGTAGAGAAGCTTCTTAAAGCCGGTTTTATCTATCCTATTCCGCTCACAGATTGGGTTTCAAATATCGTCCCTGTGACTAAAAAATAGGGTACAATCCGCGTTTGTGTTGATTATCGTGATATAAATTGAGCCTGTCCTGAAGATAATTTTTCCACACCATTCATTGATCAGATTATTGACGAGTGTGCCGGAAGTGAAATGTATTCTTTTATGGACGGTTTCTCTAGTTATAACCAGATCAATATTGCTCCCGCTGATCAACACAAAACTGCCTTTATTTGCCCATGGGGGACTTTTGCCTATAAGAAGCTCCCTTTCGGTCTCAAAAATGCTGGTGCTACCTTCCAGCGTGCAATGTCTTATGCATTTCATGACATTCGACACATTGTATAGCCTTACCTGGATGACCTTCCTGCTCATTCAGCTAAACGTCAGGACCACCCTAAACACCTTCGCGAAATCTTTCTTCGCTGTCGATACTACCGAATCAGGCTAAATCCTCACAAATGTGTCTTCTGCGTTGAATCTGGCAGACTTCTCGGGTTTATCGTTTCCTGAGAGGGCATCCGTTTGGATCCCCTTAAAGTCGAGGCTATCGTGAATCTCCCTCCCCCCGCTTCTTTACATCAGTTGCAGAGTTTGCAGGGAAAAGCCAATTTTTTACGTCGTTTTGTTCCCAACTATGCCGAGGTGGCCAAAGGTTTTACACGATTACTAAAGCGTGATGTCCCTTTTCATTGGGATGCCACAGCTCAGGAATCTTTTGAGCGTCTCAAGGGCCTCCTTGTTTCTGCTCCATTGCTCCGTCCTCCGAATTATTATCACGACTATACCTTGTATTTGGCTGCCGCCGATACCACTATCGGCATGGTTCTTGTCCAAACTGATGATGATGACACTGAGCATGTTATCTATTATCTCAACCGCAACCTATTAGACACGGAAACTCGATATGCTTATGTCGAGAAGTTGGCATTAGCCGTAGTTTGTGCTGTAAAACGCTTCCATCATTATATTCTTTTGCGTACTACTACTGTGATTTCTGATTGCAACCCCATGACGTATATATTGTCACGCCAGTTGCTGGGGGGCAAGTACTCCAAGTGGATTGTTATCCTCCAAGAGTTTGACTTGGAATTTACCACTGCCAAGTCCAAGAAATCACTTGTATTTGCTGAGTTAATTTGCTCTTTGCCATCTTCTTCCTCGACCTCGCCTGTAGAGGATCAAATTCCGGATGAGACCCTGTTCCTCATTAGCACCCTCGATCCATGGTACGGAGATATAATCACATATCTGCAAACGTCCTCCTTTCGCCCGGGTGTGTCTAAAGACGCTCGGCGAAGGATTCGTCATCAATCTCAACCATACCGTATCATTGGAGATACATTATATCGTCTCGGTGCAGACTCTGTTCTCCGCCGTTGTCTTACTCTCGAGGAAGCTGAACGGGTTCTAAATGACTGCCACTCCGGTGCCTGTGGCGGACATATGTCCGGATATGCTACCGCCCAAAAAATCCTTCGTGCTGGCTATTTTTGGCCCTCTATTTTCAAGGATTGCATCCTTGCCGTCCGCTCTTGTCATGAGTGCCAGATATACCAGCGGAAAATGCGAGCGCCTCCTGCTCCGTTGCACCCTGTTGTTTCTGTCGGCCCTTTTGCAAAGTGGGGCATTGATTATATGACCTGTAACCCTCGCTCGGCCGGGGGGCATGGGTTTATCATCGTTGCCGTCGATTACTTTACTAAATGGGCCGAGGTGATGCCTACATTAACTGAAGACGGTCACACAGCGGCGCAATTTTTATTCAATCATGTTATTTCGCGGTTCGGCGTCCCTCGAGTCATTGTCACTGATCACGGAAAGCATTTCCGTAATCATATGATGTCAGAATTAACAACCCAGCTAGGCTTGCAACACGATAGTTCAACTCCATACTACCCTCAGTCCAATGGTCAAGTTGAAGCTGTCAATAAGATCTTGGTTACAATGCTTCAACGTATCGTTGGTGTGCATAAGTCTAACTGGCATTTGATGTTATTCCCTGCCTTGTGGGCTTACCGAACTTCCATGAAGGATGCCACTGGTTTCACTCCATTTCAACTAGTTTACGGACTAGAGGCTACCCTTCCAATTGAATGTGAGATCCCTTCATTGAAATTAGCTGTCGAGCTACTTCCCAACACCACTCCGTTAGAAGAACGCCTTCTTTACTTAGAACGGTTAGATGAGACTCGTCGCCTGGCCTCTTTGGCCATCGAAACGCAAAAGAAGCGAGTCAAGACTCACTTCGATCAGACCGTCCGTCCACGTTCTTTCGTTGAGGGAGACTTAGTCCTGCTCTATGATCAGGCAAAAGATAAGCTAGGCGCAGGAAAGCTCGAGTCTATGTGGCTAGGCCCTTACATTGTCAAGAAAGTTCTGCAGAAAGGGGCCTACGAGCTGATTGATTATGAAGGAAACCCTCTTGGGAAGCCCCGAAATGGGCTTTATTTGAAAAAGTACTATGCGTGATGCTAGTACATTTTATTGTGTACATACATGTACTTTAGTGTGTTGTGTGTGTGTGTCAGTTTTCAAGACATAGCTACCACTTATTGTGTTTTTCGCTTCTTGTGCAGATGTCGGATGCACCTTATGTTGGTTTCGCTGATGGTGCCTGCCGCAGTACCCGCGATTTGTCTTCTGCGGCATGGGTGATCTACGATCCTCATGGCGAGCTAATAGATTGTCAGGGTGTGTGTTTAGGCCGTACTACTAACAATGTCGCCGAATACTGTGCTGTAATCGAGCTACTTGCTAGAGCAATTAATTTCAGTATTCGCGCATTGGTAGTGAACCTGGACTCTCAACTTGTTGTCCACCAGCTCAACGGGCAATATTCCGTCAGAAACCATCATATTCTAAGGTTGTATTTACGTGTAAGATTGTTAGAAAGGCATTTTGATTTTATCACATATCAACATGTTCCAAGACAATTAAACACATTATCTGATGCATTGGCCAATCATGTATTAGATAGACATTTGCATAATTTGTAATTAAAACAGTATATAAGCAAGCACATGAAAACACAATAATGAACCATAAACATATGGATATATATACGTGTATGTCATAATGTTTGCGCCACATGCATTACATAACCCAAAAATAATACATGTCCAAGTCCCATACAGCCGCTGACAACGTGTCTCTCAAAAATGTACAAAAATGAAACCTAGGCGTCTAAGCACGGTGATGCTCATTATAGCATGTCACCGCCTGCACCAAACGTCTCAACAGACGATGGACGCGAGTAGACACTCCCACCGTGTGTCTCTGGTACGCTCTAGGCACGTCTGCCAACCTGCCATAATCTGGAATACCTCGAGTCAGTGCCTCAAGGTTCTGTACCAGGTCGTCACCCTCATCACCCTCTGCCGGAAGGTCGGCTGCAGGTTGTGCTCTCCGTACGTTATGAGGCAAGTCAGCTGGTCGCTCTGCACCAACATCTGCATACATATATATAGAGGTTGTCAGAGACGGACATGTATTGCAAAAAATGTGAATATGTAAAAACATTAAAAACATAAAGAGTTCTTACCTAGCTCCTCGTCCCAGTCCTCTCCCTCAGGCAATGGGAGGTCTGGATCTCCAGTATAATCAGTGCCCGCATAGGACCAGTCCTCCATGATGATCATCTGGTGTTGGAGCCAAATGAAGAACTCGGGCCTTCAGGCCATCTGCTGGCCCCCACCCCCTCTGGGCATAAGTGGTGCCCATCGAGCCAACCTCGGCTCCCGTGGCACGGGATCTGCCACAATACCTCCCGGGATCCGGAATATCGGTAGCCGCTCCAGGAAAAACGATACTATGATGGATCCGTATCCAAACTGCTTATTGCCATCACGCTTACACTTGGTAAGCTGCCTCTTTATATTTGTTGTCACTGCCGATGCCCAATCAAACAATGTCAGCTGCAGACACTCAGTCGCCAGCAGCAAGTGATTCTTGCTGGCCTCGTGGGGTGCCTGTACCCCAGCCGTCTGGGTGATAGTGAATAGTACCACTCGTAGCACCAGATCTGGGATAGTGACAATGTCTACCTTGGCGCTGTTGGATCCAAAATGGGCCCCAGGACAAACCCTTTCCATTACCTCACCCATCTTTTCCCCGGAAGGCCTGCTACCGGTCAAGATGGGCCGTGCACCCCGCCGAGATAGTCCAGTAATAAAATAGACATCAGAGACATCCAACTCCAATGTCTGGTCCTTCAGGCGGAATACCTGATCCTCAATATCCCAAGCATCCACAATGAACCTTAGTAACTCAGGCTGTGCACGTAAGTATGAGGTAAGAAAGAATTTTTTCAAGCCGCAATCTCGCAAAGCATCCATGCATGCGTCATCTTCCATTGCCATGGCATCTATGGCCTCATGTTCCCTTTCTCTCCATTCTATCGCCATTCTGACCAATACCTGCAACCAAAAAACCGAAGATGTCATCAATAAATTGATGGTGAAACCAAAAATCAAGAAAAATTGCAGGTTCAACGGTCAAAATTGTGTAAAAACTTGGTTCGCGCAATTGGCGCAACTCCAATGGGCGCAACCCTAGTTTTTGCAATCCCCCTTGCAGAGGATCATTCTGTGGAAGGAAAACTAAATAAATGGAATAGAAATGGAGCTAAGGAGGAGGCCTCTTACCTGCTTCAGACGGCGGCTCGAATGGTCTCCTGGATCGACCCTAATCAGCAGTTGAAATTTGTACCCAAAACCCTTCAATGGTAAACTCACAAGGTAAAAAGTGAAAAGTAATTTTATTTTTTACCATTTCACTATTTATAGCTTCTTTTGGCTTAAAAATACATTAAAATAATGTTTTGTTTGGATATTTTTATGTCAAAGTAAAACAACGTAATGAGCTCATTTTCCCACTTTTTCAGGCTCAGTAAAACAAATGAAAAGTTACTCTAAGGTCCGCTTTTAGCTCTTTTCTGACCATTTAAAGAGGAAAATATTGCCGAGTTGCTCCTCTTGACTCGTTAAACGTTAATAAGGGGCGGTCGTTTTAAGTTCTTTTTGTCGACCGTTAAAACATAAAAAGATTACCAGGTTTTTGTCGTTTCAAACTCGTTAATGGTTACGAAACGACGTGATTTTGATCGTTTTTTTTTTCAGGCCGAAATCACTATTTATGAAAAGTACTCCTCGATCGTAATGGTCGGGCAGTTCTTTCGGGCATTATTTTATACTTTTTCGTGCCCGAGAGACACAACTTTACGAAAAAGGACACCCCTGGAGTTTCCTTTTCTGCTGTCTTTTCAAACTCTCTAAACATGAAAAGACGCCGAGTTCTTCCTTTGTCAGACTCGTTAAAACCTGACGACATCGGATTTTGTCGAAATGACGTACCACAAGCATATGCTATCCCCATCAAGCTTGTTAAAAATAATTGGGGTACTCACCAGAAATGGCGGGGGAAAAAAGGAACCATAATTACCGTCGTGTCGGCAGTATGTCGCTCTTGAACATGGCACTTCTCTGCTTTCGTGTCCAGGGTGGGGATATCTCATCTCATATTTTTCACTTGCTTCCATGGACTTGGGTACCTTATTTGACCTCTCATCTACTCATTGCCTCGTCATCATGACCTTTGATACATTGATGTCAAATACTGCCAATTCCATTAATGTGCCGCCGATATGTTCAAGAGAAGTTGACCTCTGAAAAGAAACAACCTCCATCTGATAGTTCACATGATCTTGATTCACAACATTATCTCTCTGTCTCGTGTCGATGATGTGGGAAACATTATGGCCCACCTTCAATCAAGGTCACTTCCTGTCGACTTCAGCTCATTATCCAGGAAGTTGATCTAGAGACTCCCTTCCGGTGCCTTGGAGCCTGCATGCCTCAATGACAGGTTATTCGACGTGAGGTTTTCATCATTGGCCTCTGATCGAATGATTCTACGGGTGTTCGACTTCAGATCACTAATTCACACGCCGTAGATTGTACCTATAGTACCTTGAGGGCCATTGTCATTATTGATGGTACCTCTCGCGTCTGTTAACAGTTTCCAATATTGACTGGTAATCAGGCGATGTTCATGCATGTTCGACTTCAGCTCACATGTTCACATGCTTGAACTTGTACTTCTGTTCGGGTCGAGATGGAGCGCAAGACCCTGGATTGTGTCTGTTGTAATCTAGGCGTGATTCTTGATATATGACTCATTCACTGGATGGCTGCGACCATACCTGAGTCAATTCATTGATCCTAACCAGATGGCTGCGTCCATACTATGGATCTAGATTATTTATGTACTCTCTTATGGATGGCTGCGACCATACCACGTACATCATGTAATTGAACTATCAGTCGTGTCTCTCAAGGCAGATCCTCGGCAGCAACTATGTGTGTTCTTATAAAGCATTTCACCCCTCTCTCTCCCTCTCGGACTTCATGCTTTAGGGGGCATCTGTTACACAGTAATTTGTCACCATTGGTCACCGTCCCTATCACCCCGTTTCCATACATTGGAGGACGCATTCCGGGACCTGTCAGCAGTGACATAACCCAAAAAAACTTGCATTATGTTCCCCTGAGTATGTACTTCATGTTCCCTGAAGACACCTTCTGCAAATTCTCCCTGAAAAGTACTCTTTTTCCATTTGCGCAGGTCCACAGTATCTTACCCGCGCCAACCACTGAGATCCTCAAAAGAGGGCGCGACCATTGGCGCTCTGTCACAGAACAACACTCGCACCAGCCCAGTTTGGTAATGATTTTTGACAAACGCACGCCCATCTATTTTTTCCCTTCAGATCACGAAGTCTTTTGAGGGTAAAATCCATCTGATAGAGGTCGAGAGTCATCATCTATCCTTGACATCTATCCACAGTGGCTTTTCAGAGATAATGCCAATCCACAATGGGTGTCCTGGTTCATCGAATCTTTCTCCCTTTTCCATCTATAAATATCTGTCCTCATGCATTAGACAAGGGGGGAGTTTTTGGAGGAATGCTAGTTGTGATTACGCTTGTCATGAGTGATAGTGAAGCATAGAGAGGTTATGCTGCCGGAGAGGAGGTACATTGCAAGACACATATAGTTGCTCGCCCAGCCAGAGGAGAGGTTCAACGTCAGAACGTTGGTTGTAACTTTTCTTGTCTATTATTCATTAATGAACGACTGCTATTATAGTTCCAATCTCATTGTCTATTATAGTGATGTTTGATTTATTTCCTTTCTGACTGAAATATAGTTGTGCCTTGGTGGATTTTATGCTTGTATTTGTTTCTTCCTTTGCATGTGCAGGTGTCCGTTTGCAAGGATCGCAAGGATTGTGACCTGCCGGAACGAGGGAGTGGGAATACCAACTCTGCTTCGACTATAGCATTGGATTCCAGGTTGGTCTTCTTAATTCACCTTTAATGTACAACTAGGAACTTGCGTGGCAGCGTGAATTGATTGTGGCTAGTTTTGTTTTAGGCTAGTGGGATCGCCTCTGTCCGCAGAGGGGATTTACCTATCCAACAAGAATCCTAGTACTTTTCCTTACTTTTGAAATGTTGGTTGTTGAGGGGAAAAATGCCTATGCAGGACAATCCTATCCACCTAAGGTGTGACAGTGCCTTAGCAACAAACAGATACAGCTATTCTGGTTCTTTCCTTTATGAAATGTGAAAGAGGGGAGATCAATGGACTTACCGGTGTCTTCCGTTTGTCCCTCGATCTGGATCCTCTTCTCTTTGGGTGTTCACAGCTACTTGCCTCCTCGTTCGTCCAAGAGAACAGCTACTTGATTCCCGTGAGATCACAAGAGAACAGCTACCTGTGACAAGAGAACAGCTACTTGCGACAAGAGAAGAACACAACACAAAGGCAAATATTCATATTCATAAATGATTCAAGATTAGAAGTAAATCAAATACACTAATGCAATCATACAAATACACCAGTATATAGGAGAAAACCAAGATAGCTTTATTGATTGATAACAAGGTTCAGGAAGAGATACAACCCAGAGGGCTCCAATCCAGCATCTCCTTCCCAGCAGAATGGAATTCCTATCTTCACCACCCTTCAAAGCATTAAGCACCCAATGATCCAGTCTCAAACCAACAGCAATTCTTTGCAATAACAAAATTCCAGCCTCTAGATCCCATCGAGGAGAGATCTATATATAGTTATTTTGGAGAGAGGATGAGTCAGCTTGAGATCTGACTAGTGTCCTCTCCCTCTCTCAGTTCTTGAGTCCACTTGGAGGTTCTTGCTTCCACTTGGAGATTTGGAACCTCTTACTCATCACCAGTCGAATTCCCTGAGGCAAGTGTCATTTTGCAAGCTTCCTGAGCATTGACACCTTGAGGAATGAGCCTGCCACTTGTCCAAACTCACTCAACGCAGGTAGCCTTTGTTGCAGTTGACATTCAACGCAAGTAGACAGTGGAGCAGTTGACATTCAGCGCAGATGCTCAGTGGAGCAGTTGACATGATCCTGAATTGACTTGTTTTTGAGCAGTTTTCAGGTGGAGAACTTCTGTGAATTGCTGTGGTTAGTTAGCCTTGTTCCTCTAGGGGTAGGAACAACATGTTTAGGGACTTTGGATCCCTTAGATTATGGACATTTCATGCTCAATGCTGCAAGGCACAAAAATGTCTATAACAGTTGCCCCCTAAAGTATGAGGCCGTTTATCGGGTGAAATGCTTTATCCAGGAGGGTCCGAAGTTCATCCATTTGCTGGGAGGAGACCTGTAATAAGATACAATACAATACATTATGATTCATACTGCTTTCATGATCTAGCTGAGGCAGGCATTCCCATGCTCAGCTTTATAAATTCATTTTTTGTACATAGAACAGACGATCGTCTGATGGTAGACTGATAATTTTGGTGAAATCATCATCCTTTGAGTAGGATGACCATCTGCTGCAATGATGTACATATCAAATGTCTTTATTTTTCCTGAATATATATCGCAGCCCAGATGGATGAAACTAGATCCGGGGTCTTCAAACTCGTTCGATCTTCACTCTAAGTACAAGTCGATCCATGTGAGAATTGCGCTGAAGTAGAACATGGAAAGACATCGCTTGATTACCGGTCAATGATGTAAACCGTTAACAAGCGCGAGAGGAATCACCGATAATGATAATGACCCTCAAGGTACTGCAGTACAATTCACGTGGTGTGAATAAAGGACTTGGCGTCGAACACCACGCAAAATCTTCTGGTCGAAGGTCATTGATGTATACCTGTCGCCGGAAGTGAGAAACTTGCCATTGAGGCATGCAAGCTTCAAAGTACTGAAGGGGTTGTTCCGAGATCAACTTCTTGGATAATGAGCTGATGTCGACAAGAAGTAATCCGTCAAAGGAGGGCCTTAATGAATCCCACATCAGTGACACAGAACGGAGCTAATGATTTTAATGGAGGTGAAAACGATCTGTGACATATGATTCAGGGTGGCAGTCATGAATGGATGAAGGATAATGTATGGCAGTGGATGGGACCCGGTTGACTCTTTCTGAACGACTTCTCTTGAACATATGGCGACACTGATGTGATGGATCGGTAGCATTACCCCAAGTATGGATGGTATGGTGAGACCATGGTGATGTGACCGGTGAATGAAACAACCCAACCCGATTGTGGTACGGAGGAAAAGTGTCATGTTCAAGAGCGACCTGCTACCATCAAAGTTCTCTTTAGTTTTCTCCCAATTTTTCCCCAGTCATTGCTGACTAGTACCTCTTTATTTTTGTCAAGCTTGAGGAGGATAACATATGCTTGTTCTATAACCTGCCCTTCGGGCAAGCCCATCGCTATGTTTTAACGAGCCTAGCGATAGTGAAACTCGTTCTCGTCTAAAGACAAGTTTGTCGCTATTTAGTGATTTTAACGAGTCTAACGACAAAGACAACTCGGTTCCTTTTCATTTTTAGAGAGTCTGAAAAGGTACATAAAGCTAACTCCAAAATTCCTTTTTCGTCATCTAATCCCTTAAGTCCGAAAAAGTATAAAACAATACAGAAGGGATGAGTTTTCGATCGTTTTAACGAGCCGAACAAAACAAGCGCTCGATCTTTTTGTGCAATGATCCCTCAGGTCCAAAAAGATTAAAATCTAGAGGAGGGATAGCACTTCCGGTCGCTTTAACGAGCTGGAAGGCCAAAACTCGACAATCTTTTCACATTTTACGAGTCAGTTGAAAAGAGCTTAAAGGAGACTCGTCTTTTGAGGAACGAGTGATGAACAGGGTTAGCAGCTGATTCCAGGTACAGGTTGGAATTTTCCAATCACAGCAGTGTCACAAGGATGGCTAGGTGAAATCACTCTTCGCAGCTGTTCCTCAAAATGGGTAAACAATCATATGGAGGTGAACGATCGGCCAAATGAAAAGTGGAGGTGACGGTGCAAACACGACCAAGGCTTTTATGGCAGATGAGGTTACATACACAATGGTTATTTACCGGAATAGGTTCATTTTTTAACGAGCTTGAATGCGCCAAAACACTGCTCAAACTTATGTTTATTTTTTAACGAGCATGAACTATGCACTAAAACTGTTCGGATCTTGCGTTTATTTTTTAACGAGCATGAACTTTGCGCTAAAACTGCTCGTTTATATGGTCAAATTTTGATTTTTTACCATAACTAGCTTTTCTCTTTTCAAGGATAGTACTGCATTCTCAATTGCTGCATCAAACTTAGTTAGAAATGAATAACATTTTCTTGAAAATGAGATTAAAACCCTAATATTTCGCTTTGAACTACGTAAAAAGCAATTAAAAAGTGTTTTTACCTCTCATTTTACCATTTCATTTGAACTTGGTTTGTTGGAGCTTTGGAGGTGCCTCTTCCCCCTTGATTTTCACCAGCTGATTTCAAGAGATTCTGTGGACGATTCTCGGCGCCGTCTGGACCAGGTAGGAGCTAAACCCTAGCTCTTTCTTTTCATGGTTTCATTTTTCCATTCTGTGCCTGTTTCCCAGTCTTTCTGAGCACCTGGGGTTTTGCCAGGGCACCCTGCCATCAACGCAGGTGGTCCACTCGAAACCTGCGTTGAATGTCAAGCTGCCTTAAGGCAGTCTGACATTCAACGCAGGTGGAACACTAGTTACCTGCGTTGAGCACAAAAACAGGTCTTTTTGCACAGTTTTTTGATGAAATTTCGCCAGTTTCTCATCAAATTCAGGAACTTACTCTTTCTCTTGTTTGTTTTGCAGGGATCTTTGAGCAAAATGTCCCTTACATGGCGAGAACGAGAACATGAAGAAGAGGACATGATTGCCCTCCATGATCCTGTCACGGTGAATGCACTGCGGAACTGTGGCCTGCTGAAGTTTTTCCGTATCTCGAGCATGAGAGCACAGATCTCCTTACTGCAGTATATGCTTGATGCTTGGGATCCTATCAACCAAGTATTTCAGATTAGGGGTAAATCCATCCCCTTGACCATCATAGACATTTACTTCTTGACTGGGTTGTCAAGGTGGGGTGCCCCCATTTCTTTGTCAGGCTCGGCCCGGGGGAATGACTCCGTGAGAGACTATGTTCGCCAGTATTGCAGGGAAGGTTCCCAGCTGAGCAGAGACGACAAGGTTGTTATCTGTGAGATTACTGATAGGTCTCTCAGGTCCATTCTGTATACTATTGGTAGGATGGCTGGTAGTGCATCTCTTCATGTTGCCAATAGATCTTATGTGCAGCACGCCTTGGAGTGTCTCCAACCGAAAGTATTCAACTGGTGTGATGCAGTACTTCTTCAGATGAAAAGTCAATTGACCAAGGTAAAGGACGGGAAGCTGAAGAACTTTGGATTTGGTTCTATTTTGACTGCCTTCGCCTTGGAGAAAATACCACTGATGCAGCCTCAGTATATTGCACTTGACTTGCCTTCTCCTACCGAGCCACGCATGCAGAGATGGGTTGATCACATGTCTAGGCATGCTGGTCAACCTCAGATTACTTTCACTGATACCTTCTTCAGGTGGTTCGAGCGCCAGGAGATGGTCTATTCCGAGTACCCATATGTTGGCATGGATTTCCGAGGTGATCCGGATTTGGTGTTACCGGATGGCGAACAGTGGGGCGCTATTGGTAAAATCTCTGACCATATCACTGTTTACTGTTTTTATTCATAATGTTGCTGTGCTTTGTTCTGTCAAGACTTTTAATCAAACTCTTGTGTGCATGCAGATGTTGGTCCTGTTCGTCCAGCAGTTCGTCCGAGACCGCCAGTCGCTGCCCCAGCAGGGGAGCCTGCTGGGAGGGTTATTCTTCGCGACCTTGACGTGGCCGAGACCCTTACAGCTGTGCAGGAGCAGGTTGAGAGCCTTACTCTCGGTATTCCGGATGTACGGATCGACGAGTTACCTTTACAGTTGCAGCGACATACTACTGGTGTGCCTAGACGATGGACTCGTCTCTTGCGCATGATTGCACAGGCCGTGACGTGCTATCATGAGCATCACTAGGCTAGGGTGCCCCCTAGCACTTTTGAGTTTTTGGGTCATGCGACCAATTTTGTCTTGGTTACAGAACATTATGTGTACACGAAAAACAGCTTTTATATATATATTTTGATTTTCGAGGTTTATTCTGGTTGAGTTATATGATCCACTTGTACAATATTGATGATGCATTTCTTTTTATAAATGTCGCAAATGTCTATCTAACACATAGTTTTCTAATGACTCGGTTAATGTGTTTAAGTTCCTGGAAATATGTTGGTATTGAATTAAATCAAACTGTCTTTCCAAAATCTTAACTCTTAGAAACATACGATAAATAGCTAGGTTGCGGACAGAGTATATACCATTGAGTTGTAGTATCACGAGTTGTGAGTCTAGCCTGACGATCAGTCGGCGTATGCCATGGGTGATGGCATCAGAGAGGAGTTCTATCAACGCGCTATACTCAGCGATATTATTCGTTGATTGCCCAATACACACACCTCTGAAACTCACTAACTCGCCGCTTGGATCAAAAATGGCCCAGGCCGCGGAGGACAGGTTCCGCGAACTACGACTCGCTCCGTCAGCATATCCCACACATGTCTCAGAAAGGTTCGACATCTGCAATAAATGTAAAAAGGTGGATTACTCGACCAAAACAAACACTTTAGCGAAAACAAAATACAACAAAAGCACACAGGTTACTATTTAAGCATAGTAACGCTTGAGGTACAACCCATTGCGGGGTTGCGCCAGTGGAATTCCGTCATAATCCATTAACTCGTAGGCTCCTTTTGCTAACACCCGTTTAACAATATAGGGGCCCATCCATAAAGAATTAAATTTACCTGCTCCCAATTTGTCGGATTCTTGGTCATAAAGCAAGACCAAGTCACCTTCTGAGAAGACACGGGGTTTGACATTTTTGTTGAACTGCGCCTTGACTCGTTTCTTATGGGCTTCGTTAGCCAAAGCAGCGTCACGACGGGTTTCATCCAATTGGATTAATTCCAAGAAACATGCCTCTTCTTCTGAAGTTCTGGGGAGGAGATCAATTGCGAGTTTAAGAGACGAAATTTCACACTGGACTGGTAAGACTGCTTCCAGGCCATACACCAATTGGAAAGGCGTGAACCCGGTCGCATTTCTTACTGATGTTCGGTAAGCCCACAAGGCTGAGTACAGGATTAGGTGCCACCTTCTTTTGTGAACCCCGATCATCCTTTGCAACATACGCTTCAGGACCTTGTTGATCGCTTCAACTTGTCCGTTGGCTTGCGGATAATACGGGGTAGAGCTGTCGTGAGATAGCCCTAGCTTGGCAGCTAATTCAACCATCATGTGATTGCGAAAATGCGATCCATGATCTGTAACTATAGCCTGCGGTACGCCGAACCTGGTGACTACATGATTGAAAAAGAAAAGGGCAGCTGTTTCACCAGTGTTATCCAATGTAGGCATCGCCTCGGCCCATTTGGTAAAATAGTCAACGGCGACTATAATATACCCATGCCCCCCGGTCGAGATGGGGTTACATTGCATGAAATCGATGCCCCATTTGGCGAAAGGCCCAACATAAACTATTGGCTGCAAAGGTGCGGGTGGTCTTCTAGTTTTGCTATCAAAAATTTGACAAGCATGGCAACTTCTGACTGCGATTATGCAATCTTTGAACATGGTTGGCCAGAAGTATCCTGCTCGTAAGATCTTTTGTGTTGTTGCATATCCAGATTGATGCCCCCCACATGCGCCTGAATGACACTCATTCAGGGCTTTTTCGGCCTCCTCATGGGTAAGGCACCTCCTCAGAACTGTATCGATACCACGACGGTAAAGCGTATCACCGACGATCATGTAGTCTTTAGCTTGGTATCGTATACGTTTCTGTTCAGAGTGAGAGGTGTTAGGCCTGAACTTTTGGGTTTGGAGATAAATTATGATATCTCCATACCACTCATTGCTTGCAGATATCAGAAACAAACTCTCGTCCACGATTGATTCTTCGGAGGTTTCATCGTTGGACGACGATGGGAGATCGCACAATAATTCTGCGAAAACTAGGGCTTTCTTTGATTTGGATTTTACAAATTCCAGATCAAACTCTTGAAGGATCGCTATCCATTTTGGATATTTGCCCCCCAGCAACTGTCGTGACAGTATATAAGTCATGGGGTTGCAATCTGATAAAATGGTAGTTTTCCGAAAGAGGACATAATGTCGAAACCTTTGAATCGCTTGAACAGCCGCAAGCGCTAGTTTTTCAACATAAGAATATTTACTTTCTGTATCATTTAAGTTTTTGCTTAAATAATATATAGGATGTTCAATTCCATCGACTTCTTGAACTAAAACCATCGCAATGGTCGTATCTGCTGTAGCCAGATACAGGTTAAAATCTCTTTGATAGTCTGGGGCATACATTAATGATGCTTTTACTAGAGAATCTTTCAGAGCATTAAAGGAAGCTTGCGCCTCCTGATCCCAGGAAAAAGGTACATCCTTCTTCAAAAGACGAGTATAACCTTTAGCAAGTTCTGCGTAATTTGGAATGAACCTCCTCAAAAAGTTTGCTTTCCCTTGGAGTTTCTGAATCTGAAGCAAATTTGAAGGTGGAGGCAAATTGATGATTTCATGAACCTTGCAAGGGTCGAGACGAATCCCATCCTTAGAGACTACAAAGCCAAGTAATCGACCAGAACCAACGCAAAACACACATTTGTGCGGATTGAGTCTTATCTTGTAGTGTCGGCAACGTAGAAATATCGCTCTTAAATGCTGCGGATGATCAGTCCGCTTTCGCGAATGAGCCGGAAGGTCGTCGAGATATGGTTGAACGATGTTCTTGATGTCATGGAACGCATAATTCATTGCCCTCTGAAACGTCGCCCCTGCGTTCTTTAAACCAAAGGGTAATTTTCGATAAGCGAATGTGCCCCACGGACAAATAAATGCAGTCTTTGACTGGTCCTGTGGGCGGATATTTATTTGATTATACCTGGAAAATCCATCCATAAATGAAAAGATTTCACATCCGGCGCATTCATCAATTATCTGGTCGATGAAGGGTGTAGGGTAGTTGTCCTTCGGACAAGCTTGGTTTACATCCCTATAGTCGACACACACTCTAATTGTCCCTTGTTTCTTCATAACAGGGACAATATTCGATACCCAATCGGTTAGAGGAACCGGGTAGATGAAACCAGCATGGAGAAGCTTTTCAACTTCTGCTTTAATGGCAGCGGCTTTCTTGGGGTGCACCTGCCGAAGCCGTTGTCTTACTGGTTTGACATCAGGATACATTTTGATTTCATGTTCAACTATACTCGAGTCAATGCCTGGCATTTCATTATATGACCAAGCAAAGACATCTCTGAATTCGTGGAAAAGAGCGTTATATATTTCCAGTTCTGAAGGAGAACAACCTTTGCCGACATAAATATTCTCTACAACATTTGGTTTAGTCGAGATATTTATGGCTATAGTCTCTTCGATGTTAGATAGGTTCCGCTCGGAATCCACCGTATTTACAGTATTTGATAGGAATTCAAAAACTGAAGGGTGATAAAGGTCTTGTTGAGTATCTTCTTCGTATTCCGGAAGAAGGGAACGATGGTGGTGATCATTCCATGGTGCCCCCTCAATCAACATTGATTGTAAGATTCCTTCGTCAGTCCCATGCACTTTCGACCAAGGATCTAATGGGGTACCATATTCTCTAGACCTATCTACCCAAACGCTTGACGAGCGTTGACTTGGGTTCGCCTCCCATGCCTGAAACATTGATTGCTACAATATTTCTATAGGGCTTGGGGGCAAAACCATTGCATGATCCATGTCTTGTTTTTCTGCGACCTTCGTGGAAGATATCATGTTGCAGGTTGCTACCAACGCTATATTTCCTATATAAATAGGAGGTGGAAGCACGAAAGTTCCCATCAATGTGGGGTCTTTCAGTAGGCCTACTCCGATATCTTGAAGCGAACGGTTTTCATGGATCATGGGAATGCTTCCAGTAACTTGTGAACCATTAAGGAGGAAGTTCTGTTGGTCGACGACCGTAATCCCTCCTTGAAAAGGGAATGCAATCTTCCTAAAATAAGTCGACACTACAGCCGCCATGGAGTATATCCATGGTCTTCCCAGTAGGATGTTATAGTCAAGATTTCCATCGATGACTTCAACATCTATTTCAACTGTTTTTCCTGCTAGTTCAACCTTCAAGTTATTTAGGATTCCGTACGGGGTGTACGTCCTTCCGTCGAATGCTTTTAATGTTGTCGAGGATCGCGACAAGGTTGGAGACCCTAGAGTTTTCCAGCAACTCATCGACATGATACATATAGATGCCCCCTCATCAATAATTGTTCAGTGAACAGTTTTGTTGAGGGCTTTCACTTGAATAAGGAAAGCTAGTTGAGCTGGTAACTGTGGATCGTATCCTTTGTGATCGAAGGATACAAGATTGGAATCCTTAGGATCAACCCCACCAATAGCCGATAACAATGCCTGCCTTTGGGATGGGCAATTTTGTAGTACCTCAAGAGTCGACATAGCGGATGGCGATTGGGCCAAATCTTCCACTATGTTATAATGCTGCGCTGCTCTGGCGCGAGGATTAAATGTCGACTTGTGTACTACTCCCTTCGGCGGTTTTATTGTTAATTCAGGAATGATTGGTGGGACAACTTCTGTTGAAGTTGTTGTCGAACTACTTGGTTGATATTTACCTGTCGTTCGACAACGGAGGATTCCCGTAATCTTTGTTCCTTGTCGAAATCAAAGCATCATTCTGTTGCTTGGAAATCGACAACATTAGCACTTGCGACGGGGAAGCATTTCCACCTTCAACCAGATTTTGACCTTGATTGGGAAACGGATCAGTTAACACAGCTGAGGTGTGTGAACTTTTGAAGAACCTTTTAAGCTCAGCTTTGTATGGACAATTTTGTGTCCAATGATCCTCATCACATATAAAACATGGACTTTTTGGTTTCCCTTTCTTAGGAGGGTTTGAAGAAGTTTTCTCAGGGATGACTCACCCTGTTTCTTCTTCTTCCCTTTGTTTTGCTTCTTCTTGCTTCCTGGTTGATTGGGTTCTTTGCCTTTATCTGCTGATACGGCATTTACTTCCGAAGCAAGAATTTCTTGATTTGCATTTTGATCCGAAGTCTTACGGGCTTTCTTAGATGAAGCCTTTGTCGACTTTGCATTTGCTGTGCCAATCACACCGTCGCCGGCATGAGAGTCACTATTTGATTTAGGAGGAGGAGGAATTGAAAATTCCGGTCTAGGGGCGTCAGGTATTTTGTCGTAAAGCGTGCCAGACTGAGTGTATACTAAGTCTAGATATTGTGCACGAGCAATGACTTGCTCCTCTGTTACGACTCCCCCCTTGGCCACATCTTCCATTATGGCAGGAAGTAACGACTTTATAAACCATTCAGCTAATAGCTGATCGGGAACGTAAGTCTTGACCATCCTGCGACGACGACGCCACTCATGTATATGATCGGATATATGTGTGGCCGTTGTCTGCTTGAAGTTGGTTAAGATTTCTGTTCCAGTTTCATACCTTATCGGTAATTGAAAATGGGTTAAGAAGGTCGTGGCTAGGGAACTAAAATTGTCGAAAGAGGCTCTAGGTAATTCAATATACCATTTAGCCACTGGACCTGTCAATGTCCTCTGAAAAAGGCGAAGCCTTATCGAATCATCGTTCAGGGTGTTCGACGAACACCACAGATGAAAAGTCATCACGTGATTCGACGGGTCTTCACCTGGATTTCCGTTGAATTTAGGAATGTCCGATGGAAGTTTGTGAGGAATCGCTGGCCACCAAGGGGCGTAAGCAATTGGATCGTTCGTTAATCGATGTAAATCCGGTAATTCTAAAGTTGCCACGAATGGTAACTGTTGATTCAGGTTAGGTGAGGCGTACCCAGGATACGATGGAATCGCCTAAGCAGTAGGCCTTTGCATACCAGCATAATGTAATTGATGTTGGTATGATTGATACGGTTGATGGACTTGACCACTGTAAAGCGGTTGGTTTTGACCGTTTTGAATATACGGTTGTCCACTGTTCGCAAAGATCTGCTGCTCAGAACCTTGGTACACTTGCTAGAATTGTGGTTGTTGGTATTGCACCAGCCACGGTTGTGAAGCCATGCTCTGCTGTGCTATACTAACCGACGGACCAAGATGTGGGGTAATAGTACCCGTTTGGACCTGTGTCGCCCCACCAGTTGGCGATTATGGTTGTGTCACAGGGTCAAGGGGCTGTTGCATTACAACCTGTGAAATCTGAGGTTGACACACAACAGGCATCGTTTGAACTTGCGACACTGTTACAATAGCTGGTGTTGTTGGGATGTTCGACATAGGTACACATTGTTGCATAGAATACACAACTCTTGGCTGTTGGGGTAGCATAGGTACCCAACCACTTGTCGTAACTCCAGTATAAGCTGAATACTGTTGAGAACTGCCGTATGGATATCCTCCCGGAGGGGGTAATGAAAGGGCATACTGCCCCCCATACGGTAGCAATCCGGAACTCAAGGGGATTGTTTGCCCTTGGGGACTGGATGGCCCAAATTGACCTCCATAGGGATCAATCTGTCTAGTCTCAACATAAGAGTTACCGGATATTACTCCGGAGGAACAAACTGGAACAGACCACACTGTCGAAATAGTCCCTGGGTGGACTCCTTCTAGCGGTTGCGAGCTAGTTGGGACAGATGGTACACCGGCAAACATCGTCGGAGTGACGGCAGGGAGTTCTGTCATCGCTGTGTCATTTGACACAGTCCTAGATGTCGACGGTTGCTCAGACATTTTGAGTCTATCCAATAGATTGCCTAGCGATTCTACAGGAACTTCCACTGGTGATGGACTAACTTCTGATGTAGAAGGAAAAAGAGTGACCCCTACTCCAAAATGGGTTGGAGTACTTGCTTGTGGGTCCTCTACAATTTCCTCTATCGCAATCAAACCAGGTGGAAGAGGAAGACCGTCAGGTCCGTAAAATATTTCTGGTGCCGAAGAAGGGGTTGTTTCGACAGCGACAGTTGTTTGAGGAACAAGACTCTCTGGACCAGTTACAGATGGAACTGGTTCAGTAACACAAGTACTTGTTCTCAGACTAGGATCAGTGTTACTGTCCCTCTGTGGCTGTTGAACTTCTTCAATAGAGGCAGGGTTTCCAGAAATGTTTGGAGTAACCGGAATCTCAGATGTTGTCGGAACACTTGTTCTAACTTTGATAGGAGATTTCGAACCGGTTAAACGAGTTCGCTTTGTCCGTACTGTTTTCGATTCCGGAGACAAAGACGGTTGACTCGCAAGCCTCCGCGAACGACGGGGTTTCAATTGACTTTCTTCCACGATTGCGGATTACTCGATCAACTAAAATACAAAAGGGGAAAATGTGTTTCCGAATTGAATGAATTTTATTAGACGCTTTAGACACAACTTGCTTTTTCACTTTTAAAGAGTCGAGAAAAAGCTAAAGATGACTCTAGTCTCCTTCGATGTTTTAACGAGCCCGAAGTGAAAAATGCTCGGATGGACTTTTTCTGTTATAGAGTCTGAAAAAGGCCAAAAGAAACTGCTCTGGAGATCTAGGCAGAGGGTGTGCCAAACTTTTCGCAAAATCGCAGAATACTTTTTAAGGTACGGGCAGTCGATCTTCGTGAATGCTATGTTCACTGCATTGCGATCAGTAGGGCGGCCGACACGGCTTCCTAAGGATAAAGGATATATGCCTATAGGGGTCTCCCAATATATACGCGACGGTACATGGGAGCACAATCCGTACTAGCGCTATCGTCCCTCAGGAGGAATCACCCACCTTCCACGAGATCGACAGTCACTAGGCTTAACGACGTCGGAACACGTCTCTAGCCTAGACCTCTATGTTGTGCGTTATGTTGCAAAGCGTTGTTAGGTTCATTCAGTTTATTTTAAGTTGATCTTTTTAGAAGTTTGCCTTTTAGGATCACCACGAGATGTATGGTACAATTCCTAAATGTAGTCTAAGATGATAAGCAAGCTTTATAATCTTTTCAACTTTGAAAATCTTAGCTACTAAGGGAAAAGAGAGACACTATCTTTTCTCAAAGAGCAATCAGCACACTCTAATGCACTCTTCCTAAATCAAGCATGCAAACTTATCAAAATGCAAATGCACAATGCAGGTGTTTGTTTTCCGCTTTCTTAGTATAGATGCCTACAAAGAAAGCTTTTTGTACAACTTTGAATTTGCTTTTAAACGACAGATACAAACAAGTTTACTTTTTCGAAATCAACAAGGGTAGAAGAGATTAAAATCACTTTGCGACTTTCGAAATGAATACTTGTTTCGACACTTAAAAGAGACAAACTCAAACCAATAAGCAAAAGCAAATGTATAATCAACTGCAAATAGCCAATGAACTCTCTCCTAAGATCACAGTCAATCAGATCTGAATCAAGGGCTACAGGATGATTATTTCACTCATGCAAAGGAAAAATGTAAATGACGTAAAAAAACATAAAAACACTCACAGTATTTTTGTACAAAAGGAGGCGGAATCTAAGAAAAGAAAAGGAGTTATCAGACTGGTACCTATGCTGGTTAAAGGCTGCAAAAAACAGAGATCAAAACAGGGCAACAGACAGCAGAGAACCCCAGCTGCACAAGGCCAAACTGGTTCACCGCAACCTCAACACTGTGGAGTTGACATTCAGCACAGGTAGCCTTCACGGGACCTGCGTTGAAATGCAGACTGCCTTCACAGTGTCTGCGCTGAAGGAGAAACTCTCGTTTCCCCTGGGTTTTGGGTCACAAAATGCTCAAAAATCAACTGTTTCAGGCCAAATCAGAAACACAAGCAAGGTATAATCAAAGGGATGCTTTGAGAGGGTACTAAAGACTATCACAAAGGATCATCAAGTCATTTGTGAGTCCATTGTTCAGATCATAGACAAAATCCAGTGAAGGATCAAGGCAGCAACTGTCTACTTTGCAGAAGCAGTTCGATTGTTGCTGCTGATTCTATGAAGCAAATAATGATGTAAACACAAATAAAATGACTAAAAAAAATCTCCCCAACGGAGTCGCCAATTTGTTGTGGGGAAAAATGCCTATGCAGGACGATCCTATCCACCTAAGGTGTGACAGTGCCTTAGCAACAAACAGATACAACTATTCTGGTTCTTTCCTTTATGAAATGTGAAAGAGGGGAGATCAATGGACTTACCGGTGTCTTCCGTTTGTCCCTCGATCTGGATCCTCTTCTCTTTGGGTGTTCACAGCTACTTGCCTCCTCGTTCGTCCAAGAGAACAGCTACTTGATTCCCGCGAGATCACAAGAGAACAGCTACCTGTGACAAGAGAACAGCTACTTGTGACAAGAGAAGAACACAACACAAAGGCAAATATTCATATTCATAAATGATTCAGGATTAGAAGTAAATAAAATACACTAATGCAATCATACAAATACACCAGTATATAGGAGAAAACCAAGATAGCTTTATTGATTGATAACAAGGTTCAGGAAGAGATACAACCCAGAGGGCTCCAATCCAGCATCTCCTTCCCAGCAGAATGGAATTCCTATCTTCACCACCCTTCAAAGCATTAAGCACCCAATGATCCAGTCTCAAACCAACAACAATTCTTTGCAATAACAAAATTCCAGCCTCTAGATCCCATGGAGGAGAGATCTATATATAGTTATTTTGGAGAGAGGATGAGTCAGCTTGAGATCTGACTAGTGTCCTCTCCCTCTCTCAGTTCTTGAGTCCACTTGGAGGTTCTTTCTTCCACTTGGAGATTTGGAACCTCTTACTCATCACCAGTCGAATTCCCTGAGGCAAGGGTCATTTTGGAAGCTTCCTGAGCATTGACACCTTGAGGAATGAGCCTGCCACTTGTCCAAACTCGCTCAACGCAGGTAGCCTTTGTTGCAGTTGACATTCAACGCAGGTAGACAGTGGAGCAGTTGACATTCAGCGTAGATGCTCAGTGGAGCGGTTGACATGATCCTGAATTGACTTGTTTTTGAGCAGTTTTCAGGTGGAGAACTTCTGTGAATTGCTGTGGTTAGTTAGCCTTGTTCCTCTAGGGGTAGGAACAACATGTTTAGGGACTTTGGATCCCTTAGATTATGGACATTTCATGCTCAATGCTGCAAGGCACAAAATTGTCTATAACATTGGTCCGCCTTACATGGCTACTTTGTCATTACCTGGATTTACAATAGGTTTACCGATATGGTTATTTTCAACTTCGTTGGCCCCAATACTCCAATTGTTCCACCTCAACCAAATGCTTCACCTCAACAGGGTTCACCATCTCAACATCAAGCTTCTTTTGACCCTTTACCTTCTTCGCCTAATTTTTCTTCCTCCATTTCTTCCTCTTCGCTTGGTAAAATCCTCGATGCTAGTAACCAGGTGGCTAAGAAGAAGAAGAAAAGGAAGAAGAAGAAGAAGAAGCAAGATAAGAAAGAAGTCAACCAACCAACCACGACTGTAAGTGTTAGTTGTGTTGAGGAAAACTCCGACATGCATCGTAAACCCAAATACCCTTGCAGGCTTTGTAAGGACGACCACTTCCTTGTCAATTGTCCTTGTATTCCAAAGGTCTTGGAAGTATGGTCAGAAAAATCACATCAACTTTCCATTGATCCATCAACCAGTGATAGTCAGGTTCCTAGGAAAAAGGGTAAAGTTAGGCTTCCTTGTAAGTTATGCAAAGGGAGTCATCAAACTCACATTTGCCCTCATATGGATGAAGCCTTGAAATTGTTGGAAAACCTTACTGTTCCACAGCAAGAATTTCCAACTAGTTACCGTAAACTTTCTCCCAACCTACCGTCAACTGATGGAGTGATTGATCTAGTTTCAAGTACAGTCGATCACACTCTGCCATTGGAGAGTGAAACTCATATCACTCAGGTTGATGATCCATTAGTTGATCAAGTGGTCGATTCAATTTCACATTCGGTCGATCCCACTTTCCCTTTGGAGAGTGAACTTCATACCGCTTAGGTTCTTCTTGTTACATCAGATTCTTCTATGCCGGGGGGCATTTCACCTGTTTCTACAGAACCCCCTCCAAGTACTGAGGTCTTTTCCTTTGATTGGAATAGACTGAAAGAACCTCGTCTTCCTTCCTCCATCCCTTTCCAAATCATTGTCAAGGTTGGTGGTAGGGACATACGCCGCACACAGGTAGATGAAGGTGCTTCTGTTAGTATTTTATCCTCAACTGCTTGGAAAGCTTTGGGTTCCCCTCAGCTTGTGCCTATTACGCAGAATCTGAAAGCTTTTAACAGAACCATTAGTGAACCTTTAGGGATCCTTCCTAAGTTTTCTATTACCTTGGAAGGTAAAACTGTCTGTATTGATCTTATGGTAGTTCAAGGTCCCTTGGATTTCAATTTACTCCTTGGGCGAGACTATGTTTATGCAATGAAAGCTGTCGTATCGACACTCTTTCGCGTGATGTCTTTCCCTCACAATGGAAATATTGTGACTGTAGACCAGCTTTCGTTCCCTAGTCTCGTTTCAACTACCAATAATATGACACCCCTAAATGTTCCTGATTCTAAAGTGGTATCTACCCCACCACGGGTTAATTATGTGGCAACTGGTCCCATGTTTTCAGTTACCGATGTAAGTGAGCCTCTCACTGTTTGCTCATCTTCCTTTGATTTAGATCCGGTAATTGACATGGAAAACTCTATGGGATTACTTGAACGCGATTTTCTTATCCCTTTTGAGTCCCTTGACATGTGTTCCTTCCAGAGAACTATTCTTCCTTCTGATGAAGATCTCTTGGAAGCCATGATCAAGGTGTGTCCATTGACATGTCTTTCTTCTAGTTAGAAGACATGATCAATGAGTACGAGGATAGTTTTTTCCTGTATCAACCTCGTTAAAAAATGAAATAGGCTGTCGAGGAAAGTTCCTTTTACTGTGTCGACCTCGTTAAAAAATGAATCAGTGAGTATGAGGACAGTTCCTTTTACTGAGTCAACCTCATTAAAAAATGAATCAGGTAGGTTTTAGGTTATATAGGTAGATTGTAGAAAGTAGGATTTCGAGGAAAGTTCCTTTTACTGTGTCGACCTCGTTAAAAAATGAATCAGTGAGTATGAGGACAGTTCTTTTCCTGTGTCAACCTCGTTAAAAAATGAATCAGTTGTTTGAGGAAAGTTCCTGTTGCTGAGTCAACCTCATTAAAAAATGAATCAGGTTCGAGGATAGTTCCTTGTCTTGTGTCAACCTCGTTAAAAAATAAAATAAGGATAGGTTATATAGGTAGATTGTAGAGAGTAGTCATGAGCATAGTTCCTTGTCTTATGTCAAGCTCGTTTAAAAAATGAAACAAGGATTTTGAGGATAGTTCTTTCCTGTGTCAACCTCACTAAAAAATGAAACAACTCCCATGAGTCTTTCCAAGATTTCGAAAGTAAACCTTCATTCCATCCACTTCGTTGAATGCAATGAAGCTTGGGGGGCATGTACCTCGATTTGTGTCATTATGCTGGGGGCATGCGAACTTATAACAAGCATAGTTTTTCGTTTCAAGCTTGCGTAAACATGAAACCGAATCTGAGCATTGTTCTTTTCCTGTGTCAAGCTCGTTAAAAAATGAAACAAATCCTCCTCTAATTGAGTCGAGACTTTGACTAGATCTCATAAATGTTAAGTTGTATATTTAGGTTAGTTATTTCAGTTTTTTGCATAATTTTCTTACAGTTTTTAGGTCGAGTCTTTCAAATGATCTCGTAACTAAACCTTCATTCCATCCAGCTATTAATTAATGTACTTGGTTGAATGAAATGAAGCTGGGGGGCATGCGCTCTAGCAGTTATGCTTAGGGGGCATCAAGCACAGTTTTTTCTCTGTTTCAAGCTTGTGCAAAAATGAAACTACTTTGAAGCATAGTTTTTCTCAGTTTCAAGCTTTTGTAAAAATGAAACCTATCTCGAGTCAATTTTAGTTATTTTCAAGACTCGTTAAACTCATGAAAATCTCGAGATTATTTTGCTATCTTTCATTCTCGTAAAACAAATGAAAATGTCGAGTTCTTTCTGTCTTTTCCTGCTCGTAAATTAAATTGAAAGTTGGCCATATGAGTACATTTTAATCATTTTTTTGAACTCATTAAAACTTACGAAAAAATGAAAACCGTGAGTACATTTTTATCATTTTTTTGAACTCGTTAAAACTTATGAAAAAGTGAAACCTTAGAGTCATCTTTAAGCCCTTTTCTGACTCCTAAAACATGAAAAGATTGTCGAGCGTTTCTTTTACACTCGTTAAAACGGAATTAAAAGACGGTCCTCTTACAGCCCTTTTCTGACCGTAAAAACATGAAAAGATTGCCGGATTTTTGTCGTTTCAAATTCGATATTTGAAATAAAACAACGTGTCCTTGATCGCTTTTTACTTTTCAGATCAGAGACACTAATCATGAAAGTACTCCTTGGTCGTAAAAGATCGAGCGGTTCTCTCAAGTATTATTTTATACTTTTTCAGGCTTGAGAGACACAAATTTACGAAAAAGGTCAACCCTGGAGTCTTCTTAAGTTTTTAAGACTCTCTAAAATTGAAAAACGCCGAGTTTCTCCTATACTGGACTTGTTAAAATTTCACAGTAAAGGACCTATTCGATTACAAACAGGAACAGACCACTCCTTCTTAGGGTTCGAATCTAAACTAGGTTGGACTCATCCGAAGGATGAGCTTATAATCAAGCAAATGTTATCCTCCTAAAGCTTGTAGAAAATAAAGAGGTACTTGCCAGAAATGGTGGGGGAAAAGAGAGAGAAAATGAGCCTATTTTTTATACTTTGTCTCAGAAAAACCCTATCACCACTCTTGAACACGACACTTTTCATTCACCTGGGTTGGGAAATCCTTTGCCTAATAGTTTATCAAACCACATTGAAAGTCTTCAGCCAGTTTCCGGGTATTAACTTTGGGACATTTGTCACCAAACCATCTGTAGTGTCGTTATGTGTTCAGGAGGAGTCTTGCAAATAAGCCATTCATCTGAAAAATATCTGTCATCCATCTTGACCATCCCTGAGTCAGTCCTTACAACTACATTTCTTCAACTTGATCGATGATTTCGTGTTGTGGGCTTGCCTACGACGGATCGCTTTCTATCGACATCAACACATTATCTAGAAAGATGATCTAGGAATCATCAGTACCTTGAAATCTGCATGCCTCAATGGCAGGTTTCTCGCCTTTGATGACAGTTTACATCATTGACTTTCGATCGAAGGATTCCATGACATGTTCGACATCAACACATCTACTCACATCTCATGGATTGTACTGGGTACTTTGAGAGCCATTGACATCACTGGTGGTCTCTCTCACACTTGTTAACAATTTACATCATTGAGTGGTAATCAAGTGGTTTCTACCATGTTCGACATCAATTCATTTATTCGCATGGATAGAATCGTACTATTTCGGGAAGCAGAAATGAAGACCCTGGATCTAGTTTCCGCCATCCAGGCTGCGAGGAGTTTTGTATTCATTATACAGTAGACTAATTATAAACAGATGGCTGCGTCCATACTGTGTCTACATATGTCTATGATTATGATGTATTGCAAAATCATTCATATATCAGAGCAATAGTTAGTTTGTTAGTTAAGTTTTTGATCTGAATATGGGAATGCCTACCTCAGCGATGATATGATCTCATATATGTATTTTGTGTTGAATATTTGCAGGTTCCGACTGGGCTCTCCACAAGATAATCCTCGAAATGATAAAGTGCTTCACCCTTCCTAGATGATATAAAACCCTAATCTACTACAGACCTCGCACTTTAGGGGGCAATCTCTTACACTAAAATTTGTCACCATGACTATTTGCAGTCAGTATGGCTCCATCAATAACCATACTGTCCTCCTTGGCAAGTCTTATACCTCTACTCCTCATGTCAAACTCCAGAAAGAAAGAAAGCCTTTAAAAATCAATACAACTCTGGTTCCACACTTTCTCTTACCTCACCTGTGTGTACGCACCTCAAGTACATAATACCTGCGTACTTGTACGCTCTGTCTGTAAAGGGGTGGGTGCGTACTCCTGTAAAGGTCAAAAGGCACAAGTTTTACTTCAAAAAACTTACTTGTGGTCGATTCTAGAGCATTCTAGAAGATGGTTTGACATGGATTGAGCACCTCCAGATGGTTCATGCATCCCAATGAAAGAGGAACTCATCCCATGAAGAGGGGAGCTATCCCTTTGAAAGAGGGACTTATCCCATTGATGGTGGACCTGTTTAACTTCCTCCAAAGCATTATAAATACAGGCATTGGGCCAGAGGGAGGAGAGGTTGAAAGCTGAACATTCCTAAGGGTAGATGCTGCTGAAATTAGGACTCCCTTATAGAGCTTGAGAGGAGAGATTCCAATCCTTTCTTAGCTTCATTTGGAAGTGGGTGAGCTGATCAAAGTAGGGGAGAACTCTTGCTGGACCCTGGGAGGGACCTGCACAACACCAAGGCACTGGTTGTAATGGTTTCTTTTGTTTCCAATTAATACAATTAAGTTCATTTTTCTCAACAAGTTGTTATATATAATTTGTTTCATAAACTTCTTGGTCTTTATGATGAATATGTTTTATTATATAAGTTATTCAGGTGCTATGTAATCGTTTGCTTGTTAGTGAATGCAAGCTTCAAGGAGAAGGAGCTCATTTGGATCGAAGAGGCTTGGCTGCTGCAAACAAGTGTTGGAATAAAGGTAAGCCTTAAACACCTGGTTGCTTTTATTTTAATGCATATTTTGGGAAAGATAGTGCTTGATTGTTTTGTTTGTCACTAGAAAAGCCTTGTTTTCTAGGGAGGTCGGTTTTGTCCGCAAAATTGACTCTTTCCGCATGACACATCTAGATCATAACTACAACACATACATAGTAAACAAAAAAATCTAGATCGACTTCTCATGAATCATAACAACAACTAGACATGACATGGAATCATTACTTCCAACATCCTCCGTTAATTCTTACATGGAAAACATTGAAAACATATATTACAACAACAATATGATATTTGTCTAACTAGTCTTCATCAACACACACATCCACTCCAAAATCGCAAAAACATCGCTCTTTCTTCACCGGCACATCTTCGAGCTGTCACTTGACCTTAATTTGAAATGTACCTACCTATAACCATCATTGATGAACTTTGTAGAATTGATGCTTCTTGACTACCCCCTCACTAACATTGTTGATCCTCTCGAGTTATAGATGTCATGATCAATTTGAACACTCACTGCAAATAAAAACCATTGGTTCATCCTGCGAGATCTACAAAGTCTTCCTTAATCAGTGTTAGATGATCCAAAAATAAAATATTATCATAGGTTATAAAATTGGAATAAAATAATTATTAATTTAAGATATCAAATTAATAATTATTATTATAGAATGTTCAATTATTTAATGAAGACATTTAGAATTACTGTATTGTTGGAACAAGATATGACTCTCCAAAAGTGTCATATCTTAAGCTTTATTTTAGGAAGATTTGTTAGCTAGTTGTTTTGAATAGCATTTATTGTAAATGGACACTTGTTATTTAATAAGTGATCCATAATTAGAGGTAGTAAGGACATGGAGCTTATAAATAGCTCATTGCAAGAGTGTTTGGTTGTTCGGGTGTAAACTCTTGCAAAATCAAATATGTATTCTTTTTTCTAATTAATAAATTTACGTGTCTGAGGACACTTCTACCATTATTGTGGTATTAGAGCTCCAATAATGTTGCAGTGGATGTGAAGAGGAGATTCCGGCTCTACAAGTTTGTGGAAAACTCCATTGAATTGTTCAGCGAATGATTGATATGAAATTTGTCAAGTTTTTGTTCAAAAGAGAAGAAATTTTATTATTTTAGTGATTTTAGAATTTTTTTTTAAATCTGAAAATCAATTGTGAGAATTACTGCTACCACCATTTGACTCTGATTGTTGTGAGCAATTCCAGTCTGGAGAAGACTTGGACCTGGAGACATTAAATTGTCTGTTGATGGCATAATACAAATCCAACGCAGGGAAAGTGTTGCACTTGTTGTTCCATGGCCTATATGTGTAACTTGAGCTCATGGTTCTGACTGCCCAGTCTAGCTGAATCCCTCTGCAAAAGAGTCAGCTGTGCGGACAAAGTCGTTGCCTCAGTTTGCAAGGTCTGGACTTTCCGTTCCAGCTCTGAGATATAATGCATCTTCCTTTCCTTGGAGCATGCAGAAAACTGGCGATTGGCGTATCTCGCTCACCAAAGGTTG
The DNA here is from genome assembly GCA_031772625.1 of Pinus tabuliformis. Classification (NCBI taxonomy): domain Eukaryota; kingdom Viridiplantae; phylum Streptophyta; class Pinopsida; order Pinales; family Pinaceae; genus Pinus; species Pinus tabuliformis. The sequence goes on from CM062810.1 coordinate 420,895,980, forward strand.
GCCACCGTAGATCTAGCCTCTATAGAAAGATCAGATGAGATATTTTTGGGCTACATGTATTTCCACAAGGTTCTTAACAGCCAGGAATTCCATCATGAAACTTGCCGGTAGGTGACTTACTAGCAACTTTATTTTCAGGGATTTAGATTATATAATCTTCTGATTCATGGAGTAACTACTGATTTATAAAATTTATTGGGTGATTTGATGAGGAAAAAGGCCATTCACATCTATGACTGTTTGAGGGCAAGCCGATATTTGGTGTGAGCATATTTATTCTGATGCCAAATTATATGAATATTTCAAAATCTGTGTTAAAAGTCCGAATTTGTAATGTAGCTCTACTGCATCGTATTATTTTTTTCCGTCAAATTAGAAAATATTGTCACTCGATTTCGAACTCAAGCCATGCTACCTCATATTATTTTTTTTTCTTCGATCTTGAAATCTTAGGCCAATTCTGTGAGAGGCTTTTTTTAGGACAGCGTGGAGTAGATCGAGGCAGGCTTGGTCCTTGGATTTGCAAGCTTATAATATGCTTAAATAAATTTGTTTCAATCAATTTTTCCTCACCTTGGAGTTCAACTTTGATTTGAGCTTTGGTTGTAGTAAGTGCAGGTCATACTGTTGCTCCTAATCTGCGTGTCAATGTGGATTTGCGTTTTGTTTGTTTAAATTGTGTCAATAAAAATTATACGAAATTGAGGGAAGATGACCTTCGCCTACATGCCATGGACCCAGTTCACCTGAAACTTTATTGAAGGATGTTGTCGGAGTCATTCAAAATGTTAGCAAGAAGCCTACCCGCAAGAAGCCCGCAGAAGCCAACCTAAGCCAACAAGAAGCTAGCCTGAGCTAGCTAGCAGCCAGCATGGAGGACAGCCTCAAAGAAAAAATTCAGCCTCTTAAAGAGTTTTTTTATTTGAAATTTTATAGCTGAATTGAAGCTTGAAAAAGCAAAGAAATAAGAAATATTTTTTAATTTTGTAATGTTAATGGAGTGATAAGCATTTTTTCCGTTGTTTGTAATTTTGTGAATCTTGTGGAGTAATAAGGTGATTTGTAAATTTTTTGGAGTAATAAGGGGATTTCAATTGTAATTTTTGAAGGGATAAGTGCAACTCAAAGTAATTTTACTTTGTGGGGTGGGGGGTTAACTTTTATTTACCAAGTTTTGCAAGAGCATCATTGTAAAAGTCAAATTTTGAAAGTTACCTTGTAATTTTTGATAAATTGACTAGAGCCAAGTGCAAAGCTCAGTCATTTTTCTCCTGCTTCAACGACTATATGAGGGTCAAGGCCAAGCCCTAATAGATCGGTTTTTTTTGCGTGGTGTGTTGTGTTGTCCATCTTGACATTTTTGTTTTGATTCTTGGTGCAAAGCTTCAATGCTACAATGTCTAAGTTGATTAATCTATTTTCTGATTCCGACAAACTTGAAGGCACACAATCTTATAAAACATGGCACCGTCTCATTGAAAGCACTCTAATTTACAATGAATTATGGTAGGGTATATGTGATGGAGATATTAAGCCATATAAACCCATAGATGCAGCTACACCAGCAAAATGGGAAGTTAAGAATGCCAAAGCCTTAGTTCTTATTAAATCTTCTGTGAATGATGAGATGTAAGTCCATATAGAAAATACTACAGATGCATGGTCTGCTTTGAAAACTTTTAAAGACCTCTTTGATACTCTACCTGAATCAAAGAAAGTTGATCTACAATTAAAATTCTTGCAACAAAAATTGACTGCAGGAGGTGATGTTCATGAATATATTTCAAGACTTAAGAATATTAGGCAGGAAATAATTAATGTTGGTTTTCTAGCAATAGATGATAGTTTTATGGTAACAATTGTAATTTCTAGACTTCCTTCTTCCTACACACATTTTTTGGAGACTCTACAATTAATTGGGAAATTAGAGAAACTAATGTCTGATGAGCTCTATGAAATGTTGACCCAACATGATAAAACCTTTGGGAAGAAGAAGAAATTTGGTGAAGATGTTTTTCTCACAGAGACTAGCACTAGTAAATCATTAGTAGACAGTTCTCAAGGCAGAGGTAGAGGCAATCAGAATCAAGCAGCACAAAGTCGAGGTCGAAGCCCAAGCAGAGGAAACAACTTTAATAAAGGCAACAGTTCAAGAAGGAGTAATTTTCATGGTAGAGGAAACAACCAATGAAGAGGCAATTTTCAAGGACAAGGAAATAATAATCAAGGTATAGGACAATCTCAACATAGAAGTCAAAGCAAGGTAGAGAACAATCTTTAGGAAGAGGAAGAGACTTAAGTCAAATTGTGTGTCGAAGTTGTAACAAAGTTGGCCATTATGTTGAAGATTATCGAACATCTCTTAATAAAATTCCCAAGTTTTTGCAACGCTTAGCTCAATTTGCAAATGATCAAGCTGATGATAACTCAGAATATGTTTTTACTTCCTCGCCAACATCACAATTTTTATCTCATCTTAGAAGTGACTATGAAGATGCCTGGATCTTGGATTCTAGGGAAACTCAGCACATGACTTGTCGACGTGATTTTTTTTTGGAATTTTCAAGATTGCCGACTTAATTCCATTGTTCTTGCAGAGGACACAAAACATACTCCTTATGGAAAAGGAGCATTTAAGTTTTTTCTCCCCGACATTAGAGAAAAAATGATTTCTAATGTATGGTATGTACCAACTTTTAAGAAAAAATTTCTCTCTTTAGTCACGATTCGACAAGCAAGACATCAAGTGATTATGGAAGATGGTTTAGTCAAGATTAATTTAGTCAAATAGAGCTTGAAAACTATCATGACAGGTTATGAAGATGGAAAACTATTACGAATGAAAGGAACAGTTATTCCAAGGCATTCTGATTTTGCAGGGGCAGTGACTATAGGTATTTCACCTGTAAGACTATGGCATGTAAGATATGGACATTTAAATTTTGAGAGTCTTTCTCAATTGAAGAAACAGGGAATGGTTAAAGGACTTCCCACTTTCAAGAGGGAAAATGCAAAATGTGAAGCTTGCATTTATGGCAAACAAAGTCAAGAAAGTTTTCCAACAAGTTCATGGCATACAAACAGGTGGCTACATCTAGTTCACAGTGATGTTTGTGGGCCACTAAAAACTTCATTTGGTGGTTGCAAATATTTCTTACTACTCATTGATGATTTCAGTACAATGACTTGGGTTTACTTCTTGAAGAACAAATCATAAGCTTTTGAGAAGTTTAAAATTTTTTGCCAACTTGTTGAAAATGAAGTCAAAGAAAAGATAGGTACTATCAGGATAGATAATGGGGGAGAATTCACTTCAAATGAATTCAAAAATTATTGCAGTGAAAATGGCATAAGACAACATGTTACTAATGTCTACACTCCATAGCAAAATGGAGTAGTCGAAAGAATGAATCGCACCTTGTTAGGAATGGCGAGATCCATGTTAACTTTCAAGAGGTTAAGTCTAACATATTGGGTAGAAGCAATACATACAACTCTCTACTTAAGAAACATATCTCTAACTGCTTCTTTAGACGTAATCACACGTTATGAAGCTTGGTTTGGTTTCAAACCTCGAGTTAAACATCTTAGAGTTTTTGGATCAGTATGTTATGCCTTAGTTCCGAAAGAAAAATGAACCAAACTTGACTCAAGAAGTTTAAAATGCACAATGATTGGCTATTCTGATGAGAAGAAAGTGTATCGAATTTTTACCAATGGAAAATTCATTGTGAGCAGGGATGTCATTTTTACATAACTAAGAGTAAGAGTGTTGAAGAAATAAAAAATCTTCTTCACAAGTTAGAAACTAAGGGAAGTAAAAGAAATGGAAAAATGCAAAGTCAACCAACTTCACCAAATTGGTATGAACTTGATTTTCCTTCCTCTGAAGACGAGTCACCCAGTCCATCTACATCAACAACATCATATGGGTCTTCTAGCAGTTCATCTGCATCTCCAAGCAGTAGTAGTTCTTCTGACAGTGATTCTCTAGACTCTTCACTTGAACAAAGAACATCAGTTTATATTAATCCTCTTTACAACGATCATGATTTTTCATAAGTGCAAACAAGTGATCACCAACTACCGAAATGGTCAGTTTAACTTTTGAAAGATGTAAAGCCTGATGAGCAAAATAAAATAGGCACCAGAAGGGCACATAGAAGTGAAGGCAATTTTTCCTTGTTGGCAAATGATTTTACTGAACCTTCCACATACAAAGAAGCACTAAAACATAAAGAATGGCAATAGGCTATGGTTGAAGAATATCAAGTAGTCATTGATAACAACACTTGGAAACTTGTTGATTCTCCACAAAATCTTAAACCCATAGGATGCAAATGGGTTTACAGAATTAAGTATAATGAAAAGGGAGAACTTGAAAAGTATAAAGCACGACTTGACGTAAAAGGGTTTGCGTAGCAGGAAGGCATTGATTATGAGGAAACATTTGCTCCTACAGCTAAATGGAACACCATCCGATTAACACTTGCATTGGCCACTCAGAAAGGATGGAAAGTTCATCAAATGGATTTACAGGAGGAAGTGTATATGACAGAACCACTAGGATTTGAAATTGAAGGGCAAGAACATAAAGTCTGCAAATTGATTAAGGATTTATATGGATTAAAACAAGCTCCCCAAGCTTGGTATACAAAAATGGATGAATATCTTAAGAAAGTTGGTTTTCAACGAAGTGAATTTCATGATACTTCGTATATGTGACAACAGGGAAAATATCTAGTAATTCTTGTTATGTATGTAGGTGACTTGATCATTACTAGCAACCATGATGATCATATTGCACAGGTGAAAGAGGAGTTACATGGAAGTTTTAAGATGACAGATTTGGGATTACTTCACTACTATCTTGGAGTTGAAGTCTTCCAACATCCACATCATATTTTCATTTCTCAGAGTAAGTATGCAGCAGAGGTTCTTCAGCAATTTGGCATGCAAGATTGCAAGCCCATTCTTACCCCCATGGAGCAAAACTTGAAACTTTCAAAATTTGAAGGGGGGGAAGGTGGACAACACTATTTACAGATAGTTGATTGGAAGCTTGATTTATTTGACAAATACTCGCCCTGATCTATCTTATGCAGTTAGAATTCTTTCACGTTTTATGCAGGAACCACAAGACAACCACTGGAATGTAGCCAAACGAGTTCTTTGATATATCCAAGGAACAAAATATTTTGGTCTTCTTTACACAAAGACTAAAAACTTTGTACTTGGTGGATATTCGGATGCTGACTTTACTGGAAGTATTGATGATCGAGCATCAACATCAGGTTACTTATTGAACATGGGGTCAACAACAATATCTTGGAGTTGTAAGAAACAAGCTACAGTGGCCACTTCTTCAGCAGAAGTAGAGTACATTTCAGCATGGGAAGCAGCATGTGAAATTGTTTGGTTGTGCAGAATTTTGCAGGACTTGGGCATTTCTGAGGCAGAAGTTAAATCATTATTCATTGACAGCCAGTCAGCCAACAAAATTGCAAAGAACCCAGTTTTTCATTCGAAGACAAAGCATGTGGACACCAAGTATCACCATATCAAATCTCTCATTGCCAAAGATGTCCTCAAGCCGATTTATTGTCCTTCCGAAGATTAGATCTCTGACATTTCACAAAACCACTTGGCAGAATAAAATTTACTAAGTTCAGGGATGAACTTGGTATCTGCTATAATGTATCTTTGGATCATAGGGGGAATGTTAGATGATCAAAAAATACAATATTATCATAGGTTATAAAATTGGAATAAAATAGTTATTAATTTAAGATATTAAATTAATAATTCTTATTCTAGAAAATTTAAAGATTTAATGGAGACATTTAGAATTAGTCTATTGTTGTAACAAGATATGACTCTCCAAAAGTGTCGTATCTTAGGCTCTATTTTAGGATATTTGTTATCTAGTTGTTTTGAATAGCATTTACTGTAAATGGACACTTGTTATTTAATAAGTGATCCATAATTAGAGGTAGTTAGGACATGGAGGTTATAAATAGCTCATTCCAAGAGTGTTTGGTTCTTTGGCTATAAACTCTTGCAAAATCAAATATATAATTGTTTTTTTTTTTTTTTTTTCTGATTAAGAAAATTGCGTGTCTGAAGAGACTTCTGCCATTAATCAGGTCATTACACATATCACCAATAGAAAAAATGAGAGATTCTCACACAAAGGAAAAATTCTATTACGTACTACAAATCACACGGATACATCAGATATTTATGGTGCTTGTGAGATCCAACCAATTCCAAATATGAATAAGGAGGTTGAGATATTCTCTCAACATCCACCTACAAATATGGAACCCTTAATTCTTACATGCACAATTACAATACATGTTATAACAATAAAACCCATCTCTGTCATACTGATCTTCATCATCAACTCTTCCCACTCTGCAATCTTCTAGACTCCGTTCTTTCTTTCTCCACATCTTCGAGCTTACCTTTCGACTCATTTAAAGTACACCCACTTCTGACCATCTACGATGAACTTTGAAAGATCAACAATATTAACAGCTAGGCTCATCAAGGTTTCTGCGTTAAGAGCTGACAAGTAATGAACCATCATATGGAACAATCACCATTTGTCAGATATTTCTCTTTCGGCTATCCATCTGTTGTTAAGTAGATGGTCTGAATATTGAATGTGTTCAAAATTTGATCTAACAACTTGACATGTTTCAAACAAATGCATCTCATACTGTAACCTGTAACCATTGTTCAGGGGTTTCCGAGTGCCAAGAACAACAAACCACAACAGTATAAACAAAATAAAACTAGTGATGTGTTCAAGGGTTTACGAGCACCAAGAACCACATTTGAATTATGAAACAATATTCAATAATTGACTCTTCGCCTTTTGATTTTCAAACAAAAAATATAGCACCCGTTAGAATGCATTGGTTAATAAACACCAAATAAATCTAGGCTATTAAAATATATAAGTAGTTTTAGATGCCTCTCGCAATGAAAATTGAGTAGATGTGGACTTGTCCATATAATCAAACGACCCAAATGCCCACCGGGAGAAAACCTCAAGAAATTCAATCTATCAACATGCGCTCGAAAATTGCAAGGAGAATCCACAATGGTGGCTGGTTTTCTAAGAAGCGATGAGGTCAATTATCACAATGCAAGTGAAAAATGACATGAAAGGCACCAACCAAAATCTTGAGCTCCAAAGTCATTGAGGGTGTGCATGTTTGAGACGTTTCTTGGGCCAGATTACATTTTTGTTCACGGAACTTATCATTTCTGCAAGTATCGAAATTAAAGACACTATGTTGTGCTTCATCATTAATATTTACAAATGCTTAATCGAGAGCTTCCTATTGAACCAGTAATGTTTAACCGACCGAGATTTTGGAAGAATTGATTGTAGCAAGGTGTCACGCTGATAATGGGTTGAAAAGCATTCACAAATCAATTAGACGAGGTACCATTTAGTATAAAATAATGGTGCTACATGGAAGCAATGGAGATACTACTACTTTCAAAGGTCGATGGTTTTTTCTTTCTTTCAAAGTAAGTCTTTCAATGATAACATTGAGAATAATAAGGGTAAGTTGGCAGTTGTAACCACTGAAAACTCATAGCAGGGCCGAGTGATGTTGTAGAACCATAAACAGAAACAAACCAGATGTGCTTCTCCACTAACAACAGACAACTTTTTTTCATGGATACAATGTTCAATTTTCACGTCTCTTTAGGCACACAACACACCACACTCGATCACCCACCGTGCTTGATCACCACAGATTTATTAAAATCAAATAATCTCATTTTAGGAGGAGATTTGAACTTTTCTTTGGGTAATGTAGAATCTTAGGGTCCCAAAGCAAGGCCAAATTCCTTTACTGAATATTTTTAGAACAAGATAAGTATTTTAGGATGGTGGATGTGGACCCTATCAAAATTGTTCTCACATGGATCAATCATCATATGAGGGAAGACAGAGTAGTGAAGGGACTCGATAAATTTATTATATGTGAAACCCTTATGGAAGACTTTAATATCATGAAATAATGGGTTGAACCAAGGGTTATCTCGAATCTGTCCTCGATATTTTTGGAGATGAAGGGTGTTTTCTAAAAGCCATCGAGTCTATTCAAAATGAAATCAAATTAGTTAAAAGAAAAAGACTTCATAAACCTTGTTAGATTTAATTAGAAACCAATAATTCCCAAGAGGATCCTCGTTAGGGGTTCAAATCCATAGAGAATCAATTATAGTTGTTCTCTCATAGATAAGTGAAATTATTTGTTTTCTAATGCTATATGTTTGGAATGTAGGGGCTTGGATAAGGGGTATCCCCTATCTCACTTTTGGTTTCTTCTTGTAGCAAAGGGTTTAAGCTGCATATAAACTATATCCTTTGTGGTGTACATTAATCGCTCGACCTTTTTCCACACACAATGAGGGCTTAGAGAGGGGTGTCCAATCTGATACGAACTGTGGCTTCCATTACATTTTTTCTCCATTTGTAATCTCTTCACCTATTTTTGTAATTGATTTTTCATCCTATTTTTATTTCCTTTTTCTACTCATCCCACCAAGTTTTAACTATTTTTTCTTTAATCTCTCTTAATAAGAGATATATCATGGAGTAAGTATTTAGATTCTTATGATAGATTGATGCCTATCCACTTTTACGAACCATTTAGGGCGAACACATATGGATTGAAACATGCTCACTAAAAAGATTATTATTTACATTAAGAGTATAAAATAGATAAGCTACCATATTGGGTCATGGTAGTGTAACAAAGCCTACTCACCAAATCTCCTTAAGAGTTAGCATAAATCTCTATTGTTAAGAATCTTAAATATTGTTTATGAATTTTTTAATTTAAACAACATAAAATATGTGATGAAATAATGTTTTGATATTTATTATGGATTACTTGATATATGTAACCATTGTTATGTTAAAAATAAATAAATAAAATTAATTGTAAAAAATTGAGTAAATATTAATGTTACTTTTTTATAAAAATATTTTTTTTTAATTTATAGACTGTATTTTAAGGATAAAATAACATGTGAAATAAATTTAACGGGAGTCGTTTGATATCCTCGATGGTTGAACTAAAACTGCTCGTATCCGAGAGAGTCCAGAGGAATGACATCAAACTCTATTACCGATAGATTGTTATCCGTTTTGACATTAAAATCATGATCCGGGGGCAGTTTCACAACTTGAATGGGATTGGGATTGGTGTTGCGGTTGGCATTTTTAGTGCCAAGCTGCAGCCTGTCCACCGAAAGTTGCATTGAACCCCTAAATACTGTAACCCTCGCGTTACGCAGAACCACCGTGGTTTCAGGCTTCAATACATGCGCCGAAAGGAAATGATATCAAGTATATAATCTATTGAGTTCTTGATGAATTTGCAAATAAAATTTACGTGACCAAATAATAAAAATTATATTATTTACCTTGCGAACCTCTAGCAGTAAATAAAATGACAGCGGTGTCATCTCCCACAAGGCATTCAGATACAGGTAGAGGGCCGACAGTTGAAATGGGAGTGGAATTGATGACTTTAACAGTTAGAGTATGGCCGGTGGTTCCTGGCCGAAGATCCTTAACTTTGAAGCTGTAAATTGGTTCGTTAATCACAACCTCCTCCTCAACCTCTGGTGGTGATTCTTTTGTTGGATTGTCAGCAATATCAGCCCAAGACGAAGAAGGACCGATGCCCCCAGTTCCCCTTCCTCTGCCACCGTCAGTGTCAGTGCACCTTCCTCTGCCGCCCCTACTGCTGCCTCTGTCCCCACCTGTTCCAACACCACCCCTGCCCCTTCCGTCGCTTCTCATGCTTCTGCCTCTCCCACGTTGATTCGCATGCGCTGCTTCTTCTGCGACGGTATAAACATTGGCCGGATGCGCCACCCTTTTTGGTTGGTATTGTCGGGATTCTTGAACAGAGGGCCAAGAGGATGACGACGTCTTTTGCTCCATCGCCCTTTTATTCTCTGTCTGTCTCTCAACCCCTGGTCTTTTCCTTTTTCGCTTCTGCTTCAGCTTCAGATATAAGAATCGTTTATCGCACAAATTTCTCTTTTGACAATCTTTCAATCTGTATTCAAGTATTAATATCCAACTCGCTCATCGGTTACCACGCGATCTATTTCCTTCAAATGTCGGTTGCGTGTGAACTGTACGAGTGGGTTATAAGAAAAGTGTTCTGTTAACAATTCTAATCGTTCATTGAGACCTCGCTTTGCATAGAGCAAATTCAGAATTGGTTTTTTTTTTTGTTATTTCAAATGATTGATCAACTTACTGAAAACATTGAGAGCATGCATCGCTTAACCATGGCATGTTTTATGAATACCATCGTTCTTAGATTGATCTGGAAATCAACAAATACATGGTAAACAAGGTCGGAGTTGACTTTGTCTCTTTAAGTCAATATATTAATTGGAGAAGAAGGACGACGTGATTAGAGTGGGTTGTGACTTAGAATTGTCATTATTTTTATTCATTTGATTAAAAAGTAGGATGCCACGTTGAAATTTTAAACTTCTAGATTTATATATTCTTAAGAAATGTGTTTAGAAAAAATAATCAATAACATAAATTTATTTTAACTTTTTATTAAATTAATAACCTTAAAAAGCAAGTATTATCTTTTTAATAAAGACATTAGATAAAGTATATTTAATAATCACACTTGATATCCCCAAATACACTTTGTTGAAATGTAATTGTTTACTCGTCATTAAAATAAAAGGAATTTTAAATTTTATGAAAAGCATATTAAATTTAAATAAAATATTAACACTATTTTAATAATTAGATTTAATATACCATTAAAAATAAATAATATATTTATACATATACACATTAATATATTAGATTTATTATATAACTAAAAATAAATAATATATATGCATATGAAGATTAATATATAAAAAATGTTAAAAAAATCTTGATAAAATTCTTTGCTTAGAAGGAAAAAAAAAAATAATTAGAAGATATATATATATATATATATATATATATATATATATTATCTTTTTCATATAAGGAGGGTGTTTTGTTTATTTATTTATTTTTTACTATTATGAATACAATATTAAAATATTATTATAGATTATTTCTATATTATATAATGTAGTTAATTAGTTGTATATATAATCATATTATAATACGAGGGAGGGAGATGTTGTCACATAATGATACATTCAAAATAATAGAATAATACTTATACCCATAAATAAGATCTGTGAATTTTCACATTAATTTTACATCAAATTTTAGATAGAGAGATAAAAATAATTGAAAAGAAGAAAAAAAATAATTTTTAGTATAAAAATATATTTAATTCATTCACTTCTTAGTATGGACTTGAAAAATGGCATGTAAAAATAATATTACTAACATTACATGATGTGTTAAGAGCAAACACATGCTCTTAACCATTAGGACCACTCAAGCTATATAAATAATGTGTTAAATGTAATAAACAAAAGGTTAAATGTTGGCCCAATTAACAATAAAAAGTTAAAAGTAATAAATAAAAAGTTTAAATTAATCTATACCCCACTATAGGTAATGGGTGTAAACATTTAAGTCAATTCGTTATATTTTGATTTTGTTATTAACTTGTGAGTAAGATTTTTTACAATACCATGGGCCAATATGATGGCTTATCAATACCACATACCCAAAAACCATAACTTTTACAATCAAAATATTTTATAACAATATGACAAGATTCTTAATCATGGATATTCGCCCCACTTTATGGTGGATATTATTAACTTGTAAATAGGATTTGTTACAATACTATATGCCAATATCATGACTTATCAATACCACATGCCCAGAATGCATAATGTATTTGACTATCAAAATATTTTATAATAATATGGCAAGACTCCTAACCATGGATATTCACCCCACTTTACCATGGATATTATTAACTTGTGAATACGAATTGTTACAATACCATAGCTTACCAATACCACATGTGCAAAAAACATAACTTATTTGAAAATCAAAATATTTTATAACAATCTGATAAGATCCTTAACCAATGATATTCACCACCACATTTACATTGATATTATGAACTTGTAAATACGCTTTGTTACAATATCATGGGCCAATACCATGGCTTATCATTACCACATGCCTAAAACTCATAACTTATTTCACAATCAAAATATTTTATAACAATATGACAAGATTCTTAACCATGGATATTCAACCCCACTTTACCGTCAATATAATTAACTTATAATAGGCTTCATTAGAACACCATGGCTTATAGAAAACACATGCGCAAAGTCCATGACTTGACTTATCTCACAATCCATATTATATAAATAATTTATTTTAATTTTTTTATATCATTTTTTTAATTACATCTAAGAGGTAAAAGGTTATAATTAATTACTTTTGAGATATATCTAAACCCTCTATCATAATGACTACTAATAGTATTCCCATAGAAATGAAATCAAGGTCTTAATAAAACTAAAAATGAGAATACTTTTATATATAAAAATGTTAAATTTATACAATATAAATAATATTATAAAGAGCTAGCATGGATCCATATTAACTAAGGATCCAAGCGATGAGAGAAAGCAAGGTGGATAAAAATAATAGAGTAAAGATAATTCATGATTCTTTTAAGTTTTTCATTATTGTATTTTCTTTGACATTATTTATCCAAAATATATGTTTAATATATTATAACCAAATGCATTTTTTCAATTTAGATACATTCTTAGACACAACACAATGGGATAAAATTCAAGAGAGAGTGGGGGGAGAGAGAGAGAGGTAGTTGGTTGAGAGAGTGTCAGGAACATAGACAAAATGATAGAGGGAGTGAGAGAAACAGAGAGAGATGGACTTGGAGGTGGAGAGAGAGGGAGGAAAGATGCAAGGCATAGATAGAGGTGGAGAGAGAGAGAGAGTGACAAAGGAGAGAGAGAGATGGAGTTGGTAGGGGACAGAGGGAGGGAAGAGGAAAGACATAAAGGGAAAAAGGTGGAGAGAGAATGTGTATGTTTGGGGAATGAGATAGAGAGACGAAGTAAGAAAAGCTAGATAGATAAATATATTATATAGTATTATATAACTAGTCTAGATTTATCTTAACCTCATATCTATAAAGCTCCAAGAGGGATGAAATCTCTCAAGGTAAAAAATCTTTCCTCATGTTTTTCACACAAAAAAGTGGTATGTACCTTGAGAGATTTGATTCCTCTCAGTGCTTGATAGATTCAACGCTAATATGGATCTGTAATGGTAGTTAAAACATTTGTGTGTTTTGCAAAACCAACATAGATTCTTGTTACTCCAGATCTATGAAGAGTTAGAAATAACACTTATTATTATATGTAGGTAGATTACGTTTGCTAGTTGCTAGAGTTTTATAAGATATTTTATCAACCATGATCTCATAATTTAGAATCCATTGGATATCATGATCAATTTATTTCTTGGATGTATTTTGGCTTTGAATTGTAAAATACAAATAGTTTTTCTGTATTCTACGCACCATGTCTCCAATTCCAATTTCTTTGATGGCATCAGATATTGTACGGGCTTGACTCTCTTAAGGAAGGGCCAAAAAAGATGTCAGAATTATGATAAAAAATACTCTGTAAATAAGTAAGTTCGAATAGAACAATAATAGTTTTTGTGTGAGTTTTCATTTAGTTGTTTATGTAGTTAAATTCGTGTTTGCCTTTCGCTTTCTTGTGAGAAATCCACAACCATATCTATTGGAAGAATTCACAATCACACAATGGATGCAACGGATACATGGATCGAGGAGGATCATATACATAGATTTGAAGGTGAACATGTTGATCCAATCCTTGCGGGTGTTTTGTTGGAGCAGATCCCGTGTGAATTCGGGCTTGCGACCTACTAGGCGAATATGAACATGAGGGTGTTTAAACGAAGTCTAATGTCAAAATTGAGTCATCCTCCCTTCGAATTGGTGTCGAATGAAATGACACTAGTAGAAAACTCAACAAATACAGATACTGCACTAATCGTGAAGCTAGCATTAGAGTGTTTTAGTCATTTCAGGGATTTGAACTCATCTAAGAGGAGCCCGTGGACAAGACACAAACCAAAGAAGTGAAGTAAAGATAGCTGGATTGGACTAATTAAGAGGGGTCTAGGGTTGATAGCATAGTTGGGTCAAACCACCTCGTTTGGCATAGTCAAGGAGGAACGTTGAGAAGTTGAAGTTGGAATTGCAGGTCTCTCAGGAATGTGGTTCCTTATGGTGAGGGCCAACCCCAACTCTCTCCCAATCTGAGGCAATAGGATTGAGGCGATAAGGTGAGTAGCTTGTTCTGGCATGTTGACCAGTGGGCCAAGTGAACTACTAATTATGCACAAGCACACTTCTAACATGGGGATCTATCTACAGTGAAAAATCAACCACATAAGCTCCACATGAGATGTTATGTGGGTAACATGTGGGGCCACTACTAATGTTGCAAGTTTAATGGGGATAACTTAAAATGGCCTTATATTTCAATCTATAATTTGTATAACAGGAATAATTATATCGTTGGAAAGGTCTCAACTATATGAATGTGATGGTATTGTTTTATTATATTTTCAAGCTAACTCAAAATTTAGAAATTTTATAACCCCATTTCCATTACTAAACCTTACAGTTCGGGTAATCATAGTAACTACCTACTTCTATATTTAATATGGGCTAGAAATATTATGGGTTGTGCTATAAAGCGGTAAGAGAGAAAATTTTCAACATTGGACCTTTGGTCCTTGGAGATCAAATACGACGTTTAGGTAGTGTGATAAATATTAAAACCTAATTGTGGTCTAGGTTTATTTTATTTATGTATATTATTATGATATATGCATATAACATAGTACTAATAATTTGATATCCTTATATTGATATTCACACACTAACTTGAAGTGTATTCTTTTATTCCAAATTACACCAACAAATACTACATAACAAGACACTAAGATCTAAAAGAGGACAGGATCAAAATGGTCCAATATAGTTCTGATAGGTCATAAAATGGTCATCAAGAGGAATGGTTAGATGAACAGTGGGGAGAGGTCGACTCTACTTCCTAGATGGAAACACTAAGAAGCTTAAGGGATGAAATAAGGACTTCCAAACCTGACAATGAAAGGCTTGTTAGAGCACAAGAGAGAAAAATAGGATTGAATGAAACTGTTTGGTAATTTAATTGATGTTAAATTACTTAGATTAATTGTCAACTAGGTCTAGTAAAGTGATGAAATGTATGTGCGTTGTATCTATTAGGAGTCTTTTTCACTCATGCAATTCCTAAGTTAATTTGAGATATTGAAATGCACATGTTTCTCTAAAGCTATGTAAGTAAATAAATCACTCACAAAAATGGAACCAATTCTATTTCTCTTAATTAAAATAATGATCACACACTTCTTAATAGAAACTTCACACTTAAAATAAAATCACAGTCACACTTTGCTTGAAATAGGATCACTCACACACATTCTTTAAAATGAAATCATTCTTACTTATAAATAAAATAACACTTGCTTAAATGAAAGTCACACTTTCTTATAAGTAAAATCACACTTTCTTAAATGAAAATCACAGTTGCATTCAAATCGAATCACTCTTTCTTATAAACCAAATTTCACCTACAATAAAACCACACTATAAATGAACCTCCTCCAACAAAAAGAAGGACTAGCTCTACAAATGAAAATCCTATCTATATCACTATAATGTAAGGTTATTATACTCTATCCATGTGCACTAGAAATATTTCTTCTCCTGAACAATGAAACGATTAGCTAACATGTTGCAAAACAATCTTAAACCTGTATCTAGAAATGAAAGCTTAAATCATTAAATGAATTTATAGAAATCTATAGGAAACATAAAATGAATTTCTATCTGTAAACAAAAGGAAAACCTAACTATCTCAAGGGGCCCTGCTATGATAAGTAGGTGGCACTATAATGCTTTCATGAGATGATCAACCACACATTGAGATCACACAATAAGAAAATGAAATGAAACCGAGTTTGTATAGTAAAATTGAGTTTTTACAAAAAAGATCAAGTGTGTCTCAGCTATTCCGAGAGTCATATTTATAAAACCCTTATGAAATAAATGTTTAAGAGAATTACGCCTATGCTAATCAACATTAGCTATAATTAAATATAAAATATAAGGTATCATGATCTGCTCATGATTTTCTATCAACACAACAAATCATGAGGTGAAAAATATGCATCTCACTCGCTTGATTCACCTACTACGTTGGTTGACTTATCCTTTGACCAAGTTGATAGGGTGCCTTATTTATCGATCCAACTTCTACAAACAGGAACAAATCATTCTCCCAACCAATTTCCAAGTACCCATATGCCTTGTTTCTCGGCTAAAGCTACGTAACTTATCGAACCTTGCACTTAGCTGGAAAAACATAGATCAGCTAGAAAATCATTGTAATTAAGTAGCTCATGTATATATTAAGTTGAATAATATAGACAAATGAATTTTATAAAATAGAATATGATTATGTACCTGCTATGCTATCAACCTCGTAAAATGATACCCAAATTGTAGCTATGAAGGTCAAAGAGGGAGGAATGGAGTGAAAAAGAGTCGTAAAAAAAGAGGCAATTCTAGGGTTCCACATTCCCCCACATGGAAGAAATTGCATGTCCTCATGAAAATTTTCAAAATTTGTGAGTCCTTCCTATTACTAAGCCTCCTCAAATACCTAAGCAAGGACATCCAAGTTACTCTGCCTTGATTCCTTATTGGTGAGTGTCATCCTTGTTTCTTCATCAAAATTATGTGTTGTGGGCCTATAATATTCCTCTTAAGAAATTTGCTTTGAGCTTTCAATTTATTGTTTTTATTATACCACAAACCAAGGTGCAGTAGGATGTTGTCATTCTGGGTTCTGTGGATTTCATTTTGTGCCTTTATTGCGTTATTCTCCTTCTTCAAATGCCTATTCAGTATTTCCCACTCATAAATTTACTCCTTGAGGGTGTTTCCAACTTGAAGTTCTCTTGAAATATTACAATGGATTTCTTTATTCTCTCCTTGGTTTTAGGATGATGCAATATTTTTACATGTAGCTCTTCTTTCCAAAGATTTTATATAGTCATAAATTTCCTGTTGCTTAGGATCGATGTACAGTGTTCTTCTAACTAGACTGGAAACTCGTGATGGAATAGGTGATGATGGAATTGTTGGTGATCGAATTAGTGATGATGAAACTCTAGGTTCCATTTCTTCTTTCTCTGAATCAGAAAATTATGGGGAATGTCAAGGTTGTTCATGCAATTATTTATTGAGACTTTCACTCATTATTATGGTAGATGATGGTTTAGATGGTGATTTAGTAGTAATAGACTGCTTCTTAACTTTACCGTCATCAATTTTCTCTTGATTTGTTCTCTTTTTAAATGAACTTTCTTGCTTAGTGTTAGCTGTCTTTAATTTATGATTTTGCTTTTTAAGATTCACCAACATATCTATAAGAGGAGTCGCACCCTCTAAATTTGGCTCTTTTTGTGGAAGTGAGTTATCTTCTATGTGAGGCTTCCTTCTTCTTCTGTTTGTATTACCACTACATTCTTCTATTTCTGCTTCCTTGAAATGATTTCTAACTAAGAAATCTTCACAATTGTTTCCTATGTTTCTCAGATGCACTTCAATCAATATTTTCACTATGCCATGATGGTATAGAGTGTTATATATAGATTGTATTTTTATTTGAACATTACCATCCATCTTTCTTAAACTTTGAAGTAAGAAATATGATATCTTAATTTCATTTCCATCTAGAAAATTCATCATTAAATGTGCATGATAAAAGAACATGTTAACGAATATTCCTTCACAAGTTACAAAATTTTGAAAGATTAGCAACAAATTCCTCCATTTATTCTTCAAAGCCATGACTAGTTTTTTATTTTTAAACACAGAAATTTCCATAGCTAGATTCTTGAGAAAACCTCTCCATTATTTTTCTTCAATTCTTCTATTCTTAAACCATCTCTCTCCAATTCTTGGTAATCCTTTGGCACCTACTACGAAATAATTTGTTAACACCAGCTTCACGTCCCTAATTTCTTCTTCAATGTCATCATATGCCCTAGCAAAATATTATGTTACATCCATGTCATGCCCACCAAATTTCTCTACAAATTCTAGCCACCTTGCATGATGCAAAAATTGTTTGACCTGTGGATATCCCTTAAGAAATTTAATACCATTCAACTCTGATCTTCCAATAACTCCCATGGTAGAGATTTATAGACCACAATTTCTCTTTTGACACACTTAAGGAGTGAGAGAAATTTGAGTATGGAATGAATTAGAAAACAAAGTTTAGGTGAAGGTGGTCTCGGAAATAAAATAGGGCTGAGTGAAATGGAAGTGTTTCAGCATGAATATGAATGATGAATGGAGAGGAGAGGAAAATTTTTGAATTATATAATGGTTAAGCCCTGACTTGTTTAACAACACACTGATATTTTCATTAAAACAAAATTCGTGAGAAAATAATTAATGGTAATCATTATGTAGTATGGTAGTAGCATCAATTACTCATCATTTATTTCATAATTCAAATGTTCTAACTTTATTATATAACTTAATATTTACATACCTTTTATCATTTCTGTTACTGATTTTGATTTGTGTTTTCTAGGTTGTCAATTTGCTTCAGCTGCAACCTTCATTGGGTTTTTCCCATAATTTACATTTTCCCTGGTCACAGTCTACCAATTGAGCTACAGAAATCTGTTAGAGTTGCAATTTTTTGACAATTCCATACCTGAATTATTTTTAAAAGAGAAAATAGGCATAAAAATAAGATGGGACTAGAATAGGGAAAATAAAATCTAGGCTACCAAGAATTATTGGTCTTCAACTTGGAGTTTTTATATAAACATGCCAACAATGTTTGTTTTCATGTTTATACAATATATATGTTTATACAATATATATATATATATATATATATATATATATATATATATATATATATATATATATATATATATATATATATATATATAATTTTTTTTCTATTTTTTTTTTATTTTTTATTTTTTATTTAGAAAGAAAGTAGAAGACAAACTTGGAGAGGAAGAAAAATCGTACTTGACCAACTTCAAATAAAAATTATGTTGCAAATTTCTTATAAATTCCTCCCTTGTTAATATTTTATCCAGTATTCGTAGTCTATGGTCATTTACAAGGAAGTCCACTTTCTCCTAATCAATGGTTCTGATTATGACTACTCGATTATCAAAGATAGTTTCAATCTCGTAAGGACCAAGCCAATGAGTTTGAAATTTTCGTAAAAAATCATCAAGTTTTGAATCAAAAAGAAATGCCCAATCATCAAGTTAATATTTCCTTTATTTGATACAATTATCATGCCATCTAGATTGTTGTTGTTGGAATATATTGGTTCTTTGAATAGAATATTTTCTTATGTCATCAAATTCATTCAATTGTTCCATTCTTTCTCTTTGGGCTTATGATAGATCAAGACCCAATTTGCCTGATGTTTTAAAAGTCTTTACTGGAACTCAATAGGAAAAATGACTTGCTTTCCATAAACAAGTTAATAAGGAGTGCAACCTGTTGCATTTTTGCATGTGGTACGGTATGCCCATAAAACTTTTGGAAGCTTCTCTGCCCAATCCCTTCTATGCAGATTCACAGTCTTGGTAAGAATTGCTTCAATTACTTTATTGGTAGATTCAACTTGTCCATTAGCCTGTGGATGATATGGAGTTGGCTTCCTATGCTTGATGTTGTACTCCTGCAATATCTCTTGTACCAACTCGGATGTAAATTGAGTGCCTTGATCTTTCACAACTTCCCTTTGGACAACAAAAAGAGTGAAAATATCCTAAAAAAGAAATGAAACTACAACGTTTTAGTAGAAATTGGAAGTGCTTTAGCTTCTACCCATTTTGTGACATATTATTTCAAAACAAGAATTTACCTTTTCTGTCTTGACGGTGGATTCATTGGACCAACAAAATGTAAAACCCTTTCCTCAAAAGGTTCAATAAGTACATGAGGTTACACATGTACTTCATCTAAAGCACCATGTTTCCCCAGACTTTGAGAACTGTCACACCTCTTATTATGTTCCTTGCCATCCTTAAAAAGAGAAGGATAATAATATCCTACGAGAAGGAATTTATAAGTAGTTCTTTTATCAGTGAAGTTTCTTCCACATGGTTCATCATGACAAGCCTTTAATATATCTGGAATTTCATCTTCTCTAACACATCTTTGAATGATTAAGTTAGGTTCTATCTTGTACAATTCTTCATTTATCCATGAATATGATGCAATAGTTTGGATAACCTTCCTTTTCTCTCGAGGAGACAAGTATGATGGTACATTCCTTATAGCCGAATAATTAGCAATATCTACATACTAAGGAGATTTAATAGATACTGCAAAAATATATTTATTAGGAAAATTATCTTTGACAGGAACATCAGTATTATCATTTCGGATTCTAGATAGAAAATCAGCAACTGCAATTTTTTTTCCTGGTCTATACAAAATAGTAATATTTAATTCTTGTAATAACAATATGCATCTTGTAATTCATCCATTAGTAATTTGTTTATTCATTAAATATCTAATTGCGAAAAGATCTATATGTATGATATAATGTTTGAATTTATTGATGGCATGTACAACAACTAAAAATGCTTTTTTGTTAAGCATAATCGTTAGGAAAGCTTTGAGGTATAAAATGGGCCTCCTAAGGAAATTATAAAATAATAGTGGAAATAATAAAATAATATTAGATTACATCATCAAATTTTAGAGGGAAAAAAGAAAAGGTAAAAATTTTAACTCGTATTTTCAACATATATCCCTATGGGTTTCCTCAGATTTCGATTGAAAACACTCATTGGATTCATAATTTGATTCCTCATCTAAGGAGTATCCATGTTTCATACTTTCGATGAGCCCTACCACACACAAAAAGATAAATACATGAAAAAATGTGATTGCAATCACGTTTTTCATGTATTTCTATTTTTTCGTGTAGCCTACAACAACTTGGTGTGTACACATCTTTGGGATTGGTGCTTACAAATATATTTTGTGGGTTTTTTCCTCTGTTATCACTCCCTAATTTTCCCAGATGTGAATGAAAAATATGGAGGTAACATTGACACAATCTTGAATAATGGAAGTTAGCCCTTTTAATATAGAGAGGGGTCTCTCTTTAACTCCATTATCAATGAGTAGAGGAAATGCAGGGAAGACAGACCATCTAGATGAGACACCTAGCAATGGATGAATCTTATTCATATTTTAAATGGAATTCACACATCAATTAAATGGAAACTAGACACAGGTCACAAAGTGAATATATATATATATATATATATATATATATATATATATATATATATATATATATATATATAGAGAGAGAGAGAGAGAGAGAGAGAGAGAGAGAATACCATTCAATCATTGAAGGAAGAAATAATTTATGAAAAACAAAGAAGTCTACATATCACAAGGAAAACTGACTAAATAAATCACAACTCATGAATCCCAGAGATTGATGTCACCGAAGTACTTCTACTCAATAGAGTTTTCAATTAATATAAAAGAATAATCACCACGCTAAAATGAGTATTATTCTTCTTAAAAAATCTCAACCCCTATTACATTACAAATCATAAAAAATATAGGAATACACATATAACTTTTTGCATACTTTTGTAAGAGCATCAGGGTTGGAATTTGGATTTCTCTTTGCCTATCATATGTTTTTTTTTTACTTTTTGGGACTTTATATTGCCCATCAAGAAACTTTATGTTTAAATTTTTTCCCTTCACTCATGATTTTTTAATAATAAATTAACCTTTCACCAATAAAAAATGATTAAAAATTACCCTTCAATAAGATATTCAATGAGTAGAGGAAATGGAGAGAAGACAGACTATCTAGACGAGACACCTAGTAATGGCTGAATCATGTTCATATTTTAAAGGGAATTCACACATCAATTAAATGGAAACTAGACACACGTCAGAAAGTGAAATATATATATATATATATATATATATATATATATAGAGAGAGAGAGAGAGAGAGAAAATACCATTCAATCATTGAAGGAAGAAATAATTTATGAAAAACAAAGAAGTCTACATATCACAACTCACAACTCATCAATCCTAGAGATTGATGTCACCGAAGTACTTCTTCTCAATAGAGTTTTCAATTAATATAAAAAAATAATCACCACAATGAAATGAGTATTCTTCTTCTTAAAAAATCCCAATCTCTGTTACTTTACGAATCATAGAAAATATAGGAATATACATATAACTTTTTGCATTCTTCTCTGAGAGCATCACAGTTGGAATTTGGATTTCTCTTTGCTCATGATATGATTTTTTTTTACTTTTGGGACTTTATACTGCCTGTCAAGAAACTTTATGTTTAAAATTTTTCCCTTCACTAGTGATGTTTTAATAATAAATTAACCTTTCAGCAATAAAAAATTATTAAAATTTACCCTTCAATAACATATATTATTCAAAAATTTCACATATTTATCATTGAAAAAATTAAATGATTATATAAAACAAATGAATTATTAAATCCTTAATTATGGTTTGAAATTGCATGGAACATTCACAATCAAATTTTCAAACCAGAAATCAAATTTCGTTGACCTAGACATGCCATAGCATTTGTATATATAAGATATGACCAAAGATATCTTGAGGAGATCTCATGGGACATATAAGATGGCCAACACAATAAAATAAAACTATTTAATGTTATCAATAAGAACTCAAAGTAGATTAATT
This sequence comes from Pinus tabuliformis, assembly GCA_031772625.1. Taxonomy (NCBI): domain Eukaryota; kingdom Viridiplantae; phylum Streptophyta; class Pinopsida; order Pinales; family Pinaceae; genus Pinus; species Pinus tabuliformis. The sequence continues at coordinate 420,918,878 of CM062810.1, forward strand.
AATATGATTTATGTTATGATTTAGATAATTTAATATATATTGTTGAAACTACAAGGTCAAGTATATATTTTACAGTGTATATTTTTGCATTGGATTTCCGGATACACACTAATATTAACAACATTGAATGCATAGTATGTGAACCTTTTAAAAATTAAAATACTAAAATTATAGTAAAGGGATGCTCTATTACTAGACTAATCACCAATTTTGAAAATTGGGTTTTCAATAAAAAACGAAATTGGCAAAAAAATCTTATTTTCCTCAATGATTTTGACACATGCATTACCGTTTGCTGAAGAACGGAGCTTCAGTGAAAATCCAGAATAATATTCAATCTTATTAAGGTTTTGAAAATTTCCTCTTACAATGCAACGTTGCTGCAAAGGTCTCCAAATATATCATAGCCTTATAATCTAACGCATTGGTGGGCAAATAAAAAACTACAATGAATCAACTTTTGACATTAAATTAAAAGTTGCATTGAATCAACTTTTGGCCTTAAATTAAAAGCTACATTGTATCAAATTTTGACATTTTATTGGAATTATCCAGACTTATTCTTTATACATCCTTCAACATCAAGTTTTTTAGCTCATTAATAAACATTAATAATAGGATTTTAGGCTTTGAAAGTATCATTCCAGGTGATATTTGCAGCGTAACACAAAACATTATTAAATCTATAGTCTTTTACTATGGAATCTTTTTTGATAAATTCAAATATTCTTGCTCCAGAAAACTCTCTCCTCTATTTGAACAATTTCTTTTCAATTTTGCAAGTTCGAAGGCCATTTGACTCATTTTGAAGGGAGTTCAATAATTCAGTTGCCTTCAATTGAAATTGGCGGAGATATTCTGATGGGGCCAGCCCACGTGGTCCCGCCGTTGACGTGCTGAGGTGTAAACGACCGTAGTGAATATAATAATATTGTGGATTTGTTGGATATTTATGTTGGTTGATTTGCAATCGGTGCCGTATGGATTTTGTTTTATGAAGGTCTGTACCTTAATAACCTGCCCTTTGAACACTTGTCCCTCCTTGGGATCCCACCAATCCGCCTAGGTTTTGGGGTTTTTACTCCTTCACGCTCATCTCATTCTCGTTGTTTCACCTGGTCTTTCGCTCTGCAAGCTCTGTAACTTGGTGGTTTGTTTGTTTTGGATGTGGGTTCCTGCAACTTGTTTACATGGTTCGCTGGTTATGGCTCCTGGTTACCCTTTCGGCTTCGGTCGTTGGTGTCCGGTCTGATATGACTCTGCTCTCCCGACATTTTATGAATACTTTGGTAAGTTTTGCATGGCACTATTCCTCGGCTTGCATGTCAAATACTACTGTGATTTGGGGTTTCGTTTTTCTTTCGAGGGTCTCCGTCTCTGTGTATGATGTTTGTATCCTGTGAGTGATTTCAATTTCTCTGTTAAAAGCTTCCGCCCCTATGGTTGTTGTTTGCTTCCAGTGAGGGTTTAAGCTATACGATGGTTATATAATGTTTGCTATTTGTTCCAACACTGGTTCAACTTTTCTTCACAGTCCTTGGCAATCCGATGGCGGCGTCCTCAGTTGGGATCTTTGCAAGCTCATTCGGTAAGTTTTTGGGTTCTATGCTGGAAATTTTGCGATCCTCCTTTACCTGTACCTGATGTAGTGGCTCCTTCATGAGCAGGGGTCTTCTTGGGGTCGGCTGAAAGCTATGGTTCACCGAACAGGTAGGGTGCCATTACCTTCTGTTTGCTCATCCATTTCAAGCTTTCTTTAACTCGGTTGACGCTGTTGCTTGGTCTAACCACTCCTGTTCATGCTCTTGCAGGTGTGACTGTTCGAGGGTTCCGGTGTTTGAGCTCTCGGCTGTTCGGGCAAACACGGGTAGTTTCTATGATGTTTGGTAGCTTGTTTTTAGGGGTGTTTCGACTTTATTTGCTGAACTTGGTTGCTAGCCTTAGGCTGCTCTCTGTCTGTACTTAACTCTTCTTTCGCGGCTAGGCACGACGTGGGTTATGATTCTAAGTCTTGCGGAAAGTTGGTTTCTTGTTTGCTGTAGGGGTTAATGTCTCACGACTGTGGTTTTAGTTCAGTCCTCTATTTCGGACAGTATGTAAAAACTTATATTGAAATTTTTGGCCGACTGTGCAATGTATTCATATGAATTTAATTTGATGAGTAGTTAAGACTTGTGTTGTATTTTCTACATACCTGTTACAAGGTCTTTCTTTAATGGTCTGGTTATATGGACTTGTGCTGTTGCTTGTCGTCCAACTGGTTTATTCTTCCCTCTGGGCTCGGAACCTGTAGCAACACGTTCAACAGTCTTTGTATAATAATCTACTAGTGCAATTACACAATCTCTGAGGACACGTTAGGAATATATGTGCACAGAATGTTTTTATTAATATCTCTGTTCTTTTTCATACAAAGTCGAACCCCTGTGATGGTTTGTTTGACCCATTTTATAACACTATATACAAACAGTTTTGTAACTTCTGTTAGTTGTGTTGTTGGTTATATCAGTTATTTCATATATGGGCTTTTCCATAGCTAGTTAGTACATTATGTTTTACATGCATTCACAACCGTAATACAGCTGTTTGGGAAACAAAGAATTCTACCTAATCACTACTACTCCTAATTAAAATTAAAAGTCATAACAATATTTTTAGGTAATTTAAAGAGTAAAGTAAAATAAGAAAAATAAAAATAAAATAAAGACAGATATACTGTCCATCCAATGAACTGTGTCCTCTGTACCTTTTGGAAACCACTGCCCTGTTAGCCAGATGCTCCTGCATCATATTCGTGTGTGATAAGCCCCAAAAGAGTGAAAATATGGGTGTATACATGGCTAGCTCTCCTGTTTCATCTTGTTCATGTTTGCATCTAAATATGGGCGTTTTCACTTTCCTCCATGTTAGATGTGCAATCAAGGAAGATGGTCGTGCTTGATTTCACATTGATGATAATTACTTTTTTTTGGTTGGAACATTATTTGGCACCAAGCATGTGATTTATATGCAAGCATTGATGATCTCAGCTTGGAAGTAGTGGTTAAGTAACAAGGGCGTTCTCAATTTTTAAGGTTTATGTGATAAAGACACCTATAGAAGGAATGAATATTTGATCATCAAGTTATATTGAGTATGTTCCTTGTCATGATTTAAAGTATATCAACACTCTCAAAATTTTGAATTATTCTTGAAGAGTTAATTTTGAAAGAAATTTGTCCTCTTGCCTTGAGGAGCAACCTTTCTCATTAATACCTCCTTCTAAATAATACAAGATCCCAATAAAATCGCCAATTAGTAAATATTATGTGGGGCGAAGCAATATGAACCACTCACATCTAGAAGAAAGCCAACGGTGGGAAAAGTTAGGTGGATAAGCGGGGTAAACTAAGGTGGTTCACAGGTGGTGGTACTCATTTCAAGCATGTAGCTTCAAAGTAGATCCAAAGTTTGGGAAACATGATAACTAATGGAATAGGGGATTTACGAGCCACAAGAGTGGTGTAATTTCTAGATGTTGGTTTTGGTTTTGCAACTTTTTCAGCTTACCTACATCCAATGTGTATACAGAAAATGTCATTTGCTCCAAAGTAGGGCATGAGAATCAGATTCAATTTGATATTGAACAAGGAGTTGGTTGCATGATTACATTTCTTGGTACAACACAACTAGATTATCCAAGCAATTCATTTGAAATGGTCCATTACTCATGTTGTCATCTCGATTGGCATAAAAATTATGGTGTTCTGCTGAAAGAAGTGGATCGCCTTTTGGGACCTGGTGGTTACTTTTTTTATTTTGCATCTCTTTCTTACAGGAAGGATAAATATTATCCCCATCAATGGGAGAATTTGATGTCTCACAACTTCAATGTGTGGGAATCTTATTGCTCGTCAAGTTCGGATAGCAATTTGGTTCAAACCAGGAGATAATGCATGCCAGCTAGAGAAAGAAAAATACAAAATCTTGGTTTTATGTTGTGAGGTGCATGATCCAGAACAATCATGGAAGAAACCATCAATGAATTGTCTAAATTTAAGTCCATATGCAGAGAACATGGAATAGCTTCCTCCATTGTCGGAGTGTTTATCAATCTTCCCTAAATGACATGAGAAAATAGGGATCACTGTTAAAACTTTTAGTGTAGACACAACATTTTGGTAGAGGGAAGTCAATGAATATTTGACACTTATGAATGTAAGAGATATCATCTCTTTCTATGGTGGATTTTCTACTAGTTTAAGCACAAAACCAATTTGGGTGATGAATATAATGCCTCCAAGCTCAAGGAATACTTTACGTGCTATTGATGACAGAGGCTTGATTGGATCTTTTCATGATTGGTGTATCAATTTTCTACTTATCCACGTACATATGATTTGGTTCATGCATTCAATTGTTTTCATACTACAGAGGCGATAGTAGAGGTTGCCAAATAGAAGATGTTAAACTCGAGGTGGATCGCATTCTCTGGCCACTACGATTTTTCATCATTCGAGATGACTCAATCATAATCTAAAGAACAATATATATTTCACCCAAGTTCCTCTGGGATGTGAAAATATATAATTTGGAAGGTGTTGGCAACTGAGGAGAGCCACTGTTAATTTTCCAAAAGGTAGTGGAACTTGTCCCTTAGCAGGGTGTTAATGCCAACACTGATAAAGCTTTCCTGTGAGGTATTAATGCCAACACAAATATTGATGACATTTTGAAATAAATATGGACCGTCAAAAATAGATTTTTTAAATTTAAAAGCGGATCATAAATCAAGGTTACATAAATATTTTAAAAGTAATTAACTGTCAAAATGCCCAATTTTACCTTTCAAATTCCACCCTGCAGAACATTAATTACAAATTCCACTAATGGAATGTTTCAAGACAAATAAAAGTTTTCAATCTCAAAAGAGAAAGTTTTCAATTAGAAAAAGTCCCATTTGTTAATTATTTTTCCATCTCTGTAATTGTATCCTTATAAATTCTCTCCATATCTTCTTCAAATCTGTTAGCAAAACTGGATCACTGATTCCGCTCCTAGAAAATTGCAACTTATCTAAAAAGCCACATTTATCCTTTGAATTTAGAATCGATGTACTCCATAATTGCCACATGTTAAAGTTTTCCGTTGGAAATTCTCATTTGATCATTCTTAACTATTTATATCTCTACTGAAAGGCTACATGTGATCTTCTTCGATTTAGGATGATCCCGATAGCTCCGTCATCTACCATTTGTTCTTGGGGTGTCCAAAATATGTTCAAAACGAAATTTTGTACTAGAAAATGTTGATTTGATACCCCTTTTATTGAGACTCTACCATCCATTAATTTAAATGGTTCCATGTAGTGATACAACTATGTCCTTCTCTGCAAGTCATCCTAGCATATTCTCACCAAATCCGGAGCTAATTCACAAGGTGTTTCAAATAATGACCATTTGGTGATCCCATCATATTCTCACCAAATCTGGAGCTAATTCTCAAGATGTACCAAATAATGACCATTTGGTTACCTGAGGGAAATGAAAGTAGTTTTGGAACCAATGAATTTTTTAATAGACTTTTGTGTTTTAATAACTATAATTATTCCAACAAAATGTCAAGATCAAAAATAATCTTTACTTCCTACATATAGTAATAAAAAAATCGCATCGCTGTATGGCCACTTTTGAAAATTATCTCTTCCATGTCAATAATAAACTTCTATGTTCATAAAAGAGAAAATCCCAACTCGGGCTAGCCTGGAAAAATCTGTATCTGGTCTAGAGATAGATCTTCGCGTACAATCCCCCTTGCTATTTTCTTGGAAATATGGAACAAACGCAATAGTATTAATTTTGGAAATGCCCTGGGTGATGTTGTGCAGATGCTGGGAAATATTAAGCAGTGGTATATGATTGGCAGTTCATAGGATAACGGTAAAAAAAAAAGGCAGAGAAGAGCTATGGTCCTGAGATTATATACCCAACTAGGTTTTTTGACCGGGCAGATCAAAGAGTCCTATGTGGATGTGGATTTTGGATCAATTTTTCAGAGGTACAGGAATATTGGGTATATTGGGGAGCCCGTAGAGGCTCAAATACAAAGGCATAAGTGATTTCCTTGTGGAGTTTATTATTGTTCACTACTTTCAGCAACATTCTAAGTATTCATATATATGGAGACTATAGGACCAATATTGAGCACATTCATGGTAAGATAAAAATTAAACAACATATGTTGAATGGATGGCTATGCCAAATAGAGCACATTTGACATACTTAAAAGGACTGAACTCTACAACATATAGGACTAGAACATAACCAAAATGCAAAATGCAGACTGGATGTCAAAGAGGGGCATACTGGATGAACTAGATGGCATGCATATCGAGATCATGACAAATGAACGCAGAGTGGATGCTGGTTTGCTTCTTTTGCTTGGATAAATCATCTACTAATGCAAGGAATCGATCACCATTTTTATTTGTTTTTTATACTTTTGTGATTTTGTGAATACTTACATGATAATATAATGCAAGCTTTCTTCAATGCACAGGATATGTTTATTTTTATAATGACATGCAGAAGTTGTTTTTCCTTTCTGCCGATGTGGTGCAAATAATCCTGTACAAAGATGCTCTAGGATGGGATATTGTATAGAATGACACAACACATGTCATGTTTACATTTAGCTGACGCTGACAACTATGAATGTAATAAGTAACTATGAATGTAATAAGTAAATGACATATACCTGGGTTTCCAATGACTGCAGTTTATTTTACATAAATAGTGATCAATGATGGGATACATCATATTGAACAGGTGCACTGTATTTTCCTTTCACTATATTAATACAACTATTTTTTCCTTACTGACAAAAAGGAGACAGATAAAAATATGTATGAGATTTGATGAAGAAACCCCATTTCGATCAACCCAATATCCTGCAACAATATCAAATACTGAAATTGTAAAAAACCCTTCCTCTTAATATTTGGGCATGTAAGAGATTGGAGGAGCACTTGATATTTTTTTCCTTTAATCATTCATTTGGATAGCTATTGAAATTTGGAATTTCATTGCAAACCTTGGGTGCTCATTCTCTTGACATGCATCATTTTCACATTTTTTTTGTTTCATGTGCAAATTGGTCCAATTGATATTCATGTAATGTGAAGTCCCCTTGTAGTTTAACACTTACTCTTGATTCCACATTTAGCTTTTGCATGCAATTCCCTTGGCAATTTCTCATCTACACACTAGATCCATCTGGACGCTAATAAAATGATCTCCACCTAAAGCTTTGGGTGCACAGGCATGCACTCATCAAAATAATCAGAGATATATAGGCAACCCTGAATTCACAAAACCACCCAAAAATTCTACAAAACCATGTCAAATTTGCCATATTTCATTGAATATAACATCTTCAATAGTTAGTGTTCATCGTGACAGTCGAGATTAGCATTCTGTTTCCTTTGCAAACTAGCACTTCATGTGAGGATATTCCACATTAGTTTTCGTTTCAAAATTGTTTTTTTTATTATTGGTCTAACATTGTATGCGTGAATATAATCCTTTATATCTATATATATATATAGCATTTGGAATTTTTGTATTTGGAAAATATTTGCAAGTAGTGTGACTCATCTCTTAATAAAGCGCAGAGAAATTAACGTGTATTTTCAGAGTTTCCATGTAAATTTGATATTTTTTTTTATATTAATGTGACAATATTATTTAATGATACACAATTATATTTATAGTTATAATGTACTATAAAGAAAATTAACCATTACACTGATTTACGCCTTCTTAATGTATTCATTAGCCTAACATTATATTTCTAATCTAAACTTAATATTTTTTCTATATTAATTTCTAATCTAAACTTAATATTTTTTCTATATTAATATTTTTTCTATATTAATGTGACAATATTATTTAGTGATACACAATTATATTTATAGTTATAATGTACTATAAAGAAAATTAACCATTACACTGATTTACGCCTTCTTAGTGTACTCATTAGCCTAACATTGTATTTCTCATCTAAACTATTGAAGTGCATGTTATCAATTATTTACCTCAACATTTTGTATGTGCTCTTGTTTTCAATCCAAAACAATGTCACCAACTCGTTATCTTCTTTTAGGATATGGTGTCTTCTATATTTTCAGCTTCGTTCCTTAACTTACGAGGTTAATGGTATTCAAAATTAAAAAAGGTCGTTAATAGGCCTTTAATTATGAGCTTTATTTTGTGTTGATTTAACATATATTCCTAACTTTGTCTTACGTGGCCCTTTATTTTTCTTTATAATTTCTCAAAACCATTTGATAGACTTTTAAATATGTCAAGTATTTCATTGAAAACATGTTTAGCTATTTATACATGCATTGTTGATTATTATGATTAGCTTCCAAAACTTATTTTGTTGGATATTTTTCTTGTATACCTAAATGCTAGTTTAGGAAAAAAATAACCTTATCTTTCTCCAATTTCAAGCTCTGATATCGAGAGAAAAATCCCTTTAATGTGTTCACATTAAGTTGAGAGTTGAAAAAATATCTTAGCATCCTCAACAAAGATGGCTATGTTTTATAGCTCCAATATTGAAAGAAAAATCCCTTTAATAGGTTCACAATGACTTGAGAGTTAAAAAAATACCTTAGAATCCTCAACGACCATGTCTATGTTTTAGAGAGGAAAACACATTTTTTACGAATAAAAAAATTATTCTAGCATAAGTATTTTCTTTTGAAAATATAGAGAGCTAGAGAGACTGTACAATACAAATTTTATATTGCATTTTATTGATCCATTAGTTACATATATATAGAACATAAATCATTGACTTCGACACATCTAGATCACAACTACAACTCTTACATAGTAAACAAAAACATCTAGATTGATTCCTTGTGAATCATAACAACAACTAGACATGACATGGAATCATTACTTTCAACATCCTCCATTAATGCTTACATGGAAAACATTGAAAACATATATTATAACAACAATATGATATTTGTCTAATTGGTCTACATCAACACACACATCCACTTTGGAATCTCACAAACATCGCTCTTTCTTCACCGCCACATCTTTGAGCTGTCATTTGACCTCCATTTAAAATGTACCTACCTATAACCATCATTGATGAAATTTGTACAATTGAAGCTTCTTGACTACCCCCTCACTAACATTGTTGATACTCTCCAGTGATAGATCTCATGATCAATTTCAACACTCACTACAAATAAAAACCATCGATTTGTCTTGCTAGATCCGCAAAGTCTTCCTCAATTAGGTGATTACACGTATCACTAATAGAAAAAATGAGATATGCTCACACAAAGGAAAAAATCTATTACATACTACAATTCACACACATACATCACATATTTATGGTGCTTGTAAGATCCAACCAATTCCAAATATGAATAAGGAGGTTGATATATTCTATCAACATCCACCTACAAAATGGAACCAATTGTAAACTAAACATGGAAGAACTATTTTCCAAGTTTCTCCCTTAATTCTTACATGGACAATTATAATACATGTTATAAAAATAAAACCCATCTGTGTCTGACTGATCTTCATTAGCAACTCTACCCACTCTGCAATCTTATAGACTCCACTCTTTCTTCCTCCACATCTTCGAGCTTACCTTTCGACTCATTTAAAGTACACCCGCTTATAACCATCAACGATGAACTTTGAAAGATCAATAATATTAACAACTAGGCTCGTTAGGGTTTCCGGGATAAGTGTTGACAAGTAATGAACCATCCTATGGACCAATCACCATTTGTGAGATATTTCTCTTTTGGCTATCCATCCATTGTTAAGTAGATGGTCTGAATATTGAATGTGTTCAAAATTTGATCTCACAACTTGACCTATTTCACACACATGGATCTCGTACTGTATCGTGTAGCAATTGTTCAAGGGTTTACAAGCGCCAAGAACAACAAACCATAACAATATAAACAAAATAAAACTAGTGATGTGTACAAGGGTTTACAAACACCAAGAACCACATTTGAGTTATGAAACAATGTTCAATAATTGACTCGGCACCTTTTAATTTTCAAACAAAAAATATAGCGCTTGTAAAATATAAATCTAGGCTATTAAAATATATAAGTAGTTTTGAATGCCTCTTGCAACAAAAATTGAGAAGATGCAGACTTGTCGATATAATAAAATGACCCAAATGCCCACCAGGAGAAAACTTCAGGAAATTCAATCTATCAACACGTGCTAGAAAATTGCAAGGAAAATCCATGATGGTGGTTGGTTTTCCAAGAAGCAATGAGGTGAATTATCAAAATGAAAGTGCAAAATGCCATGAAAGCCACCAGCCAAAATCTTGAGCTATGAGGTCATTGAGGATGTGCATGTTTGAGACCTTTCCTGGGCCAGATTACATTTTCGTTCACAGAACTTATCATTTCTGAAGGTATCGAAATTAAAGACACTTTGTTGTGCTTCATCTTTGATATTTACAAACACTTAATCCAGAGCTTCCTGTTGAACCAGTAATGGGTAATCTACCGATATTTTTGAAGAATTGATTGTAGCAAGGTGTCACAGTGGTAATGGGTTGAAAAAGCATTCACAAATCAATTAGACAAGGTACCATGTTGCAATTTGGAAATTTCCAAAGGGGCAAAGGCTGGTATAGATGCTACGGGAGATTCAGTATAAAAGAATGGTGCTACATGGAAGCAATGGAGTTACTACTGCTTTCAAAGGTCGATGGTTTTTTATTCTTTCAAAGTAAGTCTGTCAATGATAACATTGAGAATAATAAGGGTAAGTTGGCAACTGTAACCACTGAAAACTATTAGCAGGGCCGAGTGATGCTCTAGACCCATAAATAGAAACAAACCAGATGTGCTTCTCCACTAACAACAGACAATGATGTTTCATGGCTACACGATGTTCAATTTTCACGTCTCCTTGGGTAGGAAACACGCCACACTGGATCACTTACCATGCTTGATCACCATAGATTTATTAACACAACGGAATATTAGCTCCACACAGAGAAAGGAACATCTTGATTATACAAATATGTCGTGAACACTCAGTGATGACTTCTTCTCTGGTCACTACTTCGAATCATACTAGAGGGAGACACTAAAATAATAGAAAAATAAACACTCAAGCTAACTATGTAAGAAACATTAGGAGATGGAGATTCTATATTTATTGCTTTGAATCTATTTTGGGAAGTTAATCTTTCATTGCTTTGGACATAAGGGGGAGGTGAGGTGGTTCGGTTATGGGTTGGAATAGGTGTTATTTAAGCAAAATCATTTGAGTATGGATTCGAGACTAGGGATGAATGTTTTTTCTACGGAGTTGGGCATTTCTAACACAATCTTAAATATTTATCGGCCTCATTCAAATCAAATGGAGTTCTGGGATCATCGTTTCAACTCCTCCATTTTAAAATCAAATAATCTCATTTTAGGAGGAGATTTCAACTTTTCTTTCAGTGATGTGGAATATTAGGGTCCCAAAGCAAGGCCAAATTCCTTTACTAAATATTTTTAGAACAAGATAAGTAGGATTAGTATGGTGGATGTGGACACTATCAAAATTATTCCCACATGGATCAATCATCATTTGGGCGAAGACGGAGTAGTGAAGGGACTCGATAAATTTAATATATCTGAAACCCTTATGGAAAAATTTATTCTCATGAAATAATGGGTTGAACAAAGGGTTATCTCGAATCTCTCCTCAATATTTTTGGAGATCAAGGGTGTTTTCTAGAATCCATCCAGTCAATTCAAAATGAAATCAAATTAGTTAAAAGAAAAAGACTTCATAAACCTTGTTAGATTTAATTAGAAAACTAATTTTTCCCAAGACGATCCTCATTAGGAGTTCAAATCCATAGAGAATCAATTACAGTTGTTCTCTCGTAGATAAGGGGAATTATTGGTTTTCTAATGCTATATGTTTGGAATGTGGGGGCTTGGACAAGGGGTATCCCCTATCTCACATTTTGTTTCTTCTTGTAGCAAAGGGTTTGAGCTACATATAAACTATTTCCTTTGTGGTATATATTAATGGCTCGATGTTTTTCCACACACAATGAGGGCTTAGAGAGGGGTGTCCAATCTCTTACTTGATGTTTCTTCTTATAGAAAGGGTTTGAAGTAGGAATGTTGTCCTACAAACAAGTGTGGTTTCCATTACGTTTTTTCTCCATTTCTAATCTCTCCATCTATTTTTGTAATTGATTTTCATCCTATTTTTATTTCCTTATTCTACTCGTCCCACCAAGTGTTAACTATTTTTCTTTAATCTCTCTTAATATGAGATATATCATGGAGTAAGTATTTGGAATCTTATGATTGATTGATGTCTATCGACTTTTACGAACCATTTAGGGTGAACACATATCGATTGAGACATTCTCACTAAAAAGATTATTAATTACATCAAGATTATAAAATAGATAATTTTGTGTCTATTTTGTAATAGGGATTAGAGGATTAAAATTTAATTATAAATTATTGTTGGGTGGATGGTGGGGATTTAACCTTTACAAAAGTTTGAAATTTAACACCTAACTAGTTATGTCATGTTTCCCTTTATAACAAAATTGATTAATTAAAAAAATGGCATATGGAAAAGTTTCATTTAAATTGAGTTATGGTTTTTTGGGGATGTTTTATTGATAAGCTACCATATTGGGTCATGGTAGTGTAACAAAGCCTATTTACGAAATCTCCAAAAGAGTTAGCATAAATCTCTATTGTTAAGAATCTTAGATATTGTTTATGAATTTTTTAATTTAAACAACATAAAATATATGATGAAATAAGTGTTTTGATATTTATTATGCATTACTTCATATATGTAACCATTATTATGTTAAAAATAATTTAAACTTCTAGATCTATATATTGTTAAGAAATGTGTTTAGAGAAAATAATCAATAACATAAATTTATTTGAACTTTTTATTAAATTAATAACATTACAAATCAAGTATTATCTTTTTAATAAAGAAATTAGAAAAAGTATATTTAATAATCAAACTTAATATCCCCAAATACACATTGTTGAAATATAATTGTTTAATCATAATTAAAATAAAAGCAATTTTAAATTTTATAAAAAGCATATTAAATTTAAATTAAATATTAACACTATTTTAATAATTAGATTTAATATGAAGAAAAAGGTGGATATAAGATTTTGGCCAGATCGGATGATTGGAGCTCTGGGCGAGGACTCTGCGTTCTAGGGTTTTGGTGTTCTCTACAATGTCAGGTCACTACAGACAGCTGAAAACCTGCAAACGCTGACGGCATCATGACTTTCTAATTCCCAGCTAGAGCATTCAGAACTTCATGAACCCCCCGAGGGGGAGGGCGTAGTGCCTCCCCCTTTAGACGATGAAGGGCGGCAAAGGAATAAGGAAGGCGACAAGCCAGCAAACCAAAGTGAGGACAACGCGGATTTGAACTCACAACAGGCAAAACAAGATAACAAAAAGCAACCCAAGGTCAGCTCGACAACATGCAAGCCCATAGCCTCTGAGCATCTGAAGGTAGAACTTCCAAGCCACAGAATCAATGCTCAGATACATTATATGATAGACCATGCTTTGATAGGAAAGTTCATAGGACTATGGCTGACTAAGAAGGTGGTGCGGGGATGGATAGCAGCAAAATGGAACCCAAAGGGACATATAACCCTGCAGCTGGCGCCAAAAGGGTTCTTCACAACCATTTTTAACTGCCTAGAGGATCGGAATAGGGTGTTGGATAGAGGGCCTTACTTATTCAATGCCGTCAGCCTGTATCTCAGAGGATGGGTAGAGCACCTCAACCCTGATAAGTAGCATCTTAGTTGGGCTCCAGTTTGGATCTGACTATACTCACTTCCAGTGGAGTATTGGGATGAAGCTTCCCTACAAGAGATTGGAAATGTTCTGGGTGAATTTATAAAAGTCGCTAAGGAAACAAAGTCCATAGATACACTTCCTTTGCTCGTATTTGCGTCTATATGAACCTCAACCAAGCACTCACGGATGTGGTAAGTTTATTCCATGATGATATTGAATGGGTTCAGCTGATTGATTATGAACATGTGCCATTTAGATGCCGAAGATGTCATGCCCTGGGCCACTTATTTAGGGACTGTCCTTTAACTCAAAAACCTTCTCCCTCATCTGGACCTGATTCGCCTGAGGTTGATGGCTTTACCAAAGTAGCCAATCGCAGAAAAACCCACAAGAAACTGGCTTCAAATTCTAAAATGCCTCAAGCCAGTTCCTCCAAGCCTTCAACGAGCAATAGCTTCGAAGCATTAGCTCGCCAAAATGACCCAAGCTCGGAAACTCCCGCTCCCCCAGAGACGGAGATGATGAAGGACAAACAATTGAAGCAGGCAGACTCCAAAGCACTACAAGCAGATCCTCTGCTTAAAGGTGCCTCCTCCTCAGATAAGCAAAAGGTCCCAGTAGGGAATACTGAAGGAATGGAGGTGGACAACTTACAATCTAATTTGAAAATAGCAGAAGAACCATATGAGGAGTTAAATGATTCTCAGATCATGGAGGAGGAAACAAAGGCTATAGATATTTGGGAACTGGACATCCCAAGCCTAGAGCAGGCATGCAATACAAACAATTTTGACAAAATTCCAGATCGACAACTTGAGAATATGGAGGTGATCCTATCTCAAGAGCAATGGCAAAAATATTTAGGTATTCATACTGGCAGCCCTTGAGATGGAAGATTCATTACCAAGGATATCAAAAAGCATGGAAGGAAAATAGACCTCCAGTGAACAATCAGAATAGGAGAAATGCTAGTGGAGCCAGGCAGGTACTCCAAGCTAACCAAGTATTATAACTATGATCATAATCCTTCCCAATGAAGTTAATATCATGGAACATAAGAGGGCTTAATGGCCCAGGGAAAGGAAGAATACTTAAAAACTTGATAATGCGAGAAAAACCTCAAATCCTTTGCTTGCAAGAAAACGAATGCAATTCAAACGCTTTGGAAAGAATAGCAGCAAAAGTATGGCTAGGGAGTCTCACTGCTGTAGTGGATGCCGATGGGGCATCCGGAGGCCTTGCAATCTTTTGGGATGCCCGAGCTATTAGACTCAACAACATCCATGCAAATAAGAACTTCCTCCAAGCAATTTTTCACATCATTGGGACAAATATACACGGGCTCTTAGCCAATGTATATTTTCCCCAAGAGGAAATGCATAAAGCAAAAATCCTAAAAACCCTCTCTACAATCAACCTTGATAGACTGCACCCTTTATGGATTTCTAGAGGTGACTTCAACATGATTACTAGGCTAGAAGAAAATAGGTGAGGCAAAAGTAGAGGAAATCAGGAAGGGAAACCCATAAAAGACTTCATTCAGAATAACAGGCTTATTGACTTTCCTTTCAATAATGGTCTATTTACATGGAGCAACAGGAGAGCAGGGTCACAATAGATCGCTTCTCATTTGGATCTGATCGTTGGCCCATCTCCCTTCAGTGGACGCGTCCTGGAAACCTAATCCGAAGACCATTTCATTTTGAGGCTTTCTGGAAGTCTCATCCGGATTTCCATAGCTTAATCAACTCAGAATGGAACAAATTTTCCCCTCCAACAAGTTCAAATATGTTTCAATTTTAGCAAAAGCTAAAGCATCTTAAAATCAAGATCAAATGATGGAATCATACTTCTTTTGGTAATATTTTCTAGGCTCAAAGTGCCCTTGAGCTAGATATGAAACATTTGCAGTAGAGGATTATTGTTGAAGGCCATTCAGAGGACCTGTCAGGCCAGGAAAAAGCTCTTGAGGCACAAATCTTAGAAAGGGCTAAGCAGGAAGAAATGCTATGGAGGAAAAAATCAGGAATAAGGTGGCTTAAAGATGGAGAAAAAAACACAATTTTTTTCATAGTACCATCATCCAACGCAGAATGAGTAACATAACATTCAAAATGAGTAGGGAGTCAAAGTGGAAACACATGAAGAAATTGAAAGTGAACTCCTAAACTATTTCAAGCAAGTGCATCACGAGCCAAATGTAGATAGATCGTTGGCCATAGAAAAAATTACTTGAAATGTTCCTAAAATTATTTCAGAGGAGCATAACCAACTTCTTCTCAAGATTGTAGACTTACATGAGGTGGAACCAACGGTTCGTCAGTTGAGAGTAGGGAAGGCACCCAGCTCGGATGGATTCACCTCCAACTTTTTCCACAATTTCTGGGATTTGATCAAGATGGAAGTCTGGCAGGTGGTTGAGGAATCACGAAACTTAAGATGGATGTTTCTAGGAATGAATGCCACATTCCTCACCCTGGTACCCAAGGTGGATCAGCCTAGCACACCTGAAAAATATAGGCCTATAGCTCTGTGAAATATAATCTACAAGATAGTCTCCAAAATCATTGCCTCCAAACTCAAATCGCTGCTTCCTCTCATCATCTCGCCTGAGCAGTCTGGATACATCGAAGGTCAGCAGATTATGGATGGTATCATCCTAACTCATGAAATAATTCGCTCCCTGAAGCACTCCAAGAAGCCAGGTATGCTCCTCAAAAGATATATTTCAAAGGCTTTTGATAGCTTAAGCTGGATGTACATTAAAAAAGTTCTAACTGCTTTCAGCTTTGCTCCTCCTTGGCTTAGACGGGTTATGAGTCTCATTTCCTCCTCTTTCTTTTCTGTTCTAGCCAATGGCATTCCCTCCTCTCCTTTTCATCCTTCTCATGGAATTCGGCAGGGAGACCCTCTCTCCCCATTCTTGTTTTTCATTATGGCAAAAGGATTGGGCCGAAGCATTAAACTATCTCAGCAATCCCAACGTCTCAGAGGCTTATCCTTTCACTACTCTTCAACCTTCACACACCAGCAATTTGTTGATGACAACATGATTTTTGGGCATCCTTCGATCCAGGAAGCTCATCAGCTCAAATCATTACTGACCAACATCTCAGAGGCCTTAGGAGCATCCATGAATAAATCCAAATCTCAAATATTCTTTTTCCATACCCCTACTATCACTGAGGGAGCTATTGCCTACATTCTGGGATTCTCCATTGCTAACCTTCCTTCCAAATATTTAGGAGCTCCTTTGACTACCTCGGCCCTGAAGCATTCTTCATGGAAGATCCTCTTAGAAAAACTAGAGGCTCGCCTTTCCTCTTGGACTCACAGATCTTTAAATATGGCGAGTCATCTAGTCCTCATAAAAGAAGTTCTTCATGCTATGCCGCTATACCTCTTCTCCATCCTTGCAGCTCCCAAATGGGTTCTCAAAGAAATAAAGCATCTACGAAGATACTTTCTTTGGGGCAGCACAGGTCACAAGCGCAAATGGGCTCTTGTCAAATGGGACACTGCATGTCTTCCAAAGAGCGGTGGCGGTATTGGATTAAGGGATCCTTCTCACAGTAATGAAGTCACGGGAGCTCAAATTTGGTGGAAATGGCTGACTGCACCTCTCACCCCCTAGGCTTCTCTTTGGACAGCTAAGTATGCAAACAACTGCCCAACGAAGGAACTAATAAGAATGTCAGAAGTTAGCATGGGCTCCCTAATATGGAATTTGGCCAAGCAACACAAAAGTCTCATTTAGCAGCACAACTTTTGGGATGTGAAGAATGGCAACACTGCAATGTTTTGGGAAGATTCCTGGAAGCAGATGCCCAAGTTAAAGGACTAAATTTCTCATATGCAACTTCTGAAGAAGGATATGCAATCATATGACAAGGTTAAAATTTTTTGGAAGAACTCATCAACCCAAGAGTATAGGGAGTGGATGAAGGCGGATCAGACCTTAAGACAAGGAACGCCACAAGTTCAACAAACTCTAGACACAAAATTAATGAAAAGGAGAATATAGATCTCTGACGAAAGGGATATCCTTACATGGGGATATGAAGAAAGAGGCACCTTTACTATGAGAGAGGCCTACAATCTCATTATTAGGGAACAAATGGTGAAAGATCCTCTCTGGAGCAAAGTCTGGGACCCTTCCATATGGCTGAAAATCTCCACCTTTCTCTGGCTCCCATGTCACAACAAGATTCTCACGTGGGACAATCTTCGGAAGAGGAACTTTCATGGGCTCTCAATGTGCCCTAAATGCAGACAAGAGGAGGAATCCATAAAGAATCTCATGCATTCCTATCATATTGCACGCAAGCTCTAGGAAAAGGTTAGTTTCCAGTGCCAAAAGGAAGGAGGAATTCATGGAGACATCATTGCCACCGTGCGCAACTGGGATCAGAATCCTTATCAAAGCAAGATTTTAAATTTCTTATGGAATCTCATCCTAGGCTTTCTCATGTGGGAAATATGGAAGGAAAGAAATCATAGAATCTTCAAGGATCACTCTGCGACACTAAAGAATATTTGGAAAACAATTTTCCAAAATATCAAGGAAACTATTTCTCTCAAAACCTGGTATCAGGAGGACCTTCGTACTATCCCCCAAGAACAGTCCATCTGGGCTAGTCGGGACCTTCAATGCAATCAAGAACAAGTTGCCAAAGGAACAAGGCCTTTGATGGGTCATTCACTTGAGAAGTGGTTACCCCCCCCAAATGCATATGTACCAGCTAAACTTTGATGGGGCCTCGAAAGGTATTCCAGGTAATTCGGGCTTTGGAGGGATTTTCAGAGACTATAAGGGTGCTCCTCTTTTATCCTTTTTAGGATCAAAGGGCTAGGATACCAATAATTCGGTGGAATTGGAAGGTCTCTGGTAGGGTCTTATTCTTGTTCAAGGTAAAGGACTCTTTCTGCTTATAATAGAGGGTGATTCTCAGATCATCATAAATATGGTCTCAAAAATCTTGCAATGAACTCTCTCAAGCAAAGTGAGTAATAGCTGGAGAATGGTGAAAAGGCATGAACTTATTGAATGCTAGCTCTCCTCTCATAGGTCGGTCACTCTGAAGCACATTCGCCGGGAAGGAAATAAAGTCGCAGACTTACATGCGAACATTGGAGTTGAATGCAGGTTGGATCTTCATGCTGGATCAATTTCTAGACTAGCCTCAGAGTCCAAACACTTGGATTACAAAAACCTTGTGAAGAATGAAATGAAAAAGAAAGGAGGGGAACACTCGAATGTGGGTGAATTAAATGACAGTTGATGATTTTAATCACGGGCGGAAGAGCGTGGTACTGCCAGGTGTAGACCAGCGCAGCTATCCATTAGCGTATCTGGCTCAAGCAAGTTAAACTTTAGCAAGGGAGATTTCGCCTGAATTCAGTATTAACTGCTCACTCCGTCCAAGGTGAGGCTCTTGTTGATATTACCATGGCGATCTTGGCTCTCCTTCCCACTGTTTGAATTTCACCTTCTTGTCTGAGGCCTTTTCTGGCTATGCGTCTCTGCAGTAGGACTGTTTCTACTAATGGAGGTGAGCTCTTGGTTGCTCTTTTCATTAGAAATGTGCTACCCTCCTTTCAGTCTCAGGCTTGTTCTCTAAGCTTCAAGTGGTTTCTCATTGTGTTGTATTGTTTTGACGCCATTGCTTTTGGTATTGCTGTGCTTCCCTTCCATCACCTCATCATGGTTCGCCATCGCATGAAAAGTCACTTTGGGGGAAGTCGTGGTGGCCGTGGGCGTTCGCAGTCTGTTCGTTCTATGGATATTACCCCGCTTCCTACTTCTCAGCCTTCTTCTCCCGTGAATTTGCCTCCTCTCAGCCCTTCCCGCAGGCCGACTCCGCACAATGCTTTTCAGACTACTCACTTCAAGTTTCAGAGCAATCTTAACAAGCCAATTATCTCGACCAATATTACTATTATCTTCACTAAAGAAGAGGTTCCGCTTCAAACTATGGTGCGCTTGACGTCTGAGCCTTCCCAGGGTGGTCTCAGAGAGGCAGGTAGCCAGAGCAGTGAAAAGATTTTGGCTGATGGAAGCTAGGAGAAAAGGAATGGTGAGCTGCATGACAAGGGCGGTGCTCCAAGTGACAATCAGCCACCAGGTCGCTTGATCCAGATTGAAACAGGAATGCAACCAAATACAGAGATAACCATATACACAAAGATGCAGTGGAAATAATACTTCATTTCATTAATGGAAAACGCTGAAATATGCTTACAAACAGAGTTGAAAATAAACTAGCTAGGGCGATAGTAGCTTATCTCTGAGAAGAGATGTGGTGGCTACATGCCTCTGAACTGTTCTAAACTATTTTACAATGAGGCTCGAAGGCCTATTTATTGTTGAGAAACAATGGAAAACGCTTCACATCCTGAAACCTAACCCTAGAAGATGAAACGCCAAATTGTGGGCCCTGTTTGGGTAAATTGGTACATCAATTTCCCAGGGTCGTAACTTTGGCCTACAATCTCCATTTGACGTGTACAATAGCTCATTAGAAAGATCTATCCGAGTACTACCACTTTGTGAGGCAACACCCATGTTGTCCTAGATTTCACAAAAAAAGTCGTTTGGGGCCTCAAAACGGCTCCGGAAGTTCAGGACCCGGAAAACTACTAAAAATAGTAAACTGTGCTACAATTTAGGAAACTGAAAAAGATGAAAGAGACAACTGTGGGGGTCCAAATGGGATAGGTGGGTGGCCACCAACATCCACCTGGATCATTCCTCCCCCCTTAGGAAGCAATGGTCCCCATTGCATTGAGTTCCTCCATCTGCTGAGCTTGTCGTGCAATCTCTGATGTGTCCAGTAATGGTGGGAAGCATGGTCGACGATGGTCCATATTGAACACTTGGTTCAGGCGAAGGAATGGAGGAATGATGTGCTCCAAAGCATTGTTCCCCATAGCCTTGGTACTGCTGTAAGGACCATGTTTGAGTGGTCTGAGCTTCTGATGGGTTCTGGTAAGGCGTTCTTTCTGTCGATGCAACTAGGCTTTGTTGCCCACCGGAAACTTGTGTGGTACCCCTGTGGTTGAGGAGAAGTTGTTCCTGTGTCTTGTCATGACTGTATCCCTTTGCTGTTGTTACTGCATGGAGGAACCCTTTGCAGGGGTCATGGATGTAGCAACAATCTTCCCCTTACTTTGGGAGTGAGCCAGACAGATGAATTTCCTGGTCTGTGATATGAGCTTGTTGCCTTTCTTGGTAGTGATCAAAGATGTGGCAGTAGGTGGGGCTACCTCCGGTATCCTGTATAATGAATTATTTAAAGAAATAATGACAACACGAGGCCTTGGCTCATACACAGCATGTCGCCTCCACAAGTATGGTTGGCCTAATAATACATCACAAACATCCAGAGGTGTAACATCACACATTACCTCGTTTGTGAAGGGTTTGATGCTGTACGGAAGGCGGCACTGCTGGCGAACTTTCAGATCTTGTCCTTCGTGAAGCCAACCGATACTGTATGGCTGCGGGTGCGGTGTGGTCGGTAGGCCCAACCGCTTCATGACCTCTGCTGAAATGAGGTTCTTCTGGCTGCCACTGTCGACAATGAATTGTAGCGGCGAACCCTTCACCCACATCTGTGAGTGGAAAAGATGCTCCCCTTCCTTTGGATTTTCGGGCTCATTTTTTTGGATCTTGGCAGTGGCAACAATGGCGCTGGGATCTGCATCAATGATCTGCTTCCCTTTCACATTCCCCTTGTCAGGTTCTGGCTCAGGGTCAGAACATGCATCTGATTCGGAAGCCTTCAACTCGGCCACCAGCGACTGCTTGGTCCGACACTCACTTGTGTTATGAGTGGGACTCTTGTGGAACTCACACCACTTTCTTGTGTCCTTCTTCGGCTTCGTGGTATTGTTCTCTTCTTGTGGCTTCAACGGGTTGTCTTGGGTCACCCTGCCTTGGCTTTGTCCTTTGGGCTTCGGATTCGCAGATCCAAAGTCTCGCTTCTTCTGTTTGAACTTTTGTTCGATTTTGACAGCGTATTGGTATACTGTGCCGAGTGAGGAGATGTTCAAGAACCCCATCTCTTCCTGGATGTATCTCTGTAAGCAGCCATGGTATTTGAGTACCAGATGCAGCTCAGAATCTTTGATACCCAACTGTGTGCGAAGGGTATGAAAAATGTTTGTGAACTCTGGCACATCTTGGTCTCGTCCCTGCCGCAGTGTGGTCCATTTGATGTATTTGTCCTCATAACTTCAGACAGGGTAGTACTGCTCCTTGATGGCATCCCGGAAGTCATTCCAAGTGTGTGCGGCTGAAAATAGTGAGCCTGTACTTTCATCCTTTTGCTCGCAGTATGTTTCCCATTAGTCCTTGACATGGGGGGCTGCTTTGAGAAGAGCAAAAACAATCTTTTCCCGACTTGAAAATTCGTGAACAGAAAAATACCCATCTAGCAGATTTAACCATTTATCTACAACATCTGCATCTATTTGACCCTTGAAGATGGGGATTTCAAAATTAACTTGTACCTTGAAGGGTGTGGCATTTCTAGAGTCGCTGTTGGAAGCTGATGCATCGCCTCTGGGTAGCCGCTGAAGGATCTGCGCAAATCTATCCATCATCGCATTCCTTTGCCGCTCGAGCGCTTCTTCGAGCAAGATTTTGATAGGATCTCCTGCCCCCTTGTCTTTCTTCTCATCCGCCATGGGAGGCCGTCGGGATTTGCGAGGCTGGTCTTGCAAAGGTTCGACCAATTCAAGCCCTAACTCCTTATATCCCGACCTCGTTGGGGACATGCAAAGAAAATCAGAGAAAAAGCAGACCACTCTGATACCACTGATCCAGATTTAAACAGGAACGCAACCAAATACAGAGATAACCATATACACAAAGATGCAGCGGAAATAATACTTCATTTTGTTAATGGAAAACACTTAAATATGCTTACAAACAGATTTGAAAATAAACCAGCTAGGGCGATGGTAGCTTATCTCTGAGAAGAGATGTGGTGGCTACATGCCTCTGAATTGTTCTAAACTATGTTACAATGAGGCTCGAAGGCCTATTTATTGTTGAGAAACAATGGAAAACCCTTCACATCCCGAAACCTAACCCTAGAAGATGAAACACCAAATTGTGGGCCCTGTTTGGGTAAATTCGTACATCAATTTCCCAGGGTTGTAACTTTGGCCTACAATCTCCGTTTGACGCGTACGATAGCTCGTTAGAAAGATCTATCCGAGTACTACCACTTTGGGAGACAACATGTCCCATGTTGCCCCAGATTTCCCAAAAAACGTCGTTTAGGGCCTCAAAATGGCTCCAGAAGTTCAGGACCCGAAAAACTACTAAAAATAGTAAACTGTGCTACAATTTAGGAAACTGAAAAAGATGAAAGAGACAGTTGTGGAGGTCCAAATGGGATAGGTGGGTGGCCACCAACATCCACCTGGATCATGGTTGCTCTCAGGGATCCTTTTTCTCGATGGTCAGGGAAGGCAATTCCAGTGACACACATCCCTCGTCGTTTCATCCTGGTGGCAGTGATGCGAGTGACATGGCAGGAAATGATGAAATGTGGTATGGCAACGCATGCCCAATGGTGGAGGAGCCTCTGAATGAGAACGTGGCGATATGAGGCCACCTGGGACCTTTCAGACCTTCTCAATTTTTTCTGATGGCTCGAATGATCAAGCTCATGTGGTTTTGGATGCAGCTCTAGTTCTGACTCTATAGCCTAGCAGTTTCATTCATCTTCCTGGTGGGTGGTATATAAATCTCTTTTGTGGTTTTAGCCAGCGTATCTGTCTCTCTTTCCTGGTCTCATTTCTTAATAGGTGGTTATACCATCTCTTCCTCATGATCTTTTCATTAAATTTTGGTTCCTATGTCTGGTTCCTAGCTCACTGTAACTGGTTCTCCCTTACCCAGGACAATTTTGTTACGTTGAAAGCTCTCAGTTGTTCTTGCCCGAGGCCTTAATCCCCTTGTAACATTATTTTTATTTTCAGTTAATAGAATTAGTCTTTACCGAGAAAAAAAAAAAAAATAGATTTAATATACAAATAAATAATATATATATGCATATACACATTAATATATTAGATTTATTATATAACTAAAAGAAATAATATACATGCATATATACTTTAATATATAAACAATTGTTTAAAAAAATCTTGATAGAATTATTTGTTTAAAACAAAAAAGCAATTAAACAATTAGAAGATTATACATATATTATCTTTTTCATATAAAGGAGGGTGTTTTGTTTTTTTATTTTTATTTTTATTTTTTTTACTATTATGAATATAATATTAAAATATTATTGTAGATTATTTCTATAATATATATATATATATATATATATATATATATATATATATATATATATATATATATAAAACTAACTATTCTTAACAATTATATATTATCATATTATAAGTGTTTACACCTTAATACAAGGGTGGGAGATGTTGTCATGTAATGATACATTCAAAATAACAAAATAATACTTATAGCCATAAATACGATATGTGAATTTTCATATTAATTTTACATCAAATTTTAGATAGAGAGATAAAAATAACAGAAAAGAAGAATTTTTTTTTTTTTTTTTTTTGTATAAAAATATATTTAATTCATTCATTTCTTAATATGGACTTGAAAAATGGCATCTCAAAATAATATTACTAACATTACATGATGTGTAATTTATACTATATTCATTGATATGTAACACTCAAAACAATCTTATATTAATAACAAAAAAATGTTTTACTATTAGTTATAAATAACATTATTTTATATCAATCTTATATAGAAAAAAATGAATATATATTTTTTAATTTTTGCTTTATGTACTTTATTCACTTATTAATATGGGGTTCATATATAATATGAAAAAACTATGAAAAAAATAATATGCTTTATGAATTAAATATATTAATATACATGATGAGTAAAAGAATTTAAGAAAGAAAGAGTTAATAAGTTCTCTTTTAATTCATATGTTGATATGTAACATTTAAAAAAATAATAATAATAAAGTGAAAATTAAAAAATATATATTATTGCGCTAGGAGGTGTTCTACACTATGTGTGTAGGTTTAATGTAATACTCTACTCCACTATAGCTAAACTGTGACCTCTTAAGAGCAAACACATGCTCTTAACCATTTGGACCACAAAAGCTATATAAATAAAGTGTTAAAAGTAATAAACAAAAGGTTACAAGTAATATGAATCACTATAAACATTTAAATGTTGGCACAATTAACAATAAAAAGTTAAAAGTAATAAGTAAAAAGTATATAAATTAATCTAAACCCCACTATAGGTAATGGGTGCAAATATTTCATTCAATTAATTATATTTTGGTTTTGTTATTAACTTGTGAATAATCATTTTTACAATACCATGGGCCAATATCATGGCCTATCAATACCACATACCCAAAAACCATAACCTTCACAATCAAAATATTTTATAACAATATGAAAAGATTCTTAATCATGGATATTGGCCCCAATTTATGGTGGATATTATTAGCTTGTAAATAGGATTTGTTACAATACCATATGCCAATATCATGGCTTATCAATACAACATGCCCAAAAAGCATAATGTATTTGACAATCAAAATATTTTATAGTAATATGTCAAGATTCCTAACCATGGATATTCAACCCACTTTACCATGGATATTATTAACTTGTGAATAGGAATTGTTACATTACCATAGCTTACCGATACCACATGCGCAAAAAACATAACTTATTTCAAAATCAAAATATTTTATAACAATCTAATAAGATTCTTAACCAATGATATTCACCACCACTTTTGCAATGATATTATGAACTTGTAAATAGGCTTTGTTACAATATCATGGGCCAATACCATGGCTTATCATTACCACATGCCCAAAAATTATAACATATTTCACAATCAAAATATTTTATAACAATATGACAAGATTCTTAACCATGGATATTCACCCCCACTTTACCATCAATATAATTAACCTGTAATAGGCTTTGTTAGAATAGCATGGCTTATAGAAACCACATGCCCAAAAACCTTAACTTATCCCACAATCAATATTCTATAAGTAATTTATTTTAATTTTTTATATCATTTTTTTAATTAAATCTAAGAGGTAAAAGGTTATAATTACTTTGATATATATCTAAACCATCTATTATCATGACTACTAAATGTATTCCCATAGAAATTAAATCAAGGTCTTAATAAAATTAGAAATGAGAATACTTTTATATATAAAAATGTGAAATTTATACAATATAAATAATAATATAAAGAGCTAGCATGGATCCATATTAACTAAGGATCCAAGCAACGAGAGAAAGCAGTATGACTAAAAATAATAGAATAAAGATAATTCATGATTATTTTAAGTTTTTCATTATTATATTTTCTTTGACATTATTTATCCAAAATATATGTTTAATATATTATAACCAAATGTATTTTTTCAATTAAAACACATTCATGGACACAACACAATGGGATAAAATTCAAGAGAGAGTGGGGGGAGAGAGAGAGAGGCAGGTGGTTGAGAGAGTGTAACAAACATGTAGAAAATGATAGAGGGAGAGAAACAGAGAGAGATGGACTTGGAGGGGAGAGAGAGGGAGGAAAGATGAAAGCCGTAGAAAGAGGTGGAGAGAGAGAGGGAGTGACAAAGGACAGATGGATAGAGTGAGGGAGAGAGGAGAGGATGGAAGAGAGAGAAGATGAGAGGATAGAGAGGGAAAGAAGGGGGAGATAAAGAGAGTGAGACAAAGATATGGATGGGAGAGAGAGGACAGAGGGAAGGATATTATGACAAAGATGGAGAGAGAGAGAGAGAGAGAGAGAGAGAGAGAGAGAGAGAGAGAGAGAGAGAGAGAGAGAGAGAGAGAGAGATGAGGGTGATGGAGAAACAATGTGAGGTGGGAGAGAAAGGGGGAGAGAGGACTCAAGAGACAAAAAGAGAGAGAGAGATGAAGTTGGTGGTGGATAGAGCGAGGGAATAGGAAAGACATAGAGAGAGAAAGGTGGAGAGAGAGTAGTGAAAGGGAGAGATGAAGGGAAAGTGAGGGAGAGAGGAGAGAGAGGGAGAGAGAATGTCTATGTTTGGGGAACGAGATAGATAGACAGAGTAAGAAAATGACACATAAATAAAAATTTATATTATATAGTATTACATAACTAGTTTAGACCCATCTTAACCTCATATCTATAAAGCTCTGAGAGGGATGAAATATTTCAAGGTGAAAATCTTTCCTTATGTTTTTCACACAAAAAAGTGGTCTGTACCTTGAGATATTTGATGCCTCTCAGTGCTTGATATATTCAAGGCTAAGATGGATCTATAATGGTAGTTAAAACATTTGTGTGTTTTGAAAAACCAACATAGATTCTTCTTACTCCAGATCTGCAAATAGTTAGAAATAACGCTTACTATTATATGTAGGTAGATTAGGTTTTCTAGTTTTTGGATTTTTGTAAGATATTTTATCAACCATGATCTCATAATTTGGAATTCATTGGATATCATGAGGACTTTATTTGTGGGATGTATTTTGGCTTTGAATTATAAAATACAAATAGTTTTGTCTGTATTCTACGCACCATTTCTCCAATTTCAATTTCTTTGATGGCATCAGAGATTGTACGGGCTTGATTGTCTTAAGGAAGGGCCCAAAAAGATGCGAAAATTATAATAAACAATACTCGGTAAATAAGTATGTTAGAATAGAACAATGATAGTTTTTCTGTGAGTTTTCATTTAGTCATTTCTATAGTTAAATTCATGTTTACCTATTGCTTTCTTGTGAGAAATCCACAACCATATCTATTGGAAGAATTTACAATTACACAATGGATGAAATGGATACATGGATTGGGGAGGATCGTATATAGATATTTGAAGGTGAACATGTTGATCCAATCCTTATGGGTGTTCTGTTGGAGAAGATCCTATGTGAATTTGCGCTTATGGCGTAGCAGCCAGATATGATCATGGGGGCATCTAAATGAAGTCTAATGTTAGAATTGAGTCATCCTACCTTCGAATTAGTGTCGAATTAAATGAAACTAGTAGAAAACTCAACAGATACAGATACCACACAAATCGTGAAGCTAGCATCAGATTGTTTTAGTCACTTCGGGGATTTGAACTCATCCAAGAGGAGCCCGTGGACAAGCCGTAAACCAAGGAAGTGAAGTCAAGATAGTTGGATTGTACTAATTAAGAGGGGTTTAGAGTAAATAGCATAGTTGGGTCAAACCACCACATTGGGCACAATCAAGAAGGAAGGTTGAGAAGTTGGAACTGTAGGTCTTTGAGGAAGGCGGTTCCTTATGGTGAGGGCCAACCCCCACTCTCTCCCAATCTGTGGCCATAGGCTTGAGGCTGTCATGTGAGTAGCTTGGTCTGGCATGTTTATGTGTGGGCCAAGTGAGCTACTAATTATGCAAAACCACACTTCTAACATTGGGGTCTATCCAAAGTGAAAAATCAACCACATAAGCCCCACATGAGATGTTATGTGGGTGACATGTGGGGCCACTCCTAATGTTGCAAGTTTAATGGGGCTAGCTTAAAATGTCCTTATATTTCAATCATAATTCATATAAGAGGAATAATTATATCCTTGGAAAGGTCTCAACTATATGAATGTGATGGTATTGTTTTATTATATTTTCAAGCTAGCTCAAAATTCAGAAATTTTGTTACCCCATTTCCATTACTAAACCTTGCAGTTCTGGTCATCATAGTAACTACCTCCTTCTATCTTTAATACGGGCTAGAAATATTAGGGGTTGTGCTACAAAGAAGTATCGAAGAAAATGTTCAACATTGGACCTTTGGAGATCAAATACGACTTTCGGGAGTGTGATAAATATTAAAACCTAATTGTGGTCTGGGTTTATTTATTGATGTATATTATTATGATATATGCATATAACATATTACTAATAATTCGATATCCTTATATCCTTATATTGGTATTCACATACTAACTTGAATTGCATTGTTTCATCTCGACTTACACCAACAAACTCTAAAACTCAAGCCAAGGTGATGATTTGGTTATCTATTTGAATTTTTTTAATCTAAAAGTTACATGTGTGTATGACACTACATAACAAGACACTAAGATATAAAAGAGGAGAGGATCAAAATGTTCCATGATAGTTCTGATAGGTCACAAAATGGTCATGAAGTGGAAAGGTTAAATGAACAGTGGGGAGAATTCGACTCTCCTTGCTAGATGGACACACTAAGAAGATTAAGGAATAAAATAAGGAGTTCCAAACCTAACAATGAAAGGTTTGTCAGAGCACAAGAGAGAAAAATATGATTGAATGCAACTATTTGGCAATTTAATTGATGTTAAATTACTTAGATTAATTGTCAACTAGTTCTAGTAAACTGATCAAATGTATGTGCACTGTATCTATTAAGAGTCTTTTTCACTCATACAATTC
Source organism: Pinus tabuliformis (assembly GCA_031772625.1). Classification (NCBI taxonomy): domain Eukaryota; kingdom Viridiplantae; phylum Streptophyta; class Pinopsida; order Pinales; family Pinaceae; genus Pinus; species Pinus tabuliformis. Next base: position 420,948,239 of record CM062810.1, read on the forward strand.
CTAAGGTAATTTAAGATATTGAAATGTACATGTTTCTCTAAATTTATGTAAGTAAATAAATCACTCACAAGAATTGAACCAATTCTATTTATGTTACTTAAAATAATGATCACACACTTCTTAAAAGAAACTTCACACTTAAAATAAAATCACAGTCACACTTTGCTTGAAATAAGATCACTCACACACTTTCTTTAAAATGAAACCATTCTTCCTTATAAATAAAATCACACTTGCTTAAATGAAAATCACACTTGCTTATAAGTAAAATCACACTCTCTTAAATGAAAATCACACTTGCATTCAAATCAAATCACTCTTTGTTATAAACCAAATTTCACCTACAATAAAACCACACTATAAATGAACTTGCTTCAACAAAAAGAAATATTAGCTCTACAAATGAAAATCCTATCTATATCACTACAATGTAATGCTATTATACTCTGTCCATGTGCACTAGAAATCTTCCTTCTCTTGAACAATGAAATGATTAGGTAACATGTTGTAAAACAATCTTAAACCTATATCTAGCAATGAAAGCTTAAATCATTAAATGAACTTATAGAAATATACAAGAAACATAAAATGAATTTCTAACTATAAACAAAAGGAAAACCTAACTATCTCGAGGGGCCCTCCTATGATAAGTAGGTGGCACTATAACGCTTTCATGAGATGATCAACCACACATTGAGATCACACAACAAGAAAATGGAATGAATGTTACAGAGAATTACGCCTATGCTAATTAACATTAGCTATAATTAAATATAAAATATAAGGTATCATGATTTGCTCATGATTTTCTATCAACGCAGCAAATCATGAGGTGAAAAATATGCATCTCGCTCGCTTGATTCACCTACTACGTTGGTTGACTTATCCTTTGAACAAGTTGCTAGAGTGCCTTCTTTATCAATCCAACTTCTGCAAATAGGAACAAATCATTTTCATAACCAATTTCGAAGTACCCATATGCCTTGTTTCTTGGCTAAAGTGACGTAACCTATCGAACCTTGGACTTAGCTACAAAAACATAGATCAACTACAAAATCATTGTAATTTAGTAGCTCATGTATATATTACGTTGAATAATAAAGAAAAATGACATTTATGAAATAGAATATGATTATGTACCTATTATGCTATCAACCTCGTAAAATGATACCCAAATTGTATTTATGAAGGTCAAAATGGGAGGAATGGAGTGAAAAAGAGGTAATTCTAGGGTTTAACATTCCCCCACATGGAAGACATTGCATGTCCTCATGAAAATTTTCAAAATTTTTTAGTCCTTCCTATTACTAAGCCTCCTTAGATACCTAAGCAAGGACATCCAAGTTACTCTGCATTGATTTCTTTTTAGTGAGTGCCATCCTCATTTTCTTCATCAAAGTTATGTTTCACGGGCCTATGATAATCCTCTTAAGAAATTTATTTTGAGCTCTCAATTTATTGTCTTTATTATACCACAAACCAAGGTGGAGTAGGATGTTGTCATTCTAGGTTATATGGATTTCATTTTGTGGCTTTATTGTTTCATTCTCCTTCTTCAGATGCCTATTCATTATTTCCCACTCATAAATTTATTGCTTGAGGGTGTCTTCAACTTGAAGTTCTCTTGAAATATTAGAATGGATTTCTTCATTCTCTCCTTGGCTTTAGGATGATGCAATATTTTTACTTATAGCTCTTCTTTCCAAAGATTTTATCTGGTCATAAATTTCTTATTGCATAGGATCAATCTCTAGTTTTCTTCTAACTAGACTGGAAACTCGTGATGGAATAGGTGATGATGGAACTGTTGGTGATGGAATCGGTGACGATGAAACTCTAGGTTCCATTTCTTCTTTCTTTGAATCAGAAAATTATGGGGAATGTAGAGCTTGTTCATGCCCTTCTTTATTGAGCCTATCACTTATTCTTATTGTAGATGATGGTTTAGATGGTGATTTAGTAGTAAGAGACTGGTTCTTAACCTTACTGTCATCTGTTTTCTTCCTTAGTGTTAGATATCTTTCATTTAGGAGTTTTCTTTTTAAGATTCACTAACATATCTGTAAGAGGAGTCTCACCCTCTAAATTTTCTCTTGTTGTGGAAACTATTTATCTTTTATGGGAAGCTTCCTTCTACCTCTGTTTGTATTACCACTATGTTCTTCTATTTTTGCTTCCTTGAAATGATTTCTAACTAAGAAATCTTCCTAATTGTTTCATATGTTTCTCAGATGCGCTTCAATCAATATTTTCACTATGCCATAATGGTATAGAGCGTTATATGTAGATTGTATTTTTCTTTGAACATTACCATCCGTATTTATTAAACTTTGAAGAAGGAAATATGATAGCTTAATTTCATTTCCATCTAGAAAATTCATCAATAAACATGCATGATAAAAGAACATGTTAACAATCATTCCTTCACAAGTTATAAAATTTTTAATGATTAGCAAAAAATTCCTCCATTTATTCTTCAAAGCCATGACTAGTTTTTTATTTTTAAACATAGAAATATCCATATCTGGATTCTTCAGAAAACCTCACCATTCCTTTTCTTCAATTCTTCTATTATTAAACCATCTCTCTCCAATTCTTGCTAATTATGTGGCACCTGCTACGAAAGAATTTGTTAACACCGGTTTCACGTCCCTAATTTCTTCTTCAATGTCATCATATGCCCTAGCAGAATATTATGTTTCTTCCTTTGTCATGCCCACCGAATTTCTCTACAAATTCTAGCCACATTGTATGATGTAACAATTGTTTGACCTATGGATATCCCTTAATAAAATTAATACCATTCAACTCTGACTTTACAATGACTCCCATGGTAGAGAGTTATAGACCACAATTGCTCTTTTGATAGGCTTAAGGAGTGAGAGAAATTTGAGTATGGAATGAATTACAAAGCAAAGTTTAGGTGAGGGCAGTGTCAGAAATAAAATAGGGCTGAGTGAAATGGAAGTGTTTTAGCATGAATAGGAATGATGAATGGAGAGAAGAGGGTAATTTTTGAATTATATAATTGTTAAGCCTCGACTTGTTTGACATCACATTGATATTTTCATTAAAGCAAAACTCGTGTGAAAATAATTAATGGTAATCATTATGTAGTATGGTAGTAGCAATAGTTACTCACCATTTATTTCATAATTCAAATGTTCTAACTTTATTATATAACTTAATATTTACATACCTTTGATCCTTTGTCTTACTGATTTTGATTTGTTTTTTATAGGTTGTCAATTTGCTTCAGCTACAATCTTCATTGGGTTTGTTTTTTTGATAATTTGCATTTTCCATGGTTGTAGTATACTAATTGAGCTGTAGGATTCTGTTAGAGCTGAAAATTTTTGACAATTCTGCAGCTGAATTATTTTTAAAACAGAAAAGAGGCATAAAAAGAAGATGGGACTAGAATAGGGAAAATAAAATGTAGGCTAACAAGAACTATTGGATTTCAACCTAGAGTTTTTGTATAAACATGGCAACAATGTTTGTTTTCATGTTTATATATATATATATATAGATATATATATATATATATATGTATATATGTATGTATGTATGTATGTATGTATGTATGTATGTATGTATGTATGTATGTATGTATATGTATATGTATATGTATATGTTATATTTTTTCTACAATTTTTTTCAATTTTGATAAAGAAAGTAGAAGACTAACTTGGAGAGGAAGAACAATCTTCCTTGACCAACTTCAAATAAAAATTATGTTGCAAATTTCTTATATATTCCTCCCTTGTTACTGTTTTATGCTATATTCATAATCTATGATCATTTACAAGGAAGTTCACCTTCTCTTAATCCATGGTTTTAATTATCACTGCTCCATTATCGAAGACAGTTTCAATCTCATAAGGTCCAAGCTAATGAGTTTGAAATTTTCCTAAAAAATCATTAATTTTTCAATCAAAAAGAAATGCCCAATCACCAGCTAATATTTCCTTTATTGATAAAATTATCATGCCATTTGGATCGTTATCGTTGGAATATATTAGTTCTTTAAATAACGTATTTTCTTATGTCATCAAGTTCATTAATTGTTCCATTATTTCTCTTTGGGCTTTTGATAGATCAAGACCCAATTTGGTTGACGTTTTAAAAGTCTTTACCTAGAACTGAATAGAAAACAAGACTTTCTTCCCATAAAAAAGTTCATAAGGAGTGCAGTGTGTTGCACTTTTCCATGTTGTACCGTATGCCCATAGAACTTCTGGAAGCTTCTCTGCCCAATCCCTTCTATGTAGATGCACAACCTTGGTAAGAATTGCTTCAATTACTTTATTGGTAGATTCAAATTGTCCATTGGCCTGTGCATGATATGGAGTTGACTTCCTATGCTTGATTTTTTTCTCCTCCAATATCTCTTGTACCAACTCGGTTGTAAATTAAGTGCCTTGATTTGTCACAATTTCCCTTGGGAAACCAAGACAAGTGAAAATATCCTCAAAAAGAAATGAGACTACGACATTTTTGGTAGAAACCAGAAGTGCTTTACCTTTTACCCATTTTGTGACATATTCTGTCGAAACAAGAATGTACTTTTTTTGTCTTGACGGTGGATTCATTGGACCAACAAAGTGTAAAAGCCTTTCCTCAAAAGGTTCAATAAGTACCCAAGGTTTTACATCTATTTCATCTAAAGCAACATGTTTCCCTAGTCTTTGACAACTCTCACACCTCTTATCATATTCCTCGGCATCCTTAAAAAGAGAAGGATAATAATATCCTACGAGTAGGAATTTATAAGTTGTTCTTTTATCAGCGAAGTGTCCTCCAGATGGTTCATCATGACAAGCCTTTAATATATCTAGAACTTCATCTTCTCTAGCACATTTTTGAATGATTAAATTAGGTCCTATCTTGTACAATTCATCATTTATCCATGAATATGATGCACTAGTTTGAATAACCTTCCTTTTCTCTTGAGGAGACAAGTATGATGGTAGATTCCCTATAGAAAAATAATTAGCAATATCTGCATAGCAAGGAGATTTAATAGATACTACAAAAATATTTTCATTAGGAAAGTTATCTTTGAGAAGAACATCATTATTATAATTTTGGATTCTAGATAGAAAATCAACAACTGCGTTTTTTTTCCTGGTCTATACAAAATAGTAATATTTAATTCTTCTAATAACAATAACCATCTTCAAATTCATCCATTAGTAATTGCTTTATTCATTAAATATCTAATTGCAAAATGATCTGTATGTATGATATAATGTTTGAATTTATTGATGGCATGTACAACAACTAAAAATGTTTTTTTGTTAAGTATAATCATTAGGGAAGTTTTGAGGTATAAAATGTGCCTCCTAAGGAAATTATAAAATAATAGTGGAAATAATAAAATAATATTAGATTAAATCATCAAATTTTAGAGGGAAAAAAGAAGAAAGAAAAATTTTAACTCGTATTTTCAACTTATATCCCTAAGGGTTTCCTCAAATTTCTAGTGGAAACACTTGTTGGATTCATAATTTGATTCCTGATCTAAGGAGTACCCATGTTTCATACTTTCGATGGGCCCTACTACAAACAAAAAGATATATACATGAAAAGGGTGATTGCAATCATGTTTTTCATGTATTTCTATTTTTTCGTGTAGCCTACAATAGCTTGGCATTTAAACATCTTTGGGGTTTGCGCTTACAAATATATTTTGTGGGTTTCTACCTCTGCTATCACTCCATATTTTTCCTAGATGTGAAAGAAAAATATGGAGGTAACATTGACCCAATATTGCTTATTGGAAGTTAGCCCTTTTAATATAGAGAGGGGTCTCTCTTTAACTCTGTTACTCAAGGTCACTATAGTAACATGTCATTCATTTACTCAGTAGCTAGATCCTTGACTAGGATGGGGATTGGAAAGTATTTGGTTGAGAAAGAGATAGGACCATCGAGCATGGAGTCATTTTCAACATCAAAGTGGGATCTCAAGAGGCTAGTGGGGGGAAATAGTCAATAATTCAGATGCATGTCGCTGCAATTATTAAGACATTAATATATTCAATGAGTAGAGGAAATGGAGAGAAGACAGACCATCTAGATGAGACACCTAACAATGGATGAATCTTGTTCATATTTTAAAGGGAATTCACACGTCAATTGAATGGAAACTAGACACAAGTCACAAAGTGAAATATATATATGTGTGTGTGTGTGTGTGTGTGTATCTATATATAATACCATTCAATCATTGAAGGAAGAAATAATTTATGAAAAACAAAGAAGTCTACATATCACAAGGAAAACAGACTAAATAAATCATAGCTCATGAATCCCAGATATTGATGTCACTGAAGTACTTATGTTCAATAGAGTTTTCAATTAATATAAAAAAATAATCACCGCACTAAAATAAGTATTCTTCCTTTTAAAAAATCTCAACCCCTGTTACATTACAAATCATAAAAAATATAGGAATATACATATAACTTTTTGCATACTTCTATGAGAGCATCAGTGTTGGAATTTGGATTTCTCTTTGCACGTGATATGATCTTTTCGTACTTTTGGGGACTTTATACTACCCATCAAGAAACTTTATGTTTAAAATTTTTTCCTTCACTAGTCATGTTTTAATAATAAATTAACCTTTCACCAATAAAAAATTATTAAAGATTACCCTTCAATAACATATATTGTTCAAAACTTTCACATATTTATCATTAAAAAAAATAAAATGATTATATAAAACAAATGAATTATTAAATCTTGAATTATGGTTTGAAATTTATGGAATATTCACAATAAAATTTTCAAAACTAGAAATCAAATATCCTTGACCTAGACATGCCATAGCATTTGTATATATAAGATATGACCAAATATATCTTAAGGAGATCTTATGGGACATATAAGATGGCCAACACAATAAAATAAAACTATCGAATGTTATCAATAAGAAATCAAAATAGATTAACTAAAATGATTTATGTTATGATTTGGATAATTAAATATATATTGTTGGAACTACAAGGTAAAGTATATATTTTACAGTGTATATTTTTGCATTTGATTATGGGATACACACTAATATTAAGATGCTATATTACTAGGCTAGTCACCAATTTTGAAAATTGTGTTTCCAATAAAAAATGAAAATGGGAGAAATATCTTATTTTCCTCAACAGTTTTGACACATGCATTACAGTTCGCTGAAGACCGGTTTCTTACTAGTCCATACCTCTTGTGGAGTCCTATCCTTGAACGCTGATGAAGGTGATTTGTTGACCAGGTAACATGTTGTCTCCACCACCTCTACCCAGAATTCCTGTCCTAACCTAGCACCACTGAGCATGCTTCTTGTCGTTTCCATCAATGTCTTGTTCATTCTTTCCGCAACTCCATTTTGTTGAGGTGCATATGGAGCAGTGTTCTACCATCCTATACCACACTTCTTACAGAATTCTTCAAATTCCTTACTGCAAAACTATCCACCGTTATCTGTCCTCAGCACCTTTATCTTCTTCTCTGTCTAGTTTTCCACCAAAGCCTTGAATTCTTTAAACCTGTCAAAGACTTTAGATTTTTTCTTAACAAAATATATCCATGTATTCCTTGAGAAGTCATCTATAAATGATACATAGTATACAGACTTACCCAGTGATGGAACCTTCACAGGTCAAAACACATCACTATGCACAAGATCTAATATATGTTTCATCCTATTACCATCAGAGGGGAAACTCACCCAATTCTGCTTCCCATATACACCATTTTCACAGAAGTAAAATTCCAAAGAGCTATTATTCATACCTTATACCATACCATTACCATGAAGTATTCAAAGGCCCTTCTCTCCAATATGTCCAAGCCTTTTATGCCATAGCATGGTCTTCTCTCCAGAGACCACTAGATTTTCTGCTCCACTTTCAAGAACCAAAGAACTCTTGCACCCATCAACAACTGTGATACCTTGCAACTTGTACAGAGTTCCAGTTTGAACTCCCCGCATCAATACCAGTGCTCCCCGAACCATCTGCTAGGTATCCTTCTCGAACATTGTTTTTACACCTACATCACCCAATTTGCTTATAGAAATCAGATTTCTGGCCAATGCAGGAATATGTAGAACACCCGAAAGTGTTCTAACCCTTCCAACTTGCAACTTCAACTTTACATTTCCGCGACCAATGATTCTAGCCTTCCTACCATCCCCTAAGAACCACATCACAACCATCGTATTTCTCATAATCGCAGAACCACTCTCTATGGGGAGTGAAGTGAAAGGATGCACCTGAGTCAATCAACCATTCCTCATGATCTAGATGTGTACTTGAAGAAGCCAAGTACATATCCCCACCTTTATCTAAGATGGTTTTCGCCTCTGCAGAAGGAGCATCATCAAATCCCTTTCATTTATCAGAAGCTTTAGATTTATAGTCCCTTTTGTAGTGCCCTTCCTTTTCGCATTTCCAACACACCACCTTTACAAGTTTTCTTGGAGATTTAGATCTCCCTCTAGATTTAGATCTCCCACTTGATGACTCATTTTTTTTTCTATTATGGGACCATCCTCATACAGACAAGGCATCACAATTATGACTCTCCATATTTTTTCGTCTCATCTCCTCCGTCAGCAAGCATGAGACTATTTCATCAAATTACAAGGCAGCTGCATTACTACCTATTGCAATAACCAGACTATCCCATGAATCTGGTAGAGGACACAACAAACTGATGCACTTATTTTCATCTAAATTATAATATCAACATATGATAACTGACCTACCACAGTACTAATTGCATTCAGATGCTCTGTCACTGAGTCTCCATCTTTCATCCTCAGGTTATACAGCTTTTTTTGCAGGAACATTTTATTCACCAGAGACTTAGATTGGTACAAAGTCCCTAACTTGTCCCACAAAGCCTTCGTCATAACTTCCCATGATACATTCAACAATATTGAATCTGAGACACATAATCGTATTATGCTCCTTGCCTTTCAATCCAACTTCTTCCATTCTTCATCGAACACTCCTGTTGGTTTAGTACCCGGATCAAACCTCCATTAGAGATAAACTTATCACTAGATCTACAACTTATAAAAGAATCAGTTGTAGCTAACCATGGTATTCCTAGAATCAATGGGTGTCCTCCTAGATTATTATTGGGTGTTAAAATCATAAAGTAAATAGGATACTTGTAAGAAAATAAGGATCCAAATACATATTCTAACACACCATCAGGTTTGATAACAAATATATTTTCTAATTGTAATAGTGTAGATGTATATTGAAGATTAAGAAGTTTCAACTGGTCCATAGTTTGTTTACTCATGATGTTGGTAACTTCTCCTAAATCAATAAATTTGTTTAGAATATAAACACCATTGATTTGTGTTCTCATAATGGTATTTCATGGATCTATATATTCTTGGACTATTGTCTTTCATGTCATTATATTTGAAATTTTTCCAACTAACTAAATTCTTTAACTTTTTTTTCTTTTTCTTCCTGGTCTTTTTACTTAACTCCATGATTGTCTTTGAAAATATTCGTATTTATTTGATAGATTTTAATGAAATAATTTGTATACAAACATTCTTCATCTCATCTATCATATCATAATCAAGCAACACAATCGATTTCTCTACTCCTTTACCAATTTTCATTATTTTAGGAAAAGATGGGTTTTGAAAAGAAATTGAAGATTGTTCTATAATGGGAGTTGAGTTTATTGGAATATCAGCAGAATGTATAGGATTGGGTTTTTCCAATAAATTTATTTTAATGAGAAGATGTCTCTTTCTCAGAGATGTCATATTTTTCAAACTTCTGGATAAGAAATGATGGTGACCTTTTTTTCCAATACTCTACCAGATCTAAGTTGGACATTGTTTAGATCTAATGGAGTTATCATATAGGTATGAAAATTATGTCCTTCCGTGTTGTAAATAGGTTGTTAATTTTTATTGTTTGTATTAGGAAGTGGCTGAGAAGGTAGTTTATTTTGTTTTTTAGAAATGGTAGTGAAAGTTGTGGGTTTGGATGTTATGGTTGAGAGGGTTGAATGGGCATACGGAAATGATTTGGTGGAAAAATAGGGTAATGTTGAGGATATTGATGATGTTAATGGTATTTTCCATATGTATTTTTCCATCCTTGTACCCAAGGTTGAGGCCAAGGTTTCAAAGGCATGGGTGCAATCCAACTGATTTGTGATCGTTTTGCATATGTTAATGAACCTTGGGTCACACTCAACTACGGATTTTCCCATGGTCTCTTGGCAATAAAACAAAGAGGTTATACTTGGTTGGAATTAATTCCTCTTGATAGACAACTTTAAGACTGAGTATTGAAGGAAATTCCTTTGTATCGTGATTTTCTTCACATATGACAAAGAGTTCTACACTTTTTAAGTCAAGAGGGCATTCTTTCAAGGCACGCTTCTTTCTATATTTTTGACAAAGTACAGATAATGCAACATTTTCATATTTTTTCTTGTTTTGTACTTTAAGCGTATCTATTTGTTCACTAAGACTCCCCAAAATATAAGTTTTAAAGTTGTCAAGCAAATTTTCTATTTCAGCACTACTTACTTTCCTAGCTGCATATTTATTAATCCTAGATATAATAGGATCTCTTGAATTTTTCCCAGTTCTTGCCTTTCCTCTTGGAATGTGTATGAATAACTCACAAATATATCTAAATGATAACTAAGAAATATCTCCTGTACCCATCAGATTGCGAAGGTCTATCGACTCATATCTAATAGATTTTAGTAAGAGAGCTTTCAAAGTTTCTTCATGTAGATTATGCATTTTATCCCTTTCTACATTATAAGCAAACCTTTCAACGAAATATTCAAGATTTTCATCTTCCTTTTGCATCATTTTAAAGTCTTCATCTTTCAGATTATGAGGCATATAATATTCCCTATATTTTTATAGGGAAGCTGTTTTCATTTCTTCCCATGTTCTTATAGAGTGTTCTCCTAAGCCCAATAACCATTTCAATGTTCCATCCTTAAGAGTCATTGGAAACAATTTTAACTTTTTAGTATCAATCAAGTAGTCATAAGGTCTACAAAAACTTCAAACTCAAATAGAAATGTTTCATGATCCTCGTTTCTTAATCCATGAAATTAGGAAGGATGGAGGTTGAGACATTTTTTATTGCGGTTGTGGTATCTTCATTGAGGATGGGAAATCCAAAAGGCTATAGACCTCCTCTACCACCTCCTCTTCCTCTTCCCCTAGCTCTTCCACATCCTATATTTTGTTGTCTTCCACCTCCAATCGTAGGTTATTCACGATTTACATTATGTAACTCCCCTTCCCCTTCTCCTACCATTGTTGATTCCTCAAAACTAATGTAAGGTTCTAAAATTGTATTTTCTAGTTCCTCCTCTAGCTCTTCTGGTTCTTCTATCAATAGAATGTTAAAATAGGTTTCTTCTTCTTCGTCTTCACTAGGGATTTCTAGTTCTTTTCCTAGAATTTGTTCTCCAGTTGAACATAGAAGAATTACTCCTTTAGTTGGGGATGTAGGATATTCTTCTTCCATACTTCAGTTGAATAAGTTGGTTAATATTTAAGATGGGTTTCAAATCTAAGTACCTCAGAAAGTCTATGTCTGCCTGCAATTGATGGAATATGAGTTTGGCTGGTGTTATCACCTAGATTTAACCTTAGGCTAAAGGGAGGCAAGCTAGGGTAACCACAAACCACGCTTAACCATGTAGCTAGCCCTACTATGCCAGGAGAGAGCTCTCTCCTTAAGGATCTCAGTCAAAATGACTAGATCAGGTAAAGGATTTTAGGCTATGTATAGTAGCTCGAAATTTTTGATTGAATTTTGTCAATGTTTTGCTGGACCAGGAGGAGCTGGGCAGTTTAGGTATGGGAAATTAGGTCAGAAATGCAGGGTGTTCTATGGGACAAGGTAGGCATAGGATTTAGCACTTTAGGTTTGATGGTGTGAGGTGTTTAAGACTGATGAGGAGCTAAGAAGGGCATGTGACAATCATGGATCCTTCTTAAACAGTAGAAAACATGAAATTTTGACTGATTTCCCAAGGCAGGGCACTGATACAATGGATTCTACCTATCAAACTTGAAAACATTCAACTAGAAGAAATGAAATGAATGATGACATACACAAAACATGTAGAAAAATGATCACAAAAGAATAAAATATACTAAAACTCCATACCACAGGGATCCCATAAAAATATCCGCAACTCTTTTTAATCTGCTTGCCAAACTACTTATAATGATGTACAATCAAGCTCTAAGCATCCAACTGAGTCCAACCTCTCACAAAGAGAAATAAGAAGAATATATAGACAAGCGTTCAACCTCCTTCCATCTTCAGGGGTCAAATCCCTAAGATGAGGAGCTGATATAATTGATACTAAACAAGGAACAAGAATATAGGCATCATCAACAACTTGCCTCTAAAAGTGAAAAATTGATTCATTTGACTTCAAACTAACTCCTAAAGTAATGAATCTACCGCTACAACCTTTTAACCATCATATTTACAAGCCATGACATCATTTACGATAGTAAATCATCCACCATTAGAAAGAATCCATTATCATAGTCAAAAACTGGAAAAATAAGCATCTTGACCAAAATTTTCTCTACGTGCTACGCCACTGGCTCAACGCGTAGTCCCACTTTTAGGTCCCTTTGGAAGGCCTTCCCGGAATATAAATTGGGCACATGATAGCTTATTGGAAAGGTATTCAAGTCTACTTTCCAGAAGACCTAGCGTTTCAAGGCTACTTCTATTTGTCCAAAAAGTGGCAGAAAGGTCATTTTTAGGATTTGTTTTGACCTTTGGGTGGCCCAATTCTACTCCAAAAACTTTGAAACTTGCTAGGGTGCATGTCCTCACTGTAATGAATCCAAAATTTCAATCCATTTGTCCATTGGGTGCCCCTAGGAAAATCACACTGCCAGTGGCACTGCGCGTCTACACCATTTTTCTGTGTGTCAAATCTCCAAAAATTGCAAATGTTAGAATTTTTTCAAAATTTCCCCAAAATTTGTGAAGCCTCACCATCACATGCTCTGATGAGTCAAGGAAGCCTCAGCCAACATTCTAAGTCTATCCTCCTTTTTCTTGTCCTTCAAGGCCCGCCTTGACCTAGCTTTCATCTTCTTGATCCTTATGTTGCAAATCCTATTGTGAGTCCTGTAATGATAGGCCATGTGTCTGAGCATCTGATTATCTCTATTGGCCTTTTGTAGCAGCTTCTCAAGGTGTAGGTTGACTCTCTCTAGCCAAGTCTCCCTATCATTTTTTATCTCGTGCTCAATAGGGGTCAAAGTGACTTGTGTTTCTTTGTCACTTTGTCATTTTTCCTTGAGCACTTCCAGCTCCATGAGGACTAGTTTGTCACTCAATTGTTTATTTTCCTACTCTAAGTATGCGATGACCTACATAGCCTTCTCTAAGTTTTCCATTAGAGCCTGCACTTGAGCCTCCTTTTCATGTATGATGATGTATTTTATTGTCTCCCTCTCTCGAGCCTCTAAGTCAATGATCTCAATGCCATGCTACTCAAGCTCATCATGTTCTACCAAGTCAGAGTCCCTTTCCTCCTCATCATCAAGGTCTTTCTCCTATCCATGTTTGCAAGGTATAAAGTTGTACACTCCTAGAAAGGGATAAATGGAATGAGTGGGAGTCTTTTAGGAGTGAAGGGACGTACTAGGGTAGATTGGACAGTGAAGGGTAAGATGTGAATTATGAGAGTGAGGGAGGGGGGGTTTAGAATGAGAGGATATAATGAGGGGATATAGATGAGGGAATAGGTAGTGATGTAGAGAGGGGTTTTGAGTTCTAATGATAACTGATGGGAAGGAAAAAAAGGGTTTTAGGTTTTTCTTAGAATGAATAGACTAAAACTAGGGTTTGATTTTAATTATGAAGAATGTCTCTTATGACCTTCATATGCAAACAAAAAATGAAGGAGAGGATGGTAACTTACTTGAAAAGAGGGAAAAAGAGAGAAATTTGAAGATTTTTGAGGTTTTGAAGGTTTGGAGCCTTTCTCTTCAACGCACAATGCCATTGCCCAAATGTGTAGGGCCAGGCCCAACGTGCAACGCTAGTGTAAAATAACACTATGAAATTTTTCCAAACGTGCAACACCGGCCCGAATGCACAGGACCAACTCCTAAACGCACAAAGCTTTTTGTAGGCCACTTTTGTAGGCCTTTCAGGTGTCCCAATTGGGCCTGGGATAGCTCGTTGGAAAGCTTGTCGAGTATACTTTCCAGAACATCTTGAGGTTTCAACATGGAGCTCATTTGGCCTATCAAAAGCTCAATCTCCCAATACTAGTAAAAATGTGAAGAATAAGGCTGCCAAAATGCAGAGTGTTGTTTCAATCAATCTTAGGAGCTCTTCATCAACTCCAAATTGAGCTCATGATAGCTCATTACAAAAATCTCTATATCTAGTTATCATTTCACTCATCAAGAAAGTCATTTGGCTATTCCATCTAGGAGAAAAAGTTATTTTCCCAAGGTCACTCCAGAAGTGCAGCAACTCTCCTGTGGCAAATTATTGTTTGGACATTTCTCCTAAACCATGAGACCTGTGTAATAACTTAAGGAGGTTTAGCTTCCTGGTTCTATTATGGACAAAAACCTCTCTCACTTCTGTCAAATTCATCTTTTCTTGCTCATAAACATCATTTGAATAAAACCTATCCTGATGTGTGGAACGAGGGATTTGTAGAAATGAAGGGAGATGAAGGGGATGAGGGGCTTATAATTTCTTAAGAAAATTTGGGGGAAGTAGGGAGGGATGTTATGAAATAGGGGAAAGTGGAATTTCAAGGATCAAGTGAGGGGAGGGGGTCCGACAAGGAAAAACACAGGCCTAATGTAGAAAAGTGTCAAATTGTAGCAGTAGGCAAGGGTTTGTGGGAAAATAATGAATTTGAGGGATATCAGTGATGGTAAGTGTTTAAGAAGGTATGTTAAGGATATGGGAAGGTGTATGACCATCAAGATAGAAGTTTTGTTGATGATTTGATCATCCAAGAAAAATTACCTTCAAAACCCTAGGAGAGGTAAATGAGCCTTACCTAAGCACAACTGAAGCACAAACAATGTGTAAAATGACCCATTGGAACATGAAATAATGATGAAAACTCTTCGAATGATGGTACACTCAGCTGAATGGTGACATGGACAAATATTTGGAAAACTTAGGAAGAAGTGAAAACAATCCTAGACCTAATACCTAGTGACCAAATTTTACTCGAAGACTCATTGAAATGAAAGAAATTTGGCATTGACACCCTAAGACGACTTTGTAGGACCATGCTTCAGCGTTGGTGGAAGGCTTCAAATACTGACACTAACAGGTAGATGATGTGGAACTACGAGGTTGTGGTGGCGTGACTGGCGATGTTGGAATCAAATTCCTACCGCTACTTGCAAATCTACCTCTAGAATCTATTTTCCTATGCATATCATTTTTAGTATTATTATTATTTTTGAATGAAAAGAAAAAGGAAAAATAATCCTATATACACTTCGCTCGTAATGATGCCAAAATGTTTGGTAATTTAATTGATGTTAAATTACTTACATGGATTATCAACTAGGGCTACAAAATTGATGAAATGTATGTGCATTATATGTTCAATGAGTCTTTTCCACTCATGCTATTCCTCAGATAATTTGAGATATCAAAATGCACATGTTTCCCTAAAACTATAGAAGTAAATAAATCACTCATAAAAATGGAACCAATTTTATTTCTCTTACTTCAAATAATGATCAAACTCTTCCTAAAATAAAATTCACACTTAATATAAAATCACACTCACACGTTTCTTGAATAAGATCATTCACATACTTGCTTTAAAATGAAATCACTCTTGCTTATAAATAAAATCACACTTGCTTAAATCAAAATCATAGTTGTTTATAAGTAGAAACACACTTTCTTAAATGAAAAACACACTTGCATTCAAATGAAACTACCCTTGCTTATAACACTATAAATCAATCTGCTCCAACAAAAAGAACTATTTTCTCCGCAAATGAAAATCCTATCTGTATCACTACAATGTTAGGCTTTGTACTCTGTACATTTGCACTAGAAATATCTATTCTCCTGAACAATGAAATGATTAGATAACGTGCTAAGAAATAATCTTAAACCTATATCTAGCAACGAAAACTTAAATAATTAAATGAACTCATATAAATCTACAAGAAACATAAAATGAATTGCTAACTGTAAAAAAAATGAAAACCTTATTATCTCGAGGGGGGGCTCCTACGATAAGAAGGTATCACTATAATGGGTTCATGATATGATCAAGCACAAATTGAGATAGCACAGTAAGAAAGTGGAATGAAATAGAGTTTGTATAATAAAACAGTTTTTTTACAAAGAAATCAAGTCTGTCTCAGCTATGTGGAGAGGCATATTTATAAAAACCTTATGCAATAAATGTTTTAGAGAATTACGCCTATGATAATCAATATTATCTATAATTAATTGTAAAATATAAGATATTGTGATCTTCTCATGATTTTCTATCAACGCAGCAAATGATGAGGTGAAAAATTTGCATCTCGCTCGCTTGATTTTCCTTCTACATTGTCTGAATTATCATTTCACCGAGTTGCTAGGGTGCCTTCTTTATCGATCTAGCTTATGTAATAGGAAAAAATCATTGTCTCAGGTAATTTCCAACTACCCATATGACCTATTTCTCGGCTAAAGCTTGGACTTAGCTACAGAAACATACATCAGCTGCAAAATCATTGTAATTCAGTAGCTTAGGTATATATTACGTTAAATAATAAATACAAATGATATTTATGAAATAGAAGATGATTATATACCTTCTATGCTTTCAACCTTGTAAAATGATACTCAAATTGTAGTTATGAAGGTCAAAAAGGGAGGAATGGAGTGAAAACGAGTTTTCAAAAAGAAGCAAATGGGAGCTAGCCATAGAGGCAAGAAGAATTCCATAGAATAGGAGGAAAATACTAATGGAGCATATGAGATCAGATCTACGTAAAGGCATAGGTTGTCTAGTGAGAACACTATAATTGAGGGTACCTAATTAAATATCCTATAAAAGAGGACAAGCCACCATATGAAATTATCTAGTCATGTTCATAGACACCATCATCATCATCATCACCACAAGGGGAAAATGATGGAGTATGTACCAACAGAATTCAAGAAATTAAAAGCTCCGACATTTGATGGTCAGGTGAAGAAAGCAGAAGATGTTGAAGCATGGTTGCGTCAGATGAGAAAGTTTTTCATATTTCATGGTTTCCTGGGATGAGAAAGTTGATATTTGGTGGGAACATTTAAATAACTTGAAAGGCATAAAAGAAGGGGATGTTTCATGGAAATAATTTGAGGAATACTACAGAGACTATACTTGTTAAAAGGTATTTTGACAGCAAATCCAAGGAGTTCTATGAAATAAAAAAAAGGGAAAATGTGCGATGAAGAGTATATATATTACTAAATTCCTGGAGGAGTTATGGTGTGTGCCTTACCTCAAGGATGAGAAGACAAAAGTTCAAAGGTTTATCAATGGGATACCACAATCATTCCAATACATAACTAAATTTGATGAGCCACAGACCCTAGAGGAAATAGTCAGAAAGCTCAAGCATTATTGTAAGTAATTTAGTGTAGGACAACTTTCAAGAGTGATTGTAAGGTGAGAGGTGGTCCTAAATACAAGGAAAAAGAGGCATAAGAAGGATTAGAGGCCAAAAGCTATAGATAAAAGAAAGCATGACTCCAACCAACCAATGCTGACCCAAAAAAAAAAAAAAACTATATGAATAAAGGCCAAACTACCCCAATGAAAAGAGAAGAGGCCAATATATATGATGGAGGACCATATAAATGTTTGAATTTTATGGAGAATCACCTGAGGAGGGATTTCCCACATCATAAAAGTGATGGATCAAAAGTGTATAAAGTCCGAGTGGCTAAGCTAGTTCAAGAGGTGGCCTAAAACATTCCCATAATCTACCTAGTGTTGGAAAACATACAAG
This sequence comes from Pinus tabuliformis, assembly GCA_031772625.1. Classification (NCBI taxonomy): domain Eukaryota; kingdom Viridiplantae; phylum Streptophyta; class Pinopsida; order Pinales; family Pinaceae; genus Pinus; species Pinus tabuliformis. Next base: position 420,966,299 of record CM062810.1, read on the forward strand.
TTGACCACCACAAATCCGTAATTGAGATGGAAGGTATGATTTAAGATAAAATTATAGTTATATTAGCCTAGAAATTGTTGAACAATGTTTATTTCCTAAAGAAGTACATGAGGAATCATCATTGGTCTAGTTGGTCATGAGAACAAAAAGGTAAGTGGAGATATATGCAAAATCATGCCCAGATAAAATTATAGTTATATTAGCCTAGAAATTGTTGAAAAATTTATATTTCACATAGAATTGCATGAGGACTTATTTCTGCTCTAATTGGCCACATGAATGAAACATTAGGTGGAGCATTGGGTAAAGGCATTCCCATTAGACCTGAGTGTCATGCCACCAGCTGCTAATATAAATGTATTGTAACTAGGGGATTATGATTCATGATTCAGAATGGATTGGTTGTTCTTGCATCACACGAAAGTGGACTATCATGAAAAAGAGATAAAATGGCTTGATGATATTAGAACGAAGAGTGTTGAAGGGAAAATTAAATCCCATATCAATAAGGCTAATCATTGCAGTGCTGGTGAAGAGGAGTTTCCAAAAGGGATGAAAAATATTCACAATTCAAATCAACAATAGTAGAAGAAATGACAACAACAATAGTTTATTAGAGCACCCAATGTTGGAACAATTTCAAGATGAGTTTCTAGAAAATGTTCCTCATTTTCTTCCTAGGGGAAGCTCCAACATCCAAGGCTCCATAGAGAATAATTGAACTAAAGTTGCAACTCAACCTGATGCTGGACAAAAGCTACATAAGGCCAAGTGTATCTCCATGGGGGGAAATAGTCTTCCTTATGAAGAAAAAGGGTGGAACACTTAGGTTATGCATCAATTACATGCAACTGAATAAGGTAATCATTAAGAAACGGTATCCCTTGCCAAATAATTGATGACATATTTGATAAATTTGAAGGTGTTATAGTCTTCTCCCAAATTAATTTGAGGCCAAGATATCATCAAGTCTGCATCAAGGACAAAGACATCCATAAGATAACTTGTAGGATGACGTATGGGCATTATGAGTTTGTGGTATCTCCCTTTGGGCTTACTAATTCCTATGGAACTTTTATGTTCTTGATGAATAATGTGCTACATCCTTATTTCGATATGTTTGTAGTCATCTTTGTTGATGATATGTTGTTCTATTCAAAAACCAAGGAGAAGCATGAAGAGAATTTAGAAAAAGTGTTACAACAGCTAAGAGAGCATAATATTTAAGGAAATATTAGTAAATGTGGCTTCTAATAGTCACAAGTCCATTATTTGGGACACATTGGCTCAAAGGAGGGTGTAGTCATTGATCTAGAGAAGGTTAAAGCCATCATCGTTTGGTCAACATCAAAGAATCTTACTAAAATGACATCCTTATGGGACTTGTAGGTTACTATAGGATATTCCTTAAAAATAAATCTATTATTGGATATCCAATCACAAACTTACACAAGAAGGGGAAGAATTTCAAATGGATACTTGATTGCTTGGAAAATTTTGATTAGTTGAAGAAGTTACTAACCAAATCACAAATTATAAGAATAGAAGACCCAAATAAAGACCTTGTGGTGTGCACAAATGCCTATAAGGAGGGACTTGGTGGATTCTTAGTGTAAGAATTCCAAGTGGTTTGTTGTGAATCAGAAAAGGTAAATGAGCATGAGTAGAACTATGTAAACCATGACATGGAGCTAGCTTCCATTATCCATGCACTAAAAATGTGAAGGCATTACATCCTTGGAAAAAGATTCATTTTAATGATTAACAATGGAGGATTGAAGTACTTGGCTGATCAACCTAAATTAAATTCCATGATATCTGTATGGATAGCTAGACTTAAGAAGTTTGATTTTGATTTTAGATACATTAAAGGAAAGGAAAATCAAGTGTCTGCTACACAGTTAGAGGTTACAAATGAATCATATATCATCTATAAATTCTTATGGAAGGATGGTGTTAGGGACATGGAGTCATATTCGACAATAAAATCCTTTTTGGTTGTAGAACCCTTGTCATTCAAACATGTCCTAAAGCCAGGTTCTAGCTCACAAACTCCTAGGGATCTCTCAAGCCAAGCTTTTGTGGTGTGACATTCATCAGACACCCTATCTCTTAAGGTCATCGATATTTATATCACAATAAGGATAATTTATTATAAACGATGGGAATTTAGGTGTTGATTTAATGGCTTATGGTCCTCAAATTCTACTGTCTATGATTGGGCTCGTCAGAATTGCAATGAAAATTTAGATCTGTTATTTTTTTTTTTAAAGGATACTTTGTAGTGGTATTCAAGGATATTGAAGACTTAAGTGTACAAAAAATATTTGACTTAAGTCACTAGGTGACAAGTCACCCTAACAACAACTTGATGGCTATTGTTGTCTTAGATCTAAACACAAATAGAAAACCTATAGTAAAATAAGATATAACCCAAAACAAAAAGCAACAATATAAAGAATGCAGTATAATAACCCAATTGGAAAGCCAATTTTAAATTAATTAATCATTTATTGATAACACCTAATGAAGAAAATCTATAGATATGTATGTAAGTCCCTCTCCTTGGGATGGTTTCTTTGATATCCTTGATGCTTCGAAAAATCAGTTCTCTCTCTCAAGGTGTAAAACCCAAACAAAAGTGAAGAACTAAAAATGGGAGCTCAAGAAAAAGGACGATAATGTTCATGACGCTAATGACCATGGTGAGGAATGAATGAAACCCTGCCTTTAAAGTATGAAGTTAATCTCACAAATGGAGAATAATAAAATATTATTAACTAAATTCAGATCTAAATACTTGGAATACTTTATTATATTTATTGGAGAGGGAAAAGGAATTTAAAATGGTTAAATTCCTTTATTTAGAAATAATTAACGAAGAAAATGATTTATTAATTATTTCGCAAGAAACAAGCCATGAAATCAAAATAAATATTAAATAGTAATTTAATAAGTTTGTGAGAGATATTTTGGCGAAAATCACATGGAATACCATTTGTCGATGCGTTTCGAACCAACTAGTGTGGTTCATCGTCAGGACAAGTTGAAGAAATAGATCTAGCCTAGCAAGTTAAATTGTCTGAGCAGAGCCTCCAACCGCTAACCTGACCAACGGCTACTTTGACTCTAGGACCGGGGTCAAATTTATTTTATTAATTTAATTAGTAATCTCTGGGATCAATTTTTTTTTAATGGGTATTTAGTTCAAAAAATATTATAAAAATTATAAGTTAATTAGTATTTAAAGGAAATCTAGTTAAATAAAGGGCCTTATAATATATGAATAAATTGAATAAATATATAAAATAATTTTATTTAAAAGAATTATTAAAAATTATAAGTTAATTAGTTATATAAAGGGCATTATAATATCAGAATAAAATAAAGTAATATCAAAAGGATGCTAGGTTAGTTAGAAAAATATTTAAAAAGTATAACTTGATTAGAATTTAATTGGAAAATCAGTTAAATAAATTATAAGTATAAATAAAATATATATATAAAAGTAATTGAAAAGGGTGAATATTTAGAAGAATTAATAAAACTAAAAGAAAGTTAGTACCAAAGGACCTTATAAGTTATAAGAATTGAGAAAATTAACACTCTAATATATATATATATATATATATATATATATATATATATATAAAGAAATAAACAAATAATAATAATAATAAAATAAATAAATAAATAAATAAAATAAAAATAATAAATATAAAAAATAAAACTAAAACTAAAAATAAAATAAAATAAATAAATATATATATATATATATATATATATATATATATATATATATATATATATATATATATATATATATATATATATATATATATATATAGATATAAAACAAACCTAAGGAGGAGGGCGGAAAAATGACTAGGAAGGGAGTGCTGGGACCCAACACCTACTGATTTTCCAGCCATCCTCCCTATTGATATTGCTTGGCCTCTTTTCAATCTCAATCGCTTCCCTAAATTTACGATGATGGAAATGTGAAACCTTAGCAATAACACTAGCCTCCTCAATATAAACATGATGATTGGTTTTCTCAACATGTTCAGCTAAAGCGGAAGACTTAGCTCTCCTATGCTTAAGGTCCGCTGCATGCTCGCTAATCCTTTGATTAATGGAGCGACCGGTATCCCCAATATAGGGGGTCCCACAGGAACAAGGGATCATATAAACACCTTTCATATCCTTAGGGTTGACAGGATCCTTCACCGATCTGAGGGACATACAAATGGGGTTCAGGGGCCTAAAAGTCACAGGGATACTATGCTTCCTGAGAATCCTTCCAATTCTATCAGTGGCCCCCTGAACATACGGAAGATGGACACCTGGAATTCGTTCCTTCGGTTCCCTTTTTGTCAGATAATTCTTGGAAGCTTTAAGGAAAACCCTCTCACCCATGTATCTACTATAACCATTCTCAACAAAGACATCAAGCAGATGGGATTTTTCTTTCTCAAAGCTTTTCTTGTCTGAGATCCTTAGGGCCTGAGTAGCAAGGGTATTGAGAACACCCATCTTTTGAGCCAGGAAATGGTGGGAACTAGCATGAAGATACTGCTCCGTATGAGTTTTCTTCCGAAAAACTTGATGGGTGAGGGAGCCATCACTATTCTTAGAAATAAGAATATCAAGGAATGGAAGGCATCCATTAACTTCCTGCTCCTTAGTGAACTTAATGGCTGAGGATTGATTGTTGAGATGATCAAAGAAGAGATCAAGCTCAACCTGGCCATGAGACCAGATGACATTGGTGTCATCCACATACCTTTTCCACAGCTTTGGCAAAAGCCGAGAAGAGTTCAGAGCCTTGGACTCAAAATCCTCCATAAACAGATTGGCAACGACAGGGGAAAGGGGGGAGCCCATCGTAACCCCACAGGTTTGCTTGAAGAACTCTCCCTCAAAACTGAAGAAGGTGGAGGTGAGACAGATCTCAACTAACCTGGCCGTGTCAGGATCTATTAGGCGGTTAATCACCTCCAAGGCCTCATTAATAGGGATGAGAGTGAACAGGGAGACAACATCAAAACTCACAAGAATGTCCCCAGGTTCAAGCTTAATGTCCTTGAGTTCTTCAATAAAGGAAGCAGAGTCCATTACGAAGGACTCTGTATGACTGACTAAGGGCTTAAGCTTTAACGCAAGGAACTTCGCCAGAAGGTAGGTAGGACCTCCAATGGTGTTGACAATGGACCTTAAGGGGGCTCCTTCCTTGTGAATCTTGGGGAGACCATAGATTCTAGGAGTAATAGGGTTGCTTTCAATGAAATAGAAATAAGAAAATTCAAATAAATAATGATTTACTTAAATATTCATAAGGGAATTAGTCAAGTGGGAAAAGGAATAATTATTAAATAATGATTTAATAATCATTCCTAGAGAGAATTAAATAAATAATGATTTATCTAATTATTATCATGGGTTTTTTCCATTTAAATCAGAAAATAATTTTACAAAAGTGGTTTATTAAATTATTTTCCACAATGAAAGTGACTTTACTATGGTAAAATCAAATCTACATGGTATATTTCGATCCACCTAGTTAGAAATGGTTAGGTGATCATTTTTTAGTGATATCAGTCCATGGTTCTAGAGCCATACACACCTTTCAACTAAACCACTATTTCTGGAGTTCAAGCATCCTTCCATGATATTTCGAGATACTCTAGTATACAAAAGATTCTTAAACTCACCCCTCCAATGGATTCAACCAAACTTCCTCGAAGATATTAGTGACTGTTTCATCAAATTAGATATTGAAAGACTAGCTAATGTTTTAAGTGTATGATTACCATATAAAATCATCCTCAAGTGAGCTAGTAAGGAATATCTTCAATCATTAGATGATGAAAACACTAATTTTAGGTGTAGGCAACCTGGGCACCTTAAAAAAGAACACCTTTTTTCAAATGGATTTTTTGATTCACAGAAGTTGATAAAATATAATAAATGATGACAATATCAGAAGGTGTCAACAAGTGCCAAGAAACCGACAAGCCAAAAGAAGGCCTTCTCTCAATAGTAAACATCAACCCCTCATCAAGATCCAGTGAAAATCGATGAGGATTTGCCTTATCCCCCAAAATTGGAGAATCTTTTAGCAAAGGATAATGCAAAAACATTAACAATAATCATGCCCACAATTAGGGGATAGAAGCACATTGATGATTCTAACAACTCAGATTCTGATGAAGAAATTTTGAGCTCAGTTGAGCTCGTAGCGATGGAGCTTGCTAAAAAAAGAGGATATGGATTTATCCTTAGTTGTATATGAAAACTCTGTAGGTTGGATTGATGTTCATAGGATAAAGGGAAGAAAGGATAAACCCATAAATAATTATCATGTGTGACATTATAAATGTTGTAGATGTTATCTAAAGCTTTTGTCTTCTTGATGTAACCAACTTTCTTGATTTAATAGAACTTAACTTAAAACAAAAAGTCATTAAATACACTTTGTAAAAATATAATTGTTTACTTATAATTAAAATAAAAAGAGATTTAGGTTTTATGAAAAGAAAGTTAATGTAAATAATTAGCAATTTTAAATTTGATACTAACACCATTTAATAATTCAACTTATTCAAACTATCTCATACTATCTCATATATATTAGTTGTTAATATTGTGCAAGTAAATGAGAAATAATATATATACATATGGAGATTATTAATCTTAATAATGTTGTCAATTTGTTTTTGCTAAAAAAAATATTTACAAAATCAAAGACCATTGAAAGATACATACATATATATCTATATCTATATATATATATATATATATATATATATATATATATATATATATATATATATATATATATATATATTATTTCCTTCTCTATTTCTTTTCTTACCCTAATTTTATCAATATAGTATTAAAATAATATTATATATTATTTAATATATAATTAAGACTAATTAGTTAATTATAAACTATAATATATATAACCTTAATAATTATATATTATAATAAATATAATTATCATAACTTTTATGCTATGATTTATGTTTCTTTTTTTCTAAGATAGGTAGGTCCTTTCTTTTTCATTAATTTCATAAACGGAAATTACATCCACATGAAAATAGTTAGGCGGCCTCAACTTGCCTAGAGGGAAACCAAGTCTATTGGTTTCCTAACAGCATGATAAGCCATGTAGAAACAAAAAATAATAAATCTATCCAACCAAGCCAAATATGTATGATTGTCTTTAAACTTCCTATACTCTAGATACCACAAAACATAACTAACAACATACTGAAATTTAAATTCTTCCTACATATAGAAAAGGAAAAACTATCGGTATAGCTATCAAACTAGTCATTATCATCGGCACACTCCACCGAGTTAGGTCCTTAGCAGCGGAACACAGAAGCTCTATCTCTAGTATGCATGGGATGTGTTCTTCAATGCGACGTAGCCTACAATCCTACTCTTGCAGTTGGAACTGGATTTTTTGAAACTCCTTTTTATAATTAGGAAACTCGTAAACAATCGTTTCCTTTCCCATGGAGATATGCCCCAAGGCTTTCGCCAGAATACTTTTCATTGATCAGTACAACAACAAAGTCTTCCTAAACTTTGTGGTTTTACCTCAAGAGTGCCCTGAATCCATAACAAAGACCAACAAATCCTCCACATCCATGTCCATCATGCATGCCTACTTGCTAAGATCCTCTTCCAATTCTTCAATTAACTCATGAATCTCTTCTGAAGTTCCCTCATGATATGTCGTGGCTGTATCATTTATGATGCTTGAGACCATTTTGTGAAATCGTGCTAGGCCCCCAGAGGAGCTGGGTTGCCTAGGTGTCAGAGACCCCATAGTTCTTTCGCCACGACCCCTCAAGCTTGAGCCTCATTTACCTCTTGTTGCAGCTAAACAAGCCATCCTCCTAGACCTACAATTGCCTAGATAATCTAAAAATAAACTTTTAATCACCTTAGATGGCAACTGAAACCCAAAATCACCTAGCTTCGAAGGAACGCTACCGAGTCACAAACCTACCAAAGGACATAAGTGAGACAAATATTATTGGAACAAAGCCCAAAGAGTCACCCCATGCCTTATCAAATTCTGACTTTTGGTGCAGACATACAAAAATAGATACGTTAACCCCATTAAGCCATTAGGTCATCCCATCCTCTCAAGGATTCGATGGGCCCTTTTATCGACTAATGCAACCTTTTGCTAAAGCCCAAAGGGCACGGTCATTAGACCACCAGCCCACAAATTTTGTAACCGACCCTAAGGGTGGGATAGAGTAGAACCATAAAAGGAATAACCACATTCAGGACAGAAGGAGACCAAAGATTACAGACGTGGGGAAACTAGGAAACCTTAATACATGCTTCAAATTCCATACACATACATATATTTTCTCAAAAACCATCTTCCTTTGAGACTTCGATGACTAAAACTAGACAAACCATAGCCCAACAAGTAGTAAGAATGATGCATGGGGGCACTGCAAAGAGAGTAGACCACATACATGTTTACCAATGCGAGGAGAATCCGAGACTGGAGGCATGTCTAGAGACCCTTTACGAGTTGAACTTGCACCAAACCATGAAGCCGAGCACCCAAACACCATAAGAGCAAGCTCTTGTCGACTGGAAAATTGCCAAACTCACACTCGGAGGTTTTGAAATTCCTCCAAACACTAAAGCCTTTGCCACCTTCCGCTATGGTAATTACTCTCTCCATTCAAAGATCCACCGCTCCATATGCCTTATGGATGTGTAGGTGGTGAGGAGCTACCTCAAAAAGACTCCATTAATCACCCATCGTGATACTAATGTCCAACTCACACCCTGCTCAAGGATATTATAATATACATTTTATTAATGGTAAATTAGTTAAATTAAAATAAACATTAATATATATATATATATATATATATATATATATATATATATAAAAGATTATATTAATATAGATACTAATATATTTTGATTTATTATAAATAAATAATATCCATGTAAATTAATTAGTTCTAATTATCATATATGTTGTTGTAATATATTAAATATTTTCATGTTCTTTTACTTTGGAAATGATTTAAACCATTTTTAAGCTTAATAATGTTAAGCAAACTACGAAGCTTAACCAAAAAACTTTAAAAAATGAGTGTTTTATTTGTAATTTATATATTTTTATTTTAAAAAATAAATAATATATTTTGTTACTATAAAATAAGATAAGAATTTCAAAATTTTATAGTTAAAAAGTTAAATAATACAAAATCAATGATAAATCTAATGCTATGATTTTGAGTTTAACATGGATTAATAATATTAAAAAAATATAATTATATTAAAAAATTATATAATAGAAAAATAAATATATATTATTATTATGAAATCTATTTCTATAAATAAATGTTAATAAGTTGATTTTTGAGAAAATATAATCATAGGAAAAATAAAACTTATTAAAATATTAAAAGTAAAACAATTAATATGTTCAATTGGTGAAAAAATTGAGAAGAAAAAACTAATAGATAAATTTTACCAAACTTTTTATGTGAGAGATTCTTAAGAAAAATTCGTCCTCGACTTTATCTGTAAATAAGAATATCCAGCAATATTTCAATTAAAAGAAATTGGCAGTTTGGTCTTAAAAGTTTCCTAAAATTTTTAAAACAAAAAAATATATATTGAAAATTACATCAAAATAGTATAAATTTGTAATAAAATGTTAAGATATTAAAGAAAAATGTACATCAACATATCTATATCAACATCACCCTTTTATGCACCCTGTTCTATAGTATGTTTAAACTTGTATCAACAACACCCTTTTATTTATGTGGTATGTTTGATATTCATACTCGTTTATCTATATACTACATTCCATAAAATTCATATATAACAAGCATAATTCAAATGGAAATATCCCATAAAATAAAAGAAAAATCACAAAATAAAAATTATTCATAAAATTTATATAAACATATCGAAACAAGGTATTCATAAAACTTATTCGACATAATTTTATAATTCTCACATATCAAAAAGTTTTATTTCCGTTGCATTTTTCCAAATATAATAAACTCATTTCCAGTCCAGTTATGATATATTAGTTTCCAGCTACTCCACTTTTGATACATCAAGATGTATCGTTGATAAACACATTAATTTATCCATTGTGTTAATTCACACTCTCATTCTCTTGTATCTTTGAACATATTTTACTTAGAAAACACTAGTTCATATGCAATCGTGCTGGTTGGCATGAAAAGCATGGGTTGCCATAATGTTAAAGTATTGGATATCTTGAATCTCAATCTTAAAATGAACAACATCAATAAATTCATATAGCTATCTTCTACGAGTTGAAATCACCAAAAAAAAAAAAAAGGTAAAAGGTACATTTTCATTTCTAGTACATGTTTATGTTGAAAGTGTTAAAAAGGCTTTTAAGCTTGTATTTCTTTTTCTTACAGGAAGATTTAATGAATAATCGCATGTACTAATTTCTTATATTATAAAAATAAAGATATGGAAATATTGACTTGAAAGTTTTAGCAAATGTTAGAATATAATTTCTTGTAAGTTGTATACGATCTTTGGGGAGTTATTAATGTTAGTTTTTATTGGTTTTCATATTTTCTAATCATCGATTGGAATATACGGAAAATTATGTGTTTTTATGTCAACATTTTCAAGGAATCGATGTTGTTTTAGGAATTTAGTAAGATGTATTGTAGCTTTTGAAAAATAATTTATCTTGTGGGAATATTTTTTAAGAGTATTTAGAGCATAACTAGTGTGAAATTCTCTTTATATTATTTAAATATTTTTTAAGATTATTTAACAATATCAAGACATTAATGAGCATATTTAAACAAAATTGAACTAAAAAAATGTTTTCTCGTTGATCCTGTGACGCCCTTTCTTTCTTTCACAAACTCAAAATAAATATTCATAAATAATAAGTGTTTGAAAAACTTGTCCCCCAGATGTCGACTTAATCACATGGATTTGAAGAAATTATAAGGATTATATTTCCATTATCTCTAATAAACTAGTGAGTTTATTATGTCTCTTTATTGACCTTCCAATTTATATAGGTTGTCTTTCTCTATACATATCAATTCTTGTTGTCACACTATGGTAGGCCACTCAATGCCCATGCTGAGTAAGAACCACACCAATGACATAGTCGGAGGCATCTGTTTCAATCTCAAATGGTTGTTACAGGTCAGGTAATGTGAGCACTTGTGCAGAATAGAGGTGATTTTCTTAACTCAAGGAATGCTTGTTGTTGGGTTTCCAACCAAACAAACTTTGGTTTCGCTCCACCCTTCGTGACTTGACCTAAAGGCTATGTGATATGAGAGAACCCAAACACGAACCTACGATATAAATTGACAAGACCCAAAAAGTTGTGAAGCTTTGTTAGAGTGGTTGGCCAATCCCAAATGAATTATATCTTAGATGGGTCCACATGTACACCCTGATCATCAATGATTTACCCTAGATATTGAACCTGGGTCAGGCCAAAGGTTCATTTCTCCAAGTTAGCACATAGCTTGTGTTGGCGCAGGGTTTGAAGAACATATCGAATATGGTGGAAGTGCTCTTCCCAATTATGGTTGAAGATCAAGATGTCATCTAGGTACACCACCGCAAATCCATTGGTGAAGGGTCGAAATATGTCATCCACCAATCTCATAAAGGTTGCAAGGGTGTTCATCAATCCGAATGGCACGACCAACCATTCGAAAAGGCCCTTCTTAGATTTGAAGGTAGCCTTCCACACATCGGAGGGTTCGATAGGCACCTGGTGATAAACTCACTTCATGTCAATCGTGTTGAAATATTTGGCTCCCTTGAACTAGTCTAGAATGCCATCAATGTGTGGGATTGGGTACTTATTCTGGAAAATGATATTGTTAATCACTTGATAGTTAATAAAGAGCCTCTAGGTACCATCCTTCTTCTGTACCAATACAATCAGTCTCCCAAAAGGTGATGACTTCGGCCTGATGTTCCCTTTCTAAAATAGTTCCTGAATTTTCCTCTTGATCTCATCGTTCTCGAGAACAAAGTGTCGATAGATCGATCCATTTGGCAGCGATGCACCTAGGGCCAGATTGATGAAGTGCTTGACCTGCCAGTGTAGAGGTACCCCTGTGGGTGGGGAAAAAATATCCTTGTACTCCTCCACAACCTTGTCCATCTGCTGCTGCTGCTGTGCAAAGGAGCCATGCCTGGAAGTCATGGCCACAACCTTCTTCTTGCCCTGGGGGTGAATAATAAGGAAAAAAAAATCCTAGTCTTGGAAATGATCTTACGGCATTGCTTTGCAGTGATCATAGAGATGGGTGTAGATGGGGATACCTCTAGCATCCTCTACAACTTATTAGACAAATTAATAATCACAGAGAAAGGTCTAGATTCATATATAACATGTCACTTCCACAAGTAAGGTTTCCCTAACAATACATCAAAAACATCAAGAGGAGCAACATGACACAATACCTCATCTATGAAGGGCTTGATGTTGTAGGTAAGGCGGCACTGCTGGCTACCACGAAGATCTCATCCTTGGTGAAGCCACCCAATGGTGTACGATGATGAATGTGTTAGAGTCTTTCGGCCCAACTGCTTCATGGCCTATGCTAAAATGTGGTTCTTTTGGCTACCGCTGTCGACAATGAACTGCAGTAGAGAACCCTTGAACCACATATGTGAGTGGAAGAGGCGTTCCCCCTCCTATGGATCTTCAGGCTTAATATTTTTGATCTTGGTGGTGTCCATAGTGGAAATCGACTCCACATCAATGATCTGCTTCCGTCTTTCAGTTCCCTTATTGAGTTCTGATTTAGAGTTAGAACCCATGTATGATTCAGAAGCCTTCAACGCGACCACCAGTGACTACTTGGCCCGACACTCGTTTTTATTGTGAGTGGAGCTCTTATGGAACTCACACCGTTTTCTGGTGTACTTCTTCATCTTCGAAGTGTTGTTCTTTGCTTGCGTCTTTGACTGACTGTCATGTGTAACACCACCTTGGCTTGGTCCTTTGTTTTGTGGTTTGGGGGGCTCTTCTCCTTTCTTTGGATTCACATATTCCAAGTCCTGCTTCTTCTATTTAAACTTATACTCAATCTTGATAGTGTACCAACATGCAGTTCTGTGCGAGGAAATTTCCATGAACTCCATCTCGTCCTAGATGTACTTGTGTAGACAGTGGCGATACTTGACCACCAAATTCCACTAAGTATCCTTGATACCCAGCTTCATGTGAAGGGTATGGAAAGTATTTGTGAACACTGGAAAATCTTGGTCCCTTCCCTACCGTAGCGTGGTCCACTTTATGTATTTATCTTCATAGCTCGCGACAAGGTAATATTGTTCCTTGATGGCATCATGGAAAAAATTCCAAATGGATGCGGCTGAAAAAAACAAGGGTTCATCCTCGTCCTTTTGTTCACAGTAGGTTTCACACCAATCCTTGATGTGTTGGATGGCTTTAAGAAGTGCAAAAGTAATATTTTCCCAATTGGAAAAGTCATGAATTGAAAAATATCCTTCCAATAGAATTAACCATTTATCTACGATCTTTTCATCTATTAGGCCTTCGAATATTGAAATATTGAAGTTAACCTATACCTTAAAAGGATTCGTGCCTCCGGAGTGGTTGCTAGATGAAGATGCGTTGCCTACGGGTAGCTCTCAAATGATCTGGGAAAAGTTATCAATCATTGCATCCCTCTATCCATCAAGGGCTTCCTAGAGAAACATTTTGAAAGGATCTACTGTCCTCTCATCTTTATTTTCTTTTTCCATGGGAGGTCGGTGGGTTTTGCGAGGCTGATCTTGCAATGGTTCAACCAAGTCAAGCACTAACTCCTTATATCCTGACCTGATTGGCGACGTGAAAAGAAAAATAGAGAAAGCGCAGGTTTCTCTGATACCACTTATTTGAATTTATATAGGAAGCAAAAACATGTAGATATAATCATAAATAGAGACATGCAAAAAGAAACACTTCATTTCGTTAATAGAAAAATATTGAACTATGCTTATAAATAGAATGGAAATAAGATATATTGGGTGATGGTAGCTTATCTCTGAGAAGATATATGGTAGATACATGCCTCTAATCTATGTTATAATGAGGTTCAAGGGCATACTTATTATTGGAAAATGTGAGAAAACCCTTAATGACCAAAACCCTAATCCCAAAAGATGTAGAACCAAGAATTTGTGGGCCCCGTTAGGGTTAGTTGGGTAGCCAACTTCCCGAGCTCGTAACTTGGTCATATTATCTTCTTTTGGCACGTACGACACCTTATTGCAAAGGTCTCTCTGAGTACTACAAGTTTCACCATAGAACCACACTTATAGCTATAGGCTTGCTACAGACCCCAAAAAAACGTCATTTAGGGGGTCAAAACTGCTCCAAAAGTTTAGGACCCAAAAAACTACTAAAACTAGTAAATGCTGAAATGAACAAGGAAAGAGATGGAACTGATTGGTGGGTCTAGGTGGGATAGGTGGGTGGCCACCAATATCCACCTAGATTAGACATAAACAAGTTGCGATCTGGATAGAGGTAATGATACTGTCCAAAGAAAAAGATAAGCTATAGTGAGGAGAAAATCACAATACAGTAGCTTGGAGGGACCCGAACCTTGTTGATACTCTAATGAAGACTGCAATGATGAAGATAAAGAGGAGAGGGGAGGAGAAAAAGTACCTGGAGACTCAGGAATAGGGCTTATGATTTCAATCTAATCTTGAGCCTCCAATTTCTCATCATTCTCTAGTATATCTTGGTTCCCAAGTTGCAAATTATGATTTTCTTCAACCTCCATAGGTTTAGGAATACCAACCTGTTGTTCCCCAATCTCTACATCCTGTACAATTTCTTCCTCCACTACATTTTCACAAGCTTCTTCTCTTGGGGCTACCCTTTGTCACCTTCTTATATAAAAACCCAATGGAAAATCACGAACCAAATGCCCATGTTTATGGCATCGATGGCATTGAAAAGGAAACTCCTCATAGTTGATAATTTGAGAGTGTGAATACCCCTATAACTGAAGTTCAATTTTTTCTGCCAAACCCTCTCTTGGTTCTAGTTTTACGATGATTCGAGCCATAATCATACTCTTGGTCTCCAAGAAAGAAATATCAGCTCCAAATGGCCCTAAAAACATCCTACGTCCATGACTGTATGGGAATGTTTTTGGGGGTTATTTAGAGGGCCAAATTGAATTTTGAAAAACAGGGTTTGGTTGGAATTCTTTTATGATTTGAGGGAGGGGAATTCCAAACTTATTTTCGAAAATAGGGGGCCATGTTTATTGTCAATTTTCTCTTGAACTCATGAACAAGTTCTGATAAGAAGAAGCCAATGAAAATTTGATGATTAAAGAACAAGTTGATTTGGTTGTGTTTTTAGCTTATGGATTCAGTTTGAAATGTTATGAAAATTGGTCCACTATTGTTTGAATAAGGAGATGAGTGTCTCCATCAAGGTTGGTGAATTAATTAGCTTGGATCCTACTATAATTCAATGCTTTCATATCATTGAATTTGGTGCCTAAACTTGGTTGTAGCCTAAAACAACTTGGTGTTTACACATCTTTTGGGTTGGTGCTTACAAATATATTTTGTTGGTTTTTACCTCTGTTATCACTCCCTAATTTTCCTAGATGTGAAAGAAAAATATGGAGGTAACATTGACCCAATATTAAATATTCGAAGTTATCCCTTCTAATATAGAGAGGGGTCTCTCTTTAACTCCATTACTCAAGGCCACTATAGTAGCATGTCATTCATTTACTCAGTAGATAGAGCTTTGACTAGGATGGGGATTGGAAAGTATTTGGTTGAGAAAGAGAGAGGACCGTCAACCATGGAGTCAA
The DNA here is from genome assembly GCA_031772625.1 of Pinus tabuliformis. Lineage (NCBI taxonomy): Eukaryota > Viridiplantae > Streptophyta > Pinopsida > Pinales > Pinaceae > Pinus > Pinus tabuliformis. The sequence continues at coordinate 420,982,207 of CM062810.1, forward strand.
TTTCAACATCAAAGTGGGCTCTCAAGAGGCTAGTGGGGGGAAATAGTCAATAATTTAGAGGCATGTAGCTACAATTATTAAGACATTTAAGATATTCAATGAGTAGAGGAAATGGAGACAAGACAGACCATCTAGATGAGACACCTAGCAATGGATGTTCATATTTTAAATGGAATTCACACATCAATTGAATGGAAACTACACACATGTCACAAAGTGATATATATATATATATATATATATATATATATATATATATATATATATATATATATATATATATACCATTCAATCATTGAAGGAAGAAATAATTTATGAAAAACAAAGAAGTCTACATATCACAAGGAAAATTGACTAAATAAATCACAACTCTTGAATCCCGGAGATTGATGTCATCAAAGCACATCTACTCAACAAAGTTTTCAATTAATATAAAAAAAATAATCACCACACTAAAATGAGTATTCTTCTTCTTAAAATATTTCAACCCCTGTTACATTACAAATCATAAAAAATATATATATATATATATATATATATATATATAACTTTTTGCATAGTTCTCTGAGAGCATCAGGGTTGGAATTTGGATTTCTCTTTGCTCGTGATATGATTTTTTTTTTACTTTTTGGGACTTTATACTGCCCGTCAAGAAACTTTATGTTTAAAATTTTTCCCTTCACTAGTGATGTTTTATAATAAATTAACCCTTCACCAATAAAAAATTATTAAAAATTACCCTTCAATAACATATATTGTTAAAAAATTTCACATATTTATCATTAAAAAAATAAAATGATTATATAAAACAATGAATTATTAAATCTTGAATTATGGTTTGAAATTGCATGGAATATTCACAATCAAAATTTCAAAACCAGAAATCAAATTTCCTTGACCTAGGCATGCCATAGAATATGTATATATAAGATATGACCAAAGATATCTTAGGTGGATCTTATGGGACATATAAGATAGCCAACACAATAAAATAAAACTATTGTATGTTATCAATAAGAACTCAAAGTATATTAATTAATATGGTTTATGTTATGATTTAGATAATTTAATATATATTGTTGGAACTACAAGGTAAAATATATATTTTACAGTGTATATTTTGGCATTGGATTATGGGATACACACTAATATTAACAACATTTAATACATAGTATGTGAACCTTTTAAAAATTAAAAGACTAAATTTATAATAAATGGATGCTTTATTACTAGAGGAATCACCAATTCTAAAAATTGGGTTTTCAATAAAAAACAAAAATGCAAAAAAAGTCTTATTTTCCTCCACGGTTTTGACACATGCATTATGGTTTGCTGAAGACCGGATCTTCAGTGGAAATCCAAAATAATAAAATCTTATTAAGGTTTTGAAAATTGCCTCCTGTAATGCAATGCTGCCTCAAAGGTCTCCAGATATATCATAGCCTTATAATCTAACTGATTGGTGGGCAAATTAAAAACTACATCGAATCAAATTTTGACATTAAATTAAAAGCTACATTGAATCAACTTTTGACCTTAAACTAAAAGCTACATTGAATCAACTTTTGACATTTTATCAGAATTATGCAGACTTATTTTTTATACATTCCTTCAACATCAAGTTTTTGAGCTCTTTAATAAACATTAATAATAGGCTTTTAAGGTTTCTGAAAGTATCACGCCAGGTCACATTGGTAGAGTAACACGAAACATTATTAAATCTGTACTTTTTTACTATGGAATCTCCTTGATAAATTCCAATATTCTCACTCCAAAAACCTCTCTCCTCTATTTGAACAATTTCTTTTCAAATTTCCAAGTTCGAAGGCCATTTGACTCACTCTGAAGGGAGTTCAATAATTCAGTTGCCTTCTACTGAAATTGGAGGAGATATTCTTGTGTGATCAGGTGAAAAAGAGTGAAAATATGGGTGTATACATGGCTAGCTCACCCGTTTCATCTTGTTCATGTTTGCATCTAAATATGGGCTTTCTCACTTTCCTCCATGTTAGATGTGCAATCAAGGAAGAGGGTCGTGCTTGATTTCACATTGATGATAGTTACGTTTTTTGGCTGGAACATTATTTCGCACCAAGCATGTGATTTATATGCAAGCATTGTTGATCTCAACTTGGAAGTAGTGGTAAAGTAAAAAGGTGGTTCTCAATTTTAAAGTTGATGTGATAAAGATACCTATAGAAGGAATGAATGTTTGATCATTGAGTTGTACTGAGTATGTTCGTTGTCATGATTTAAAATATATCGACACTCTCAAGATTTTGAATTATTCTCAAAGACTTAATTTTGAAAGAAATTTGTCCTCTCCCCTTGAGGAGCAACCTTTCTGATTAATACCTCCTTCTAAGGAATACAAGATCCCAATAAAATCACAGATCATTAAAGATTATGTGTGGCGAAGCAATATGAACCACTCACATCTAGCAGAAAGCCAAAGGCTGGAAAAATTGGGTGCATCAGCGGGGTAAACTAGGGTGGTTCGCAGGTGGTGGTACTCATTTCAAGCATGTAGCTTCAAAGCAAATCCAATGTTTGGGAAACATGATAACTAATGGAATAGGGGATTTACGAGCCGGAGGAGTGGTGGAATTTCTTGATGTTGGTTTTGGTTTTGCTACTTTTTCAACTTATCTACTTCCACTAGGTATATAGACAATGTAATTTTCTCCAAATCATTGGCATGAGAATCAGATTCAATTGGATATTGAACAAGGAGTTGGTTCCATTATTACGTTTCTTGTTACTGCAAAACTAGATTATCCAAGAAATTCCTTTGAAATGGTCCATTATTCATGTTGTCATGTCGATTGGCATAAAAATGATGGTGTTCTGCTAAAAGAAGTCGATCGCCTTTTGAGACCTGGTGGTTACTTTGTTTATTTTTCATCTCTCTATTATGAGAAGGATAAATATTATCCCCATCAATGGGAGAAGTTGATGTCTAACAACTTCAACATGTGGGAATCTTATTGCTTGTCAAGTTCAGATAGCAATTTTGTTCAAACCAGGAGATAATGCATGCCAACTAGAGAAAGAAAAATACAAAATCTTGTTTTTATGTGATGAGGCACATGATCCAGAACAATCATCGAAGAAAACATTAATGAATTGTCTAAATTTATGTCCAAAAGCAGAGAACATTGGATAGCTTCCTCCATTGTCGGAGTGTTTATCAATCTTCCCTAAATGACATGAGAAAATAGGGATCACTGCTGAAAATTTAGTGTAGACACAACATTTTGGTAGAGGGAAGTCAATGAATATTTGACACTTATGAATGTAAGAGATATGATATCTTTCTATGGTGGATTTTCTACTGGTTTATACAGAAAACTAGTTTGGGTGATGAATATAATTCCTCCAAGCTCAAGGAATACTTTATGTGTCACTGATGACAGAGGCTTGATTGGATCTTTTCATGATTGGTGTAATCAATTTTCTACTTATCCACGTACATATGGCTTGGTTCTTGAATTCAAATTGTTTTCATGCTACAGAGGCGATAGTAGAGGTTGCCAAATAGAAGATATTAAACTCGACGTGGATTGCATTCTTTGGCCACTACGATTTTTCATCATCCGAGATTACTCAACCATAATCTAAAGAGCGGTATATATTTTGCCCAAGTTTTTCTAGGATGCGAAAGTATATAATTTGGAAGGTGTTGGAAACCGAGGAGAGCCAATATTAATTTTCCAAAAGGTAGTGGAGCCTGTCCTTCACTAGGGTATTAATGCCAATGCTGATAAAACTTTCCCGTGAGGTATTAATGCCAACACAAATATTAATGACGTTTTGAAATAAATATGGAACGTCGAAGATAGATTTTTTAAATTTAAAATCACATCATAACTTAAGGTTACATAAAAATTTTAAAAGTAACTAACGACAAAAATGCCCAATTTTACCCGTCAAATTGCAACCTGTAGAACATTAATTACACATTCCACTAATGGAATGTTCCAAAACAAATCAAAGTTTTCGATCTCGAAAGAGCAAGTTTTCAACTAGAAAAAGTCCCATTCATTAATTATTTTTTCCATCTTTGTAATTGTATGCTTAGCAATTCTCTCCTAATATTCTTCAAATATGTCAGCAAAACTCGATCACTGATTTTGCTCCTAGAAAATTGCAACTTATCTTGCAAAAAGCCACCTTTATCCTTTGAATTTAGAATCGATGTAAAACATGTTAAAGTTATCTATTGGAAATTTTGATTTGATCATTCCTAACTATTTATATCTCTCCTAAAAGGTTGGGTGCGATCTTCAATTTAGGATGATCTTGATAGTCGTCATCTACCATTTGTTCATGGGGCTGTCCAAAATATGTTCAAAACGAAATTTTGTACTTGAAAATGTTGATTCGATACCCCTTTTATTGAGACTCTACCATCCATTAATTTAAATGGTGCCAAGTAGTGATCCAACTATATCCTTCTCTACAAGTCATCCCAACATATTCATAAAATCTGGAGCTAATTCACAAGGTTTTTCAAATAATGACCATTTGGTGATCCGAGCATATTCTCACCGATTCTAGAGCTAATTCTCATGATGTCTCAAATAATGACCATTTGTTTGCCTCAGGGAAATCAAAGTAGTTTTGGAACCAATGAATTTTTGAATAGACTTTTATGTTTTAATAACAATAATTATTAAAACAAAATGTCAAGATCAAAAATAATCTTTACTTCCTGCATATAGTCATCACAAAATCGCATCCCTGTAGGGCCACTTTTGAAGATTATCTCTTCCATGTCAATAATAGACTACTCTATTCATAAAAGAGAAAATCCCAACTCGGGCTAGCCTGGGAAAAGTTGTATCTGGTCTAGAGATAGATGTTGGCGTACGATCCCCTTTTCTATTTTCTTGGAAATATGGAACAAACGCAACCAGGTTATTTGTGAAAATTCCCTCGGTGATGTTGTGTAGATGCTAGGAAATATTTAGCAGTGGTATATGATTGATAGTTCACAAGATAACGGTCAAAATAAAGAGGTAGAGAAGAGCTATGGTCCTCGTATTACATACCCGACTAGGTTTTTTTACGGGGCAGATCATAGAGTGATGTGGATGTGGATTTTGGATTAATTTTTCAGAGGTACAGGAATACTGGGTACACTAGGGAGCCGGAAGAGGCTCGAATATGAAGGCATAAGTGATTTCTTTATAGAGCTTATTATGGTTCACTACTTTCCTCAACATTCTGAGTATTCATATATATGGAGACTATAGCACCAGTAAAATCAAAATTAAACAACTTATGTTGAATGGATGGCTATGCCAAATAGAGCACATTTGGCATACTTTAAAGGACTAAACTCTACAGTAGATAGGACTAGAAAATAACGAAAATGTAGATTGTATGTCAAAGACGGGCTCACTGGATGAACTAGACAACCTGCGTATCAAGATCGTAACAGATGAATGCAAAGTGTATGTTGGTTTTCTTCTTTTGCCTGGATAAATCATCTACTAATGCAAGGAATCGATCACCTTTTTTATGTTGTGTTTTTATATACTTTTGTGATTTTGTGAATACTTACAGGATAATATAATGCAATTTTTCTTGAATGCACATGATATGTTTATTTTTCTAATGACACACAGAAGTTGTTTTTCCTTTCTACCAATGTGGTGCAAATAATCTTGTACAAAGATGCTCTAGATGGGATATTGTATAGAATGACACAACATATGTCGGGTTTACATTTAGTTTATGCTGACAACTATGAATGTAATACGTAGATGACATATACTTCGGTTTCTAATGGCTCCAGTTTATTTTACATAAATAGTGATCAATTATGGGATACATCATATCGAACATATGCACTGTATTTTTGTTTTACTATATTAATACAACTATTTTTTTCTTACTGACAAAAAAGAGATAGATAAAAAGAGACAGATAATAATATGTATGAGATTTGATGAAGAAACCCCATTTTGATCAACCTAATATCGAGTAGCAATATCAAATACTAAAATTGCATAAAACCCTTCCTCTTTATAGTTGGGCATCTAAGAGATTCGAGGAGCACTTGATATTTGTTTCCTTTAATCATTCATATGGATTGTTATTGAAATTTGGCAATTTTTTTTTTGAATCTAGGATAATTGGTAACTGGTGAGAGTTATCTTGAACAGACCAAGGATCAAATCTAATGGGCTGCCACTATAAACCTAGGCTACGTGCAACAACCTGCAAGCCGCACAATAGCAGGAAACTTATGCCTCAACAAGAGTCGAGACATCCTCTATGGGGTCGCCTGCTCTTCTAGCCAAGACACAACAGGTCAAATATATACTCAATGGGATTTGAACCCTCATCTCATGGGTTTCACCCAGCGAAACTCACCGCTAAACCCCATATTTTTATTACAAACCTTGGGTGTTCATTCTCTTGACATGCATCATTTTCAGATTTTTTGGTTTCATCTCCAAACCAATCCACTTTATATTCATGCAATGTGAACTCCCTTTTCAATTCAACACTTACTATTCATTCCACATTTAGCTTTTGCATGAAATTCCCTTGACAATTTCTCATCTACACACTAGATCTGTCTGGATGCTAACAAAATGATCTCGATCTAAATCTTTAAGTGCACAGGCATGCACTCATCAAAATAATCAGAGATAGACAGGCAACCCCGAATTCACAAAACCACCCAAAAATTCTACAAAGCCATGAAAAATTCGCCAAATGTCAACGAATATAGCATCTTCAATAGTTAGTGTTCATTGTGGCAGTCGAGATTAGCAATCTGTTTCCTTTGCAAACTAGCACTTGGCATGAGGGTATGCCACATTAGTTTTCGTTTCAAAGTTGCATTTTTTATTATTGGTCTAGCATTGTAGTTTATACCACATACTGAATATATTGCCTGATATATATATATATATATATATATATATATATATATATATATCATTTCTAATTTTTGTATTTAGAATGGATTTGCAAGTAGTGTGACTCATTTCTTAATATGGCTCAGAGAAATTAACGTGTATTTCCAGAGTTTCCATTTAAATTTAATATTCTTTTAAATTAATGTGACAATATTATTTAATGATACTGATAGTGGAGTAAGGAATCTATCTTTGGTCGATGTTCCCATATATGATATGACTGAATCAAAACCTCTTAGAGCAAGCATGGCTGGTGATTCTTCCAAATGACCTTTATTGTGTCCATGAATATCCGAGGTCTTAACGCAGACCTTAAATTCTTGGCGCTAAAGGACATTTTTCACTCAGCTCAGCCAAAAATTATTTTAATCCAAGAGACCATGCATAGCAGTTGTGTATCCATATCATACTTTAGGAAAATGTTTCCTACATGGTATATGGCTGCCTCAGGGGCAAAAGGCTTGTCAGGGGGACTGACAGTTTTATGGGATCCTACATGGATCAAAGCCAAATCCTACAGGTGTTTCGCTGGTATTGTTATCTCGGCATTTATAAGAGGCCGAAGGATCCAAATCAATATCATGAACATCTATGCACCTTATAAGAACATAATCCCTTTTTGGGAAAAATTATTTGCCTCAGATATTTTTGAAATTGAATCTCTGATGATTGCAGGTGATCTAAATGTAACCTTGAATTCTGACGAATTTTGGGGTAATTGCAGAAAGAGAGACTCGCTTGCTGATCGGATTAAGTGTGAACTTCTGAATAGAAATCTCGTGGACATTGCTCCTTCAAAAATGATGCCTACCTGGGATAACGGAAGGTCTGGAGAGGCTTACATTGCTAAAAGGATTGACCGGTTCATTATGCATATAAGCATCAAAGAAAAAATGGGCATGCCTTCCTCGTCCATTGGGAGTGCTTTTACATCAGATCACAGACCAATTTTCCTTAGCTACCGGGAGAAGGGTTTCCGAAATGGCTACCCGTTCAAACTTAATATAACTTGGTTAGGGGACCCTGACTTCAATAAGACCATCTCAAATACTTGGAAGGATCTTTCTGCAAGATTTTTGTCCCCCCATTTTATGACGTTCAGAGACAATATGTCTATTTCGAGAAAGGTAGCAAAACAGTGGCAATTTGAAAAAAGGAAAACAAACAGACAAGAGCTCCTAGAAACCCAGAGGGAGATAGACAGCTTGTTAAAGTCTATGGATGCAAATTTCTTTCACCTTAGCATGAAATGCCGTATAAAAGATCTTGAGAGGAAAAAACAAAATCTTTTGAAACAGGAGGAGGCCTCATGGAGGCTCAAAAGCAGGGCAATTTGGCTGAAGGAAGGTGACACGAACACTAAGTTTTTTCATAAATTTGTTAATTCCAGGCATGAAAAAAACACCATATGGAGAATAAGTGAAGGTAAGGGTGGTTTTTATGTCTCGCAACAGGATATATCGAAGGAAGCTGTTAGACATTTCAAGGCCCAATACAAAAGAAGGGAAGCTTGTGATTTTCATGACACCCTATGGGGTATCGAAATGGCTCCTCAAATGTTTGATGATGAGAAGAATGAGAGTTTTTTTTGGCCAATCACAGAGGAGGAGCTCCTTGTAGTAATGAAGGCATTCAAAAGGGATAAATGCCCAGGCTCGGACGGCTGGACCATTGAATTTTTCACTCACTTTTTTGATATCATCAAGAAAGACTTTCTGTGGATGGTGGAAGCATCTCGTATCTCTCGAAAGATTCATTAGATCATAACATCCACACTGATTGCCCTAATCCCAAAAAAGTCAGATACGAAATCTTTCCAAGATTACAAGCCGATCTCATTATGCAATATATCCTTCAAGATTATCACTAAAATTATTGCTGAAAGAATGAAAGGATTTCTAGCCACCTATCTCTCCAAAGACCAACATGCATTTTTAAAGGGGCGCAATATTTTAGACATTGTCGCAAATACTCAGGAGTGTCTTTTTTCAATGATAACAAAATAATCAGATGCCACCATTATGAAAATTGACCTTCAAAGGGCCTACGACTGCTTAGATTGGGGGTTCCTTAGATGTTTGCTGGTGAAGATTGGCACATCAACAAAGTCTATTAGCTGGATTATGTCATGTGTCAAAAACGTCCACTACGAGGTCATCATAAATGGAATGTCTTCTCCTTTCTTGCTAAACGGGATCTTTGTCAAGGATGCACCCTCTCACCTCTTCTATTTATATTGGCGATGAACTCTCTTATTCTCCAGATAAACAAGGCAGTTGCTGAAAGCAGGTGCAGGTCGGTTAAGATTCGCAGGGACAACTATATCTCGCACAACCTCTTTGTTGACGACGTTCTCATCTTTGCAATGCTTTGCAGGGTTTCCTGGATTTGTCTCTACGATATTCCTTATAGATTCCAACGAGCTATTGGTTTACAAATTAATAGAGCAATATCTTCCCTATTTCACAATGATACCAACATGGAAATGGTGATATGGATCTCTAAGTTGTTTGGTATTGAGTCGAGGTCGCTCAAGGAGGGCTTGAAATATCTGGGATTTCAGCTAAAGGCCAAGGGCTACTCCAAGGAGGATTGGCATTGGGTGATAGAAAGATATTACAAGAAGATTTCAGCATGGGAATCTAAGACTCTTTCCCTCGCAGGGAGAATTATTTTGGCCCAGGTGGTCGTTGGGCAATTAGATGTTTATTGGGCTCTTATTTTTTTCCTCCCGGAAAGTATTATTCACAAAATGAACAAGGTATTTGCGAATTTTATCTGGGGTGGTAAATCTACATAAAGGAAATTCCATCTCTCCAAAATGGACAAGATATCTCTTCCAGAGAATCTTGGCAGTTGGGGTCTGTTAGACTTGCAGATTTTTGGTAAAGCGCTCCTATGCAAAACTTTGTGGAGGGGCATCTTTCGTGAGGGGCCATGGAGTATCACCATAAAAAACAAATACATGAAAGGCAAAGGTCTATAATTCTGGTACAGGAAGGGATCAATTGGAGCCAAACATGGATGCGCTATTTGGCTTAGCCTCCACAAAATTGAGCATTACTTAAAGAATCTGACATGGTGTCTTTATTCCAGCAGCAGCATCTTAGTTGGAATCAACCCCATTCTGGGTGGGTGTGGATGCTTATCCATCCCCGATAATCTCTTGTTCTTCCTCTACAGGAAGGGTTTCTTCACGTGGGACAAATTAATATCACAATGGCACGGTCCTATGCCCTTATGGAAAGAAGATTCGGATCTTCATCTGTAAGAGCCTCTAGTTTCTATATGGAATTATGTGAAGGATGTCCTTTGAAGCTATGGTTTCCATTGAACAGGGAAGGCAGACCATCTTACGTGGATTGTGCTAAATGCAAAGCTGCAAGTTCAGGTTAAAGACATATGCACAAATTTGATTAAATCAAAGACACCTTGTTCCTTTTCTTTATATCCTCCGATTCACTCGAAGTCAGGATGCCCTCTCAAAATGATTTTCTTCTCGTGGTTGGTCTTCCACAATAAAAGCTTGACTTGGGAAAATTTGAGGAAAAGGAGCTGGCACGGGCCGAGTAGATGTTCTATGTGTGAATCAGCGGAGGAATGCAAAGCAAATTGTCTCTGCAAATCTGGTATGAATTGTCTCTGCTTTATGGTTTCCCTCATGTTGTTTTTGTTTCAATCCATGCAACTTTTGAATGGTGGTGTGCTCAAAGAGAATAATGGAGAGATTTTATTATCATTTTCATATGGTGCACATGCAAATGGAGGAACGATAGAACCTTCAATGACTCAAAGGCCCCCCTAAAGCCTATCTTGCAACACATCATTTCCATTTATGATTTTGTGCCTTTAAATCAGTCCAAGATGAAAAAAGGTTGTATGAAAGAGAAGGAAATTTCCCTCAACAGGGTTCCTTGTGCATTTTTCGATGGGGCCAAGCAACATAACAATTGTGGATGTGGTGTTCACATTATTATGGACGAAAAGCTACAATACTTTATCTCATGGCACGGAGGGAAAGGCACTAATAGTCTGGCTGAGGTGAGGGCTCTTACAGGCATGCTTGCTTTTTGTGTGTTTTTCGATATCCAGCAAATATCAATCTATGGTGACTCAAAAACAATGATTGACCATGTCAAGGGTGCCTGCCACATTAGTTGCCCACATTTAGGTGGGTGGATGGACAAAATTATGTTTTTCTGGGGGCGCATGCAAGACTGCTCAATTCAACACATCTTCCGGTCCCAAAACTATCAAGATGATTGCCTTTCAAAGCAAGGGTTGTTTTTAGACTTTGGTTCATGGTCCATGGTGGTTTTGGATGGAGAATCCTCCTATTTCATTCAGGACTTTTTAATTCCCCGATTTTGATCAACATCTTTCTCATCATCTTATTTGCTACTTTTGTATAATCTCGAGTCATGCACAGTCTCTTTTAATTTGGTTCTAGTTATATGAGTCTCTTTTAATATGGTTCTATCTCTCTATGACGATTGTAAACACTGATATTTGGTCTATTGTTTTTGGCTTTTACGTCTCCTACAGGCTTTTTTTTTCATATGCTAGCCATCTAGAGCCTATTTTTGTAACATCTGGAATAGTTATATTGACTCTATATATTACTATGATGATTTTTTCTCTCTCTCTCTCTCTCTCTCTCTCTCTCTCTCTCTCTCTCTCTCTCTCTATATATATATATATATATATATATATATATATATATATTATTTGATAATACACAATTATATTTATCGTTATAATGTACTATAAAGAAAATTAACTATTACACTGATTTATGCATTCTAAATGTATTCGTTAGCCTAACATTCTATTTCTAATCTAAACTATTGAAGTGCATGTTATCAATTATTTACCTCAACATTTTGTATGTGCTTTTGTTTTCAATCCAAAATAGTGTCACCAAGTCGTTATCTTCTTTTAAGATATGGTATCTTCTATATTTTCAGCTTCATTCCTTAACTTACGAGGTTAATGGTATTTAAAATGAAAAAAAGGTCGTTGAAAGGCCTTTCATTATGAGCTTTATTTTCTGTTGATTTAACATTTATTCCTAACTTTGTCTTACGTGGTCCTTTATTTTGCTTAATAAATTCTCAAAACCATTTGATAGACCTTTAAATATATCAAGTATTTCATTGAAAACATGTTTAGCTATTTATACATGCATTGTTGATTATTATGATTAGCTTTCAAAACTTATCTTGTTAGATATTTTTTCTTGTATGCTGAAATGCTAGTTTAGGAAAAAAAATAACCTTATCTTTCTCAAATTTCAAGCTCCAATATCGAGAGAAAAATCCCTTTAATCTGTTCACATTAACTTGAGAGTTAAAAAAATACCTTGGCATCCTCAACGAACGTGGCTATGTTTTATAGCTCCAATATTGAGAGAAAATCCCTTTAATGTGTTCACATTAGCTTGAGAGTTAAAAAAATACCTTGGCATCCTCAACGAACATGTCTATGTTTTAGAGAGGAAAACACATTTTGTACGACTAAAAAAATTATTTTAGCATAAGTATTTTCTTTTGAAACTATAGAGAGCTGGAGAGATTGTACAACAGAAATTTTATATTGCATTTTATTGATCACATTAGTTACATCTATATAGGACATAAATCACCGACTTCGACACATCCAGATCAGAATTACAACTCATACATAGTAAACAAAAACATCTAGATTGACTTCCCGTGAATCATAACAACAGCTAGACATGACATGGAATCATTACTTCCAACATCCTCCGTTAATGCTTACACGGAAAACATTGAAAACATATATTACAACAACAATATGATATTTGTCTAACTAGTCTTCATCAACACACACATCCACTCCGGAATCTCACAAACATCGCTCTTTCTTCACTGACACATCTTTGAGTTGTCACTTGACCTCCATTTAAAATGTACCTACCTATAACCATCATTGATGAACTTTGTAGAATTGATGCTTCTTGACTACCCCCTCACTAACATTGTTGATCCTCTCGAGTTACAGATCTCATGATCAATTTGAACACTCACTGCAAATAAAAACCATTGGTTTATCCTACTAGATCTATAGAGCCTTCCTCAATCAGTGTTAGATGATCCAAAAATACAATATTATCATAGTTTATAAAATTGGAATAAAATGATTATTAATTTAAGATATCAAATTAATAATTATTATTCTAGAATGTTCAATTATTTAATGGATACATTTAGAATTACTATATTGTTGTAACAAGATATGACTCTCCAAAAGTGTTGTATCTTAAGCTTTATTTTAGGAGATTTGTTAGCTAGTTGTTTTGAATAGAATTTATTGTAAATGGACACTCTTTATTTAATAAGTGATCCATAATTAGAGGTAGTTAGGACATGGAGCTTATAAATAGCTCATTGCAAGAGTGTTTGGTTGTTTGGGTGTAAACTCTTGCAAAATCAAATATGTAATTGTTTTTTTTTCCGATTAATAAATTTACATGTCTAAGGACACTTCTTCCATTGTTGTGGTACTAGAGCTTCAGTAATGTTGCAGTGGATATGAAGAGGAGATTCTGTCTATACAAGTTTGTCGAAAAATCCTATTGAATTGTTCAGCGAATGATTGGTATGAAATTTGTCAAGTTTTAGCTCAAAAGAGAAGAAATTTTATTATTTTAGTGATTTTAGATTTTTTTTTAAATCTGAAAATCAATTGTAAGAATTACTGCTACCACCATTTGACTCCGATTGCTATGAGCAATTCCAGTCTGGAGAAGACTTGGACCTGGAGACATTAAATTGTCTGTCGATGGCATAATACAAATCCAACGCAGGGAAAGTGTTGCACTCGTTGTTCCATGGCCTATAGGTGTAACTTGAGCTCATGGTTCTAACTACCCAGTCCAGCTGAATCCCTCTGCAAAAGAGTTAGCTGTGCGAACAAAGTCGTTGCCTCAGTTTGCAAGGTCTGGACTTTCCCTTCCAGCTCTGAGATATAACATATCTTTCTTTCCTTGGAGCATGCAGCAAACTGGCGATTGGCGTATCTCGCTCACCAAAGGTTTGCAACCGTAGATCCGGCCTCTCTAGAAAGATCAGATGAGATATTTGGGGGCTACATGTATTTCCACAAGGTTCTTAACAGCCAGGGATTCCGTCATGAAACCTGTCGGAAGCTGACTTACTAGCAATTTTATTTTCAGGGATTTATATTATATAATCCTCTGATTCATGGAGTAACTATTGATTTATAAAATTTATTGGGTGAGTTGATGGGCAAAAAGGCAATTCACATCTATGACTGTTTGAGGGCAAGCTCATATTTGGTGTGAGCATATTTATTCCGATGCCAAATTCTATGAATATTTCAAAATCTGTGTTAAAAGTCTGAATTTGCGATGTAGCCCTGCAGCATCGTATTATTTTTTTCTGTCAAATTAGAAAATATTGTCACTCGATTTCGAACTCAAGCCATGCTAGCTCATATTATTTTTTTTTGCTTCGATCTTGAAATCTTAGGGCAATTCTGTGAGTGTTTTTTTTTAGGACAACATGGAGTAGATCGAGACAGGCCTGGTCGTTGGATTTGCAAGCTTATAATATGCTTAAATCAATTTGTTTCAATCAATTTTTCCTCTCCTTGGAGTTCAACTTCAACTTGAGCTTTGGTTGCAATAAGTGCAGGTCATACTGTTGCTCCTAATCTGCGCGTTAATGTGGATCTGTGTTTTGTTTGCTTAACTTGTGTCGATAAAAATTATACGAACTTGGGGGAAGGTGGCCTTCTCCTACATGCCATGGACCCAGTTCACCTGAAACTTTATTGAAGGATGCTGTCGGAGTCATTCAAAATCTTAGCAAGAAGCCTGCCAGCAAGAATCCCGCAAAAGCCAACCTAAGCCAACAAGAAGCTAGCCTGAGCAAGCTAGCAGCCAGCATGGAGGACAGCTTGAAACAAAAAATTCAGCCTCTTAAAGAATTTTTTTATTTGAAAGTTTAAAGCTGAATTGAAGCTTGGAAAAGCAAAGAAATAAGAAATATTTTTTAATTTTGTAATGTTAATGGATTGATAAGTTTTTTTTCCGTTGTTTGTAGTTTTGTGAATCTTGTGGAGTAATAAGGTGATCTGTAAATTTTTTGGAGTAATAAGGGGATTTCAATTGTAATTTTTTGAAGGGATAAGTGTAACTCAAAGTAATTTTACTTTGAGGGGGGGGGTAACTATTCTTTACTAAGTTTTGCAAGAGCATCATTGTAAAAGTCAAATTTTGAAAGTTACCTTGTAATTTTTGACAAATTGACTAGAGCCAAGTGAAAAGCTCAGTCATTTTTCTCTTGCTTCAACGACTATATGAGGGTCAAGGTCAAGCCCTGATAGATCGTGTTTTTTGCGTGGTGTGTTGTGTTGTCCATCTTGACATTTTTGTTTTGATTCTTGGTGCGAAGCTTCAATGCTACAATGTCTAAGTTGATTAATCTATTTTCTGATTCTGACAAACTTGAAGGCACAAAATATTATAAAACATGGCACCGTCTCATTGAAAGCACTCTAATTTACAATGAATTATGGCAGGGTATATGTGATGGAGATATTAAGCCAAATAAAC
Organism: Pinus tabuliformis; assembly: GCA_031772625.1. Lineage (NCBI taxonomy): Eukaryota > Viridiplantae > Streptophyta > Pinopsida > Pinales > Pinaceae > Pinus > Pinus tabuliformis. Next base: position 420,997,747 of record CM062810.1, read on the forward strand.
CCACAGATGCAGCTCCACTAGCAAAATGGGAAGTTAAGAATGCCAAAGCCTTAGCTCTTACTAAATATTTTGTGAATGATGAGATGTATGTCCATATAGAAAATATTACAAATGCATGGTCTGCTTTGAAAACTTTTAAAGACCTCCTTGATACTCAGCCTAAATCAAAGAAAGTTGATCTACAATTAAAATTGTTGCAACAAAAATTGACTGAAGGAGTTGATTTTCTCGAATATATTTCAAGACTTAAGAATATTAGGCAGGAAATAATTAATGTTGGTTTTCCAGCAGTAGATGATAGTTTTATGGTAACAATTGTAATTGCTGGACTTCCTTCTTCCTACACACATTTTATGGAGACTCTAAAATTAACTGGGAAATTAGAGAAACTAAAGTTTGATGAGCTCTATGAAGTGTTGACCCAACATGATAAAACCTTTGGGAAGAAGAAGAACGTTGGTGAAGATGTTTTTTTCACAGAGGCAAGCACTAGTAAATCATCAGCAGACAGTTCTCAAGGCAAAGGTAGAGGCAATCAGAATCAAGCAGCACAAAGTTGATGTCGAAGCCAAAGCAGAGGAAACAACTTTAATAAAGGCAACAATTCAGGAAGGAGTAATTTTCAAGGTAGAGGAAACAACCAAGGAAGAGGCAATTTTCAAGGATAAGGAAATAATAATCAAGGTAGAGGACAATCTCAACATAGAAGTCAAAGAAGAGGCAGAGGACAATCTTTAGGAAGAGGAAGAGGCTTAAGTCAAAATGTGTGTCGAAGATGTAACAAAATTGGCCATTATGCTGAAGATTGTCGAACATCTCTTAATAAAATTCCCAAGTTTTTGCAACACTCAGCTCAATTTGCAAATGATCAAGATGATGATAACTCAGAATATGTTTTTACTTCCTCGCCAACATCATAATTTTTATCTCATATTAGAAGTGACTATGAAGATGGTTGGATCTTGGATTCTAGGGCAACTCAGCACATGACTTGTCGACATGATTTTTTTTTTGAATTTTCAAGATTGCCAACTTAATTCCATTGTTCTTGCAGAGGACACAAAAATACTCCTTATGGAAAAGGAGCAGTTAAAGTTTTTCTCCCTAGAATTGGAGAAAAATGATTTCTAATGTATGGTATGTACCAACTTTTGAGAAAAATTTGCTCTCTTTAGTCACGATTCGACAAGAAGGACATCAAGTGATTACGGAAGATGGTTTAGTCAAGATTAATTCAGTCAAATAGAGCTTGAAAACTATCATGTCAGGTTATGAAGATGGAAAACTGTTACGAATGAAAGGGACAGTTATTCCAAGGCATTCTGATTTTGCAGGGGCAGTCACTATAGGTATTTCACCTGTAAGACTATGGCATGTAAGATATGGACATTTAAATTTTGAGAGTCTTCCTCAATTTTAGAAACAAGGAATGGTTAAAGGACTTCCCACTTTCAAAAGGGAAAATGCAAAATGTGAAGCTTGCATTTATGGCAAACAAAGTCATGAAAGTTTTCCAACAAGTTCATGGCATGCAAAGAGGTGGCTACAGCTAGTTCACAGTGATGTTTGTGGACCACTACAAACTTCATTTGGTGGTTTCAAATATTTCTTACTATTCATTGATGATTTCAGTAGAATGACTTGGGTTTACTTCTTGAAGAACAAATCAGAAGCATTTGAGAAGTTTAAAATTTTTCGCCAACTTGTTGAAAATGAAGTCAAAGAAAAGATAGGTACTATCAGGATATATAATGGGGGAGAATTCACTTAAAATGAATTCAAAAATTATTGCAGTGAAAACGGCATAAGATGACATGTTACTAATGTTTAGGCTCCATAGCAAAATGGAGTAGTTGAAAGAATGAATCGCACCTTGTTAGGAATGGAAAGATCCATGTTAACTTTCAAGAGGTTAAGTCTAACATATTGGGTGGAAGAAATACATACAAATGTATACTTAAGAAAAAGACCTCCAACTGCTTCTTTAGATGGAATCACACATTATGAAGCTTGGTTTGGTTTCAAACCTTGAGTTAAACATATTAGAGTTTTTGGATCAGTATGTTATGCCTTAGTTCCGAAAGAAAAACAAACTAAACTTGACTCAAGAAGTTTAAAATGCACAATGATTGGCTATTCTGATGAGAAGAAAGGGTATCGACTTTTTACCAATGGAAAATTCATTGTGAGCAGGGATGTCATTTTTTATGAAACTAAGAGTAAGAGTGCTGAAGAAATAAAAAATCTTCTTCACCAGTTAGAAACTAAGGGAAGTAAAAGAAATGGAAAAATGCAAAGTCAACCAACTTCACCAAATTGGTATGAACTTGATTTTCCTTCCTCTGAAGACGAGTCATCTAGTGGATCTACATCAACAACATCATCTGTGTCTTCTAGCAGTTCATCTGCATCTCCAAGCAACAACAGTTCTTCTGACAGTGATTCTCCAGACTCTTCACTTGAACAAAGAACATCAGTTTATATTAATCCTCTTTACAACGATCGAGATTTTTCAGAAGCGTAAACAAGTGAGCACCAACTACTGAAATTGGCAGTTGGAATTTTGAAAGATGTAAGCCTGATGAGCAGAATAAAACAGGCACCAAAAGGGCACATAGAAGTGAAGGAAATTTTGCCTTGTTGGAAAATGATTTTACTGAACCTTCCACATACAAAGAAGCACTAAAACATAAAGAATGGCAACAGGCTATGGTTGAAGAATATCAAGTAGTCATTGATAACAACACTTGGAAACTTGTTGATCATCCACAAAATGTTAAACCCATAGGATGCAAATGGGTTTACAGAATTAAGTATAATCAAAAGGGAGAACTTGAAAAGTATAAAGCACGACTTGTTGCAAAAGGTTTTGCACAACAAGAAGGCATTGATTATGAGGACACTTTGCTCCTACAGCTAAATGGAACACAATCTGATTAACACTTGCATTGGCCGCTCAGAAATGATGGAAAGTTCATCAAATGGATGTGAAAATTGCTTTTCTCAACGGGGATTTACAGGAGGAAGTGTATATGACACAACCGCCAAGATTTGAAATTGAAGGGCAAGAACATAAAGTATGCAAATTGGTTAAGGCTTTATATGGATTAAAACAAGCTCCCCGAGCTTGGTATGCAACGATGGATGAATATCTTAAGAAAGTTGGTTTTCAACGAAGTGAATTTGATGATACTTTGTATATGCGACAACAGGGAAAATATTTGTGAATTCTTGTTATGTATGAAGATGACTTGATCATTACTGGCAACCATGATGATCATATTGCACATGTGAAAAAGGAGTTACATGCAGGTTTTAAGATGACAGATTTGGGATTACTTCACTACTATCTTGGAGTTGAAGTCTTCCAATGTCCACATCATATTTTCATTTCTCGGAGTAAGTATGCAGCAAAGGTTCTTCAGCGATTTGGCATCCAAGATTGCAAGCCCGTTCTCACCTCCATGGAGCAAAACTTGAAACTTTCAAAATTTGAGGGGGGAAAGGTGGACAGTACTATTTACAGACAGTTGATTGGCAGCTTGATTTATTTGACAAATACTAGCCTTAATCTATCTTATGTAGTTAGCATTCTTTCATGTTTTATGCAGGAACCACAAGACAACCACTAGAGTGCAGCCAAAAGAGTTCTTTGATATATCCAAGGAACAAAAGTTTTGGTCTTATTTACACAAAGACTAAAAATTTTGTACTTGGTGGATATTCTGATACTGACTTTGCTGGAAGTATTGATGATCAAGCATCAACATCAAGTTACTTAATGAACATGGGGTCCACAGCAGTATCTTGGAGTTGTAAGAAACAAGCTACAGTGGCCACTTCTTCAACAAAAGCAGAGTACATTTCAGCATGGGAAGGAACATGTGAAATTGTTTGGTTGCGCAGAATTTTGCAGGACTTGGGCATTTCTCAGGCAGAAGCTACATCATTATTCATTGACAGCCAGTTAGCCAACAAAATTTCCGAGAACCTAGTTTTTCATTCAAAGACAAATCACGTGGACACCAAGTATCACCATATCAAATCTCTCATTGCCAAAGATGTCCTCAAGCCAATTTATTGTCCTTCCGAAGATCAGATCTCCGACATTTTCGCAAAACCACTTGGCAGAATAAAATTTACTAAGTTCAACGATGAACTTGGTATCTGCTATAATGTATCTTTGGATCATGGGGGGAATGTTAGATGATCCAAAAATACAATATTATCATAGGTTATAAAATTGGAGTAAAATAGTTATTAATTTAAGATATTAAATTAATTATTCTAGAATGTTTAATTATTTAATGGAGACATTTAGAATTAGTGTATTGTTGTAACAAGATATGACTCTGCAAAAGTGTCATATCTTAGGTTCTATTTTAGGATATTTGTTAGCTAGTTGTTTTGAATGGCATTTACTGTAAGTGGAAACTTGTTATTTACTAAGTGATCCATAATTAGAGGTAGTTAGGACATGGAGCTTATAAATAGCTCATTGCAAGAGCGTTTGGTTGTTCAGGTGTAAACTCTTGCAAAATCAAATATATAATTGTTTTTTTTTTATTAATAAAATTGCGTGTCTGGGGACACTTTTTCCATTAATCACGTCATTACACATATCACCAATAGAAAAAATGAGAGATGCTCACACAAAGGAAAAATTCTATTACGTACTACAAATCAGATGGATACATCAAATATTTATGTTTCTTGTGAGATCCAACCAATTCCAAATATGAATAAAGAGGTTTAGATATTCTCTCAACATCCACCTACAAATATGGAACCCTTAATTCTTACATGCACAATTACAATACATGTTATAAGAATAAAACCCATCCCTGTGATACTGATCTTCATCAGCAACTCTTCCCACTCTACAATCTTCTAGACTCTGTTCTTTCTTCCTCCACATCTTCGAGCTTACCTTTCGACTCATTTAAAGTACACCCACTTCTGACCATCAACGATGAACTTTGAAAGATCAACAATATTAACAACTGGGCTCGTCAAGGTTTCTGCGATAAGAGCTGACAAGTAATGAACCATCATATGGACCAATCACCATTTTCGAGATATTTCTCTTTCAGCTATCCATCTGTTGTTAAGTAGACGGTCTGAATATTGAATGTGTTCAAAATCTGATGTAACAACTTGACCTGTTTCACACAATGGATCTCATACTGTAACCTGTAGCCATTTTTCAGGGGTTTCCGAGTGCCAAGAACAACAAACCACAACAATATAGACAAAATAAAACTAGTGATGTGTTCAAGGGTTTACGAGCACCAAGAACCACATTTGAATTATGAAACAATATTCAATAATTGACTCTGCACCTTTTTTATTTTCAAACAAAAAATATAGCGCTCGTTAAAATGCATTGGTCAATAAACACCAAATAAAATTAGCCTATTAAAATATATAAGTAGTTTTGGATGCCTCTCACAACGAAAATTGAGCAGACGCAGACACCTCCACATAATAAAACGACCAAAATTCCCATTGGGAGAAAACTTCAGGAAATTCAATCTATCAACACGCGTTGGAAAATTGCAAGGAGAATCCATGATGGTGTTTGGTTTTCCAGGAAGCAATGAGATGAATTATCACAATACAAGTGAAAAATGACATGAAAGGCACCAGCCAAAATCTTGAGCTCCAAAGTCATTGAGGGTGTGCATGTTTGAGACCTTTCTTGGGCCAGATTACTTTTTTGTTCACAGAACTTATCATTTCTGCAGGTATTGAAATTAAAGAAACTATGTTTTGCTTCGTCATTAATATTTACAAATGCTTAATCAAGAGCTTCCTGTTGAACTAGTAATGGTTAATCGACTGAGATTTTTGAAGAATTGATTGTAGCAAAGTGTCACGCTGGTAATGGGTTGAAAAAGAATTCACAAATCAATTAGACGAGGTACCATTCAGTATAAAATAATGGTGCTACACGGAAGCAATGGAGTTACTACTACTTTCAAAAGTCGATGGTTTTTTCTTTCTTTCAAAGTAAGTCTGTCAGTGATAACATTGAGAATAATAAGGTTAAGTTGGCAACTGTAACCACTTAAAACTCATAGCCGGGCCGAGTGATTCTGTAGAACCATAAACAGAAACAAACCAGATGTGCTTCTCCACTAACAACAGACAACGATTTTTCAAGGATACACAATGTTCAATTTTCACGTCTCCTTAGGCACACAACACACCACACTCGATCACCCACCGTGCTTGATCACCATAGATTTATTAACATAACGGAATATTGGCTCCACAGAGAGAAAGGAACATCGTGATTATACAAATCTGTCATGAACACCCAGTGACAACTTCTTCTTTGCTTACTACTTCCAATCATACCAGAGGGGGACACTAAAATAATAGAAAAACAAAGACTCAAGCTAATTATGTAAGAAACATTAAGAGATAGAGATTTTATATTTATTGCCTTGGATCTATTTTGGGAAGTCAATCTTTCATTGCTTTGGACATAAGGGGGAGGTGAGGTGGTTTGGTTATGGGTTGGAATAGAGGTTATGTAAGCAAAAGAATTTTAGAGTATGGATTCGAGACTAGGGATGAATGTTTTTTCTATGGAGTTGGGCACTTCTAACTCAATCATAAATATTTATCGGCCCCTTTCAAATCAAATGGAGTTTTGTGATTATCATTTCGACTCCTCCATTTTAAAATCAAATAATCTCATTTTAGGAGGAGATTTGAATTTTTCTTTGGGTGATGTGGAATCTTAGGGTCTGAAAGCAAGGCCAAATTCCTTTACTGAATATTTTTAGAACAAGATAAGTATTTTAGGATGGTGGATGTGGACCCTATCAAAATTGTTCCCACATGGATCAATCATCATATGAGGGAAGACTTTATTATATGCATTTATTAAGGGACTTGATAAATTTATTATATGTGAAACCCTTATGGAAGACTTTAATATCATGAAATAATGGGTTGAACCAAGGGTTATCTCGAATCTCTCCTCAATCTTTTTGGAGATGAAGGGTGTTTTCTAAAAGCCATCCAGTCTATTCAGAATGAAATCAAATTAGTTAAAAGAAAAAGACTTCATAAACCTTGTCAGATTTAATTAGAAACCAATAATTCCCAAGAGGACCCTCGTTAGGAGTTCAAATCCATAGAGAATCAATTATAGTTGTTCTCTCGTAGATAAGGGAAATTATTTGTTTTCTAGTGCCATATGTTTGGAATGTGGGGGCCTGGACAAGGGGTATCCCCTATCTCACTTTTTGTTCCTTCTTGTAGCAAAGGGTTTGAGCTACATATAAACTATTTCCTTTGTGGTGTACATTAATAGCTCGACGTTTTTCCACACACAATGAGGGCTCAGAGATGGGTGTCCAATCTCATACTTGATGTTTCTTCTTATAGCAAGGGTTTGAAGTAGGAATGGTGTCCTACAAACAAGTGTGGCTTCCATTACATTTTTTCTCCATTTGTAATCTCTTCACATATTTTTGTAATTGATTTTTCATCCTATTTTTATTTCCTTTTTCTACTCGTCCCACCAAGTTTTAACTACTTTTTCTTTAATCTCTCTTAATAAGAGATATATCATGGAGTAAGTATTTAGATTCTTATGATTCATTGATGCCTATCCACTTTTACGAACCATTTAGGGCGAACACATATGGATTGAAACATGCTCACTAGAAAGATTATTAATTACATTAAGAGTATAAAATAGATAATCTCGTGTCTTCTGGGCATGTTTTATTGATAAGCTACCATATTGGGTCATGGTAGTGTAACAAAGCGGATTGACCAAATCTCCTTAAGAGTTAGCATAAATCTCTATTGTTAAGAATCTTAAATATTGTTTATGAATTTTTTAATTTAAACAACATAAAATATGTGATGAAATAAATGTTTTGATATTTATTATGGATTACTTGATATAAGTAACCATTATTATGTTAAAAATAAATAAATAAAATTAATTATAAAAAATTGACTAAATATCAATGTTACATTTTTATAAAAATATTTTTTTATATATATAGACTGTATTTTAAGGATAAAATAACATGTGAAATAAATTTAACGGGAGTCGCTTGATATCCTGGATGGATGAACTAAGACTGCTCTTATACGAGAGAGTCTAGAGGAATGACATCAAACTCTATTTCCGATAGATTGTTATCCGTTTTGACATTAAAATCATGATCCGGGGGCAGTTTCACAACTTGAATGGGATTGGGATTGGTGTTGCGGTTGGCATTTTTAGTGCCAAGCTGCAGCCTGTCCACCGAAAGTCGCATTGAACCCCTAAATACTGTAACCCTCGCGTTACGCAGAACCACCGTCGTTTCAGGCTTCATTACATGCACTGAAAGGAAATGATATAAAGTAAGTATATAATCTATTGAGTTCTTGATGAATTTGCAAATAAAATTTACGTGACCAAATAATAAAAATTATGTTATTTACCTTGCGAACCTCTGGCAGTAAATAAAATGACAGCGCTGTCATCTCCCACAAGGCATTCAGATACAGGTAGAGCGCCGACAGTTGAAATGGGAGTGGAATTGATGACTTTAACAGTTAGAGTATGGCCGGAGGTTCCTGGCCGAAGATCCTTAACTTTGAAGCTGTAAATTGGTTCCTTAATCACAACCTCCTCCTCGACCTCTGGTGGTGATTCTTTCGTTGGATTGTCAGCAATATCAGCCCAAGACGAAGAGGGACCGATGCTCCCGATTCCCCTTCCTCTGCCACCGTCAGTGTCACTGCGCCTTCCTCTGCCGCCACCTATTCCAACCACACCCCTACTGCTTCCTCTGTCCCCACCTGCCACACCCAACCACACCTTGCTTCTGCCTCTCTGCCACATTCCCATGCGCTGCTTCTGCTGCGACGGTATAAACATTGATCAACTTATTGAAAACATTGAGAGCATGCATCGCTTAACCATGGCATGTTTTATGAATACCATCGTTCTTGGTTTGATCTGGAAATCAACAAATACATGGTAAACAAGGTCGGAGTTGACTTTGTCTCTTTAAGTCAATATATTAAATGGAGAAGGAGGACGTGATTAGAGTGGGTTGTGACAAAATGCATGATTACAAATTTTAACCCCAGGCCATAGATGAAACTTAGAATTGGCATTCTTTTTATTCATTTGATTAAAAAGTAGGATGCCACGTTGAAATTTTAAACTTCTAGATTTATATATTCTTAAGAAATGTGTTTAGAAAAAATAATCAATAACATCAATTTATTTTAACTTTTTATTAAATTAATAACATTAAGAAGCAAGTATTATCTTTTTAATAAAGACATTAGAAAAAGTATATTTAATAACTTGATATCCCCAAATTCAATTTGTTGAAATGTAATTGTTTACTCATAATTAAAATAAAAGGAATTTTAAATTTTATGAAAAGCATATTAAATTTAAATTAAATATTAACACTATTTTAATAATTAGATTTAATATACAATTAAAAATGCAATATATATATATATATATATATATATATATATATATATATATATTAGATTTATTATATAACTAAAAATAAATAATATATATGCATATAAACATTAATATATAAAGAATGTTAAAAAAATCTTGATAGAATTCTTTGCTCAGAAGGAAAAAAAAAATTAAATAATTAGAAGATTATATATATATCATCTTTTTCATATAAAGGAGGGTGTTTTGTTTATTTATTTATTTATTTATTTTTACTATTATGAATATAATATTAAAATATTATTGGAGATTATTTCTATATATATATATATATATATATATATATATATATATAACTAATCTTAATAATTATATATTATCATATTATAATACGAGGGAGGGAGATGTTGTCACATAATGATATATTCAAAATAATAAAATAATACTTATAGCCATAAATAAGATCTCTGAATTTTCACATTAATTTTACATCAAATTTTAGATAGAGAGATAAAAATAATTGAAAAGAAGAAAAAAAAATAATTTTTAGTATAAAAATATATTTAATTCATTCACTTCTTAATATAGACTTGAAAAATGGCATGTAAAAATAATATTACTAACAGTACATGATGTGTAATTTATACTATATTTAATTGACATGTAACATTCAAAACAAACTTATATTAATAACAAAAAAATGTTTTACTATTAGTTATAAATAACATTGTTTTATATGAATCTTATATAGAAAAAAATGAATACATGTTTTCCAATTTTTGCTTTATGTACTTTGTTCACTTATTAATATGGGGTCAATATATAATATGAAAAACTATGAAAAAAATAATATGCTTTATGAATTAAATATTTTAATATGGATGATGAGTAAAAGAATTTAAGAAAGAGAGAGTTAATAAGTTCTCTAAGTTCTCTTTCAATTAGTATGTTGATATGTAACATTTTAAAAAATAATAATAACAAAGTGAAAATTAAAAAACAAATATTATTGGGCTAGGAGAATAGGGTATGTGTGTAAGTGTGATGTAAATATGTAAACATTTTTAAATGTCCATTGAATAAAAAATATAAAAAGTTAAAAGTGATATAGAATGAGTGTAAACATACTCTACTCCACTATAGCTAAACTGTGACCACTTAAGAGCAAACACATGCTCTTAACCATTAGGACCACTCAAGCTATATAAATAAAGTGTTAAATGTAATAAACAAAAGGTTAAATTTTGGCCGAATTAACAATAAAAAGTTAAAATTAATAAATAAAAAGTTTAAATTAATCTATACCCCACTATAGGTAATGGGTGTAAACATTTTAGTCACTTTGTTATATTTTGATTTTGTTATTAACTTGTGAGTAAGCTTTTTTACAATGCCATGGGCCAATATCATGGCTTATCAATACCACATACCCAAAAACCATAACTTTTACAATCAAAATATTTTATAACAATATGACAAGATTCTTAATCATGGATATTTGCCCCACTTTATGGTGGATATTATTAACTTGTAAATAGGATTTGTTACAATACCATATGCCAATATAATGACTTATCAATACCACATGCCCATAACGCATAATGTATTTGACAATCAAAATATTTTATCATAATATGGCAAGATTCCTAACCATGGATATTCACCCCACTTTACCATGGATATTATTAACTTGTGAATAGGAATTGTTACAATACCATAGCTTACCAATACCACATGTGCAAAAAACATAAATTATTTCAAAATCAAAATATTTTATAACAATCTCATAAGATTCTTAACCAATGATATTCACCACCACATTTACATTGATATTATGAACTTGTAAATACGCTTTGTTACAATATCATGGGCCAATACCATGGCTTATCATTACCACATACCCAAAACTCATAACTTATTTCACAATCAAAATATTTTATAACAATATGACAAGATTCTTAACCATGGATATTCAACCCCACTTTACCGTGGATATACTTAACTTATAATAGGCTTCATTAGAACACCATGGCTTATAGAAAACACATGCGCAAAATCCATGACTTGACTTATCTCACAATCCATATTCTATAAATAATTTATTTTAATTTTTTTATATCATTTTTTTAATTACATCTAAGAGGTAAAAGGTTATAATTAATTACTTTTGATATATATCTAGACCCTCTATCATCATGACTATTAATAGTATTCCCATAGAAATTAAATCAAGGTCTTAATAAAACTAAAAATGAGAATACTTTTATATATAAAAATGTTATACAATATAAATAATATTATAAAGAGCTAGCATGGATCCATATTAACTAAGGATCCAAGCGATGAGAGAAAGCAAGGTGGCTAAAAATAATAGAGTAAAGATAATTCATGATTCTTTTAAGTTTTTCATTATTGTATTTTCTTTGACATTATTTATCCAAAATATATGTTTAATATCTTATAACCAAATGCATTTTTTCATTTTAGATACATTCTTAGACACAACACAATGGGATAAAATTCAAGAGAGAGTGGGGGGGGAGAGAGAGGTAGTTGGTTGAGACAGTGTAAGGAACATAGAGAAAATGATAGGGGGAGCGAGAGAAACAGAGAGAGATGGACTTGGAGGTGGAGAGAGAGAGAGAGTGACAAAGGAGAGATTGATAAAGTGAGGGAGAGAGGAGAGGATGTAAGAGAGAGAAGAGGAGAGGAGAGAGAGAGGGAAATAAGGGGGAGATAAAGTGAGGGAGACAAAGATATGGATGGAGAGAGAGGAGAGAGGAGATTGTGACACAGGAGAGAGAGAGAGAGAGAGAGAGAGAGAGAGAGAGAGAGAGACGAGGGCGAGGGAAAAAAATAGGGAGGTGGGAGAGAAAGGGAGAGAGAGGACTCAAGAGACAAAAGGAGAGAGAGAGATGGAGTTGGTGGGGGATAGAGGGAGGGAAGAGGAAAGACACAGAGGGAAAAAGGTGGAGAGAGAATGTGTATGTTTGGGGAATGAGATAGAGAGATGAAGTAAGAAAAAGTCAGATAGATAAAAATATATTATATAGTATTATATAACTAGTCTAGATCCATCTTAACCTCATATCTATAAAGCTCCAAGAGGGATGAAATCTCTCAAGGTGAAAAATCTTTCCTCATGTTTTGCACACAAAAAAGTGGTCTGTACCTTGAGAGATTTGATCTCTCTCAGTGCTTGATAGATTCAAGGCTAAGATGGATCTATAATGGTAGTTAAAACATTTGTGTTATTTGCAAAACCAACATAGATTCTTGTTACTCCAGATCTGCGAAGAGTTAGAAATAACACTTATTATTATATGTAGGTAGATTAGGTTTGCTAGTTGCTAGAGTTTTATAAGAGATTTTATCAACCATGATCTCATAATTTAGAATCCATTGGATATCATGATCACTTTATTTGTTGGATGTATTTTGGCTTTGAATTGTAAAATGCAAATAGTTTTTTCTATATTCTACGCACCATGTCTCCAATTTCAATTTCTTTGATGGCATCAGAGATTGTACAGGTTTGACTCTCTTAAGGAAGGGCCCAAAAATATGTGAGAATTACGATAAATAATACTCTATAAATTAGTAATTTTGAATAGAACAATGATAGTTTTTCTGTGAGTTTTCATTTAGTTGTTTCTGTAGTTAAATTCGTGTTTGCCTTTCGCTTTCTTGTGAGAAATCCACAACCATATCTATTGGAAGAATTCACAATCACACAATGGATGCAACAGATACATGGATTGGGGAGGATCGTATACATAGATTTGAAGGTGAACATGTTGATCCAATCCTTGCAGGTGTTTTGTTGGAGTAGATCCTGTGTGAATTCGGGCTTGTGGCCTACCAGGAAAATATGATCATGAGGGTGTTTAAACGAAGTCTAATGTCAGAATTGAGTCATCCTCCCTTCGAATTGGTGTCGAATGAAATGACACTAGTAGAAAACTCAACAAATACAGATACTGCACTAATCATGAAGCTAACATCAGAGTGTTTTAGTCATTCCAGGGATTTGAACGCATCTAAGAGGAGCCCGTGGACAAGCCACAAACCAAAGAAGTGAAGTAAAGATAGTTGGATTGGACTAATTAAGAGGGGTTTAGGGTCGATAGCATAGTTGGGTAAAACCACCTCGTTTGGTGCAGTCAAGGAGGAAGGTTGAGAGGTTGAAGTTGGAGTTGCAGGTCTCTCAGGAATGTGGTTCCTTATGGTGAGGGCCAACCACAACTCTCTCCCAATCTGAGGCCATAGGCTTGAGGTGATCAGGTGAGTAGCTTGTTCTGGCTTGTTGACCAGTGGGCCAAATGAACTACTAATTATGCACAAGCAAACTTCTAACATGAGGGTCTATCTATAGTGAAAAATCAACCACATAAGCTCCACATGAGATGTTATGTGGGTGACATGTGGGGCCACTGCTGATGTTGCAAGTTTAATGGGGATAAATTAAAATGGCCATATATTTCAATCTATAATTTGTATAACAGGAATAATTATATCGCTGGAAAGGTCTCAACTATATGAATGTCATGGTATTGTTTTATTATATTTTCAAGCTGACTCAAAATTTAGAAATTTTATAACCCCATTTCCATTACTAAACCTTACAGTTCGGGTAATCATAGTAACTACCTCCTTCTATATTTAATATGGGCTAGAAATATTAGGGTTTTGCTACAAAGCGGTAAGAGAGAAAAGTTTCAACATTGGACCTTTGGAGATCAAATATGGCTTTTAGGTAGTGTGATAAATATTAAAACCTAATTGTGGTCTGGGTTTATTTTATTGATGTATATTATTATGATATATGCATATAACATTGTACTAATAATTCGATATCGTTATATTGATATCCAGACACTAACTTGAAGTGTATTCTTTCATCCCAACTTACACCAACAAACACTACATAACAAGACACTAAGATCTAAAAGAGGAGAGGATCAAAATGATGCAATATAGTTCTGATAGGTCACAAAATGGTCATGAAGAGGAATGATTAGATGAACAGTGGGGAGAGGTCGACTCTACTTGCTAGATGGAAACACTGAGAAGCTTAAGGGATGAAATAAGGACTTCCAAACCTGACAATTAAAGGTTTCTCAGAGCACAAGAGAGCAAAACAGGATTGAATGCAACTATTTGGTAATTTAATTGATGTTAAATTACTTAGATTAATTGTCAACTAGGACTAGTAAAGTGATGAACTGTATGTGCACTGTATCTATTAGGAGGATTTTTCACTCATGCAATTCCTAAGTTAATTTGATATATTCAAATGCACATGTTTCTCTAAAGCTATGTAAGTAAATAAATCACTCAAAAAAATGGAACCAATTCTATTTCTCTTAATTAAAATAATGATCACACACTTCTTAAAAGAAACTTCACACTTAAAATAAAATCACAATCACACTTTTCTTGAAATAAGATCACTCACACACTTTCTTTAAAATGAAATCATTCTGACTTATAAATAAAATAACACTTGCTTAAATGAAAATCACACTTGCTTATAAGTAAAATCACACTTTCTTAAATGAAAATCACACTTGCATTCAAATCAAATAACTCTTTCTTATAAACCAAATTTCACCTACAATAAAACCACACTATAAATGAAGCTCCTCCAACAAAAAGAAAGACTAGCTCTACAAATGAAAATCCTATCTATATCACTACAATGTAAGGCTACTATACTCCATCCATGTGCACTAGAAATATTTCTTCTCCTGAACAATCAAACGAGTAGGTAACATGTTGCAAAACAATCTTAAACCTGTATTTAGCAATGAAAGCTTAAATCATTAAATGAATTTATAGAAATCTACAGGAAACATAAAATGAATTTCTAACTGTAAACAAAACGAAAACCTAACTATCTCGAGGGGCCCTCCTATGATAAGTAGGTGGCACTATAACACTTTCATGAGATAATCAACCACACATTGAGATCGCACAATAAGAAAAGAAATGAAACAGAGTTTGTATAATAAAATCAAGTTTTTACAAAAAAATCAAGTCTGTCTCAGCTATTTCGAGAGTCATATTTATAAAACCCTTATGAAATAAATGTTTAAGAGAATTACGCATATGGTAATCGACATTAGCTATAATTAAATATAAAATATAAGGTATCATGATCTGCTCATGATCTTCTATCAACGCAACAAATCATGAGGTGAAAAATATGCATCTCACTCGCTTGATTCACCTACTACGTTGGTTGACTTATCCTTTGACCAAGTTGCTAGGGTTCCTTCTTTATCGATCCAACTTCTACAAATAGGAACAAATCATTCTCCCAACCAATTTCCAAGTACCCATATGCCTTGTTTCTCGGCTAAAGCTATGTAACGTATCGAACCTTGCACTTAGCTAAAAAAGCATAGATCAGCTGGAAAATCATTGTAATTCAGTAGCTCATGTATATATTCAGTTAAATAATAAAGAAAAATTATATTTATGAAATAGAATATGATTATGTACCTTCTATGCTATCAAACTTGTAAAATGATACCCAAATTGTAGTTATGAAGGTCAAAGAGGGAGGAATGGAGTGAAAAAGAGTCGTAAAAAAAGAGGCAATTCTAGGGTTCAACATTCCCCCACATGGAAGAAATTACATGTCCTCATGAAAATTTTTAAAATTTGTGAGTCCTTCCTGTTACTAAGCCTCCTCAAATACTTGAGCAAGGACATCCAAGTTACTTCGCCTTGATTTCCTATTGGTGAGTGTCATCCTTGTTTCTTCATCAAAATTATGTGTTGTGGGCCTATAATATTCCTCTTAAGAAATTTGTTTTGAGCTCTCAATTTTTTTTTTATTATACCACAAACCAAGGTGCAGTAGGATGTTGTCATTTTGGGTTTTGTGGATTTCATTTTGTGCCTTTATTGTTTCATTCTCCTTCTTCAAACACCTATTCAGTATTTCCCACTCATAAATTTACTGCTTGAGGGTGTTTCCAACTTGATGTTCTCCTGAAATATTAGAATGGATTTCTTTATTCTCTCCTTGGTTTTAGGATGATACAATATTTTTACCTGTAGCTCTTCTTTCCAAAGATTTTATATAGTCATAAATTTCCTGTTGCATAAGATCGATCTCTAGTGTTCTTCTAACTAGACTGGAAACTCGTGATGGAATAGGTGATGATGGAACTGTTGGTGATCGAATTAGTGATGATGAAACTCTAGGTTCCATTTCTTCTTTCTCTGAATCAGAAAATTATGGGGAATGTCAAGGTTGTTCATGCAATTATTTATTGATACTTTCACTTATTATTATGGTAGATGATGGTTTAGATGGTGATTTAGTAGTAAGAGACTGCTTCTTAACTTTATTGTCATCAGTTTTCTCTTGATTTGTTCTCTTTTTAGATGAACTTTCTTCCTTAGTGTTAGCTATCTTTAATTTAGGATTTTTCTTTTTAAGATTCACTAACATATATGTAAGAGGAGTCACACCCTCTAAATTTGGCTCTTGTTGTGGAAGTAAGTTATCTTCTATGTGAAGATTCATTCTTCTTCTGTTTGTATTACCACTACATTCTTCTATTTTTGCTTTCTTGAAATGATTTCTAACTAAGAAATCTCCAGAATTGTTTCCTATCTTTCTCAGATGCACTTCAATCAATATTTTCACTATGCCATGATGGTATAGAGCGTTATATATAGATTGTATTCTTATTTGAACATTACCATCCATCTTTCTTAAACTTTCAAGTAAGAAATATGATATCTTAATTTCATTTCCATCTAGAAAATTCATCATTAAATGTGCATGATAAAAGAACATGTTAATGAATATTCTTTCACAAGTTATAAAATTTTGAATCATTAGCAACAAATTCCTCCATTTATTCTTCAAAGCCATGACTAGTTTTCGTTTTTTAAACACTTAAATTTCCATACCTAGATTCTTGAGAAAATCTATCCATTCTTTTTCTTCAATTATTCTATTCTTACACCATCTCTCTCCAATTCTTGGTAATCCTGTGGCACCTACTACGAAAGAATTTGTTAACACCAGCTTCACGTCCCTAATTTCTTCTTCAATGTCATCATATGCCCTAGCAAAATATTAGGTTACATCCATGTAATGCCCACCAAATTTCTCTACAAATTCTAGCCACCTTGCATGATGCAACAATTGTTTGACGTGTGGATATCCCTTAAGAAACTTAATACCATTCAAATCTCACCTTACAATGACTCCCATGGTAGAGAGTTATAGACCAGAATTGCTCTTTTGACACACTTAAGGAGTGAGAGAAATTTGACTATGGAATGAATTAGAAAACAAAGTTTAGGTGAGGGCGGTCTCGGAAATAAAATAGGGCTGAGTGAAATGGAAGTGCTTCAGCATGAATAGGAATGATGAATGGAGAGGAGAGGGAAATTTTTGAATTATATAATGGTTAAGCCCCGACTTGTTTAACAACACACTGATATTTTCATTAAAACAAAATTCGTGTGAAAATAATTAATGGTAATCATTATGTAGTATGGTAGTAGCAACAATTACTCATCAAATGTTCTAACTTTATTATATAACTTAATATTTACATACCTTTTATCATTTGTGTTACTGATTTTTATTTGTGTTTTCTAGGTTGTCAATTTGCTTCAGCTGCAATTTTCATTGGGTTTGTTTTTTCCATAATTTACATTTTCCTTGGTCGCAGTCTACCAATTGAGCTACATAAATCTGTTAGAGCTGCAATTTTTTGACAATTCCGTACCTGAATTATTTTTAAAAGAGAAAATAGGCATAAAAATAAGATGGGACTAGAATAGGGAAAATAAAATCTAGGCTACCAAGGACTATTGGTTTTCAACTTGGAGTTTTTATATAAACATGCCAAAAATGTTTGTTTTCATGTTTATACATATATATATATATATATATATATATATATAGATATAGATATAGATATAGATATTATATTATATTTTTTGTAATTTTTTATTTTTATTTTTAATTTTGAGAAAGAAAGTAGAAGACAAACTTGGAGAGGATGAAAAATCGTACTTGACCAACTTCAAATGAAAATTATGTTGCAAATTTCTTATAAATTCCTCCCTTGTTAATGTTTTATCCAGTATTCGTTGTCTATGGTCGTTTACAAGGAAGGTCACTTTCTCCTAATCAATGGTTCTGATTGTGACTGCTCCGTTACCAAAGATAGTTTCAATCTCGTAAGGACCAAGCCAATGAGTTTGAAATTTTCGTAAAAAATCATTAAGTTTTGAATCAAAAAGAAATGCCTAATCATAAAGCTAATATTTCCTTTATTTGATAAAATTATCATGCCATCTCGATTGTTGTTGTTGGAATATATTAGTTCTTTGAATAGAATATTTTCTTATGTCATCAAATTCATTCAATTTTTCCATTCTTTCTCTTTGGGCTTATGATAGATGAAGACCCAATTTTCCTGATGTTTTAAAAGTCTTTACCTAGAAGTCAATAGGAAAAAGGACTTGCCTTCCATAGACAAGTTAATAAGGAGTTCAACCTGTTGCATTTTTGCATGTGGTACCGTATGCCCATAAAACTTTTGGAAGCTTCTCTACCCCATCCCTTCTATGCAAATTCACAGTCTTGGTAAGAATTGCTTCAATTACTTTATTGGTAGATTCAACTTTTCCATTGGCCTGTGGATGATATGGAGTTGGCTTCCTATGCTTGATGTTGTACTCCTCCAATATCTCTTGTACCAACTCGGATGTAAATTGAGTGCCTTGATCTTTCACAACTTCCCTTGGGACAACAAAACGAGTGAAAATATCATCAAAAAGAAATGAAACTACAACATTTTAGTAGAAATCGGAAGTGTTTTAGCTTCTACCCAGTTTGTGACATATTATGTCAAAACAAAAATTTACCTTTTTTGTCTTGATGGTGGATTCATTGGACCAACAAAGTGTAAAACCCTTTCCTCAAAAGGTTCAATAAGTACTTGAGTTTACACATGTACTTCATCTAAAGCAACATGTTTCCCCAGACTTTGAGAACTGTCACACCTCTTATTATATTCCTTGGCATCCTTAAAAAGAGAAGGATAATAATATCCTACGAGAAGGAATTTATAAGTAGTTCTTTTATCAGTGAAGTTTCTTCCACATGGTTCATCATGACAAGCCTTTAATATATCTAGAACTTCATCTTCTCTAACACATCTTCGAATGATTAACTTAGGTTCTATCTTGTACAATTCTTCATTTATCCATGAATATGATGCAATAGTTTGAATAACCTTCCTTTTCTCTCGAGGAGACAAGTATGATGGTAGAATCCCTGTAGCCAAATAATTAGCAATATCTACATACAAAGGAGATTTAATAGACACTGCAAAAATATATTCATTAAGAAAATTATCTTTGACAAGAACATCATTATTATCATTTTGGATTCTAGATAGAAAATCGGCAACTGCAATTTTTTTTCCTGGTCTATACAAAATAGTAATATTTAATTCTTGTAATAACAATAAGCATCTTAGAATTCATCCATTAGTAATTTGTTTACTCATTAAATATCTAATTGCGAAATGATCTATATGTATGATATAATGTTTGAATTTATTGATGGCATGTACAACAACTAAAAATGCTTTTTTGTGAAGTACAATAATTAGGAAAGCTTTGAGGTGTAAAATGGGCCTCCTAAGGAAATTATAAAATAATAGTGGAAATAATAAAATAATATTAGATTACATCATCAAATTTTAGAGGGAAAAAAGAAAAAATAAAAATTTTAACTCGTATTTTCAACATATATCCCTATGGGTTTCCTCAAATTTCGAGCGAAAACACTCGTTGGATTCATAATTTGATTCCTCATCTAAGGAGTGTCCATGTTTCATGCTTTCGATGGGCCCTGCCACACGCAAAAAGATAAATACATGAAAAAATGTGATTGCAATCACGTTTTTCATGTATTTCTATTTTTTCGTGTAGCCTACAACATCTTGGTGTCTACACATCTTTGGGATTGGTGCTTACAAATATATTTTGTGGGTTTTTACCTCTGTTATCACTCCCTAATTTTCCCAGATGTGAAAGAAAAATATGGAGGTAACATTGACCCAATCTTGAATAATCGAAGTTAGCCCTTCTAATATAAAGAGGGGTCTCTCTTTAACTCCATTACTCAAGGTTACTACAGTAACATGTCATTCATTTACTCAGTAGCCAAATCTTTGACTAAGATGGGGATTGGAAAGTATTTGGTTGAGGAAGAGAGAGGACCATCGAGCATAGAGTCAATTTCAACATCAAAGTGGTCTCTCAAGCGGCTAGTGGGAGAAAATAGTCAATAATTCAGAGGCATGTAGTTGCAATTATTAAGACATTTAAGATATTCAATGAGTAGAGGAAATGGAGAGAAGATAGACCATCTAGATGAGACACCTAGCAATGGATGAATCTTGTTCATATTTTAAATGGAATTCACACATCAATTAAATGGAAACTAGACACAGGTCACAAAGTGAAATATATATATATATATATATATATATATATATATATATATATATATATATATATATATATATATATATATATCGAGAGAGAGAGAGAGAGAGAGAGAGAGAGAGAGAGAGAGAGAGAGAGAAAATACCATTCAATCATTGAAGGAATAAATAATTTATGAAAAACAAAGAAGTCTACATATCACAAGGAAAACTGACTAAATAAATCACAACTCATGAATCCCAGAGATGGATGTCACCGAAGTACTTCTGCTCAATAGAGTTTTCAATTAATATAAAAGAATAATCACCATGCTAAAATGATTATTCTTCTTCTTAAAAAATCTCAACCCCTGTTACATTACAAATCATAAAAAATATAGGAATATACATATAACTTTTTGCATACTTTTGTGAGAGCATCAGGGTTGGAATTTGGATTTCTCTTTGCCTATGATATGGATTTATTTTACTTTTTGGGACTTTATATTGCCCGTCAAGAAACTTTATGTTTAAATTTTTTCCCTTCAGTGGTGATTTTTTAATAACAAATTAACCTTTCACCAATTTAAAATGATTAAAAATTACCCTTCAATAAGATATTCAATGAGTAGAGGAAATGGAGAGAAGACAGACCATCTAGACGAGACACCTAGCAATGGCTAAATCTTGTTCATATTTTAAAGGGAATTCACACATCAATTAAATGGAAACTAGACACAGATCACAAAGTGATATATATCTATATATATATATATATATATATATATATATATATATATATATATATATATATATATATATATATATATATATATATATCTCTCTCTCTCTCTCTCTCTATATATATATATATATATATATATATATATATATATATATATATACCATTCAATCATTGAAGGAAGAAATAATTTATGAAAAACAAAGAAGTCTACATATCACAAGGAAAACTGACTAAATAAATCACAACTCATGAATCCTAGAGATTGATGTTACCGAAGTACTTCTGCTCAATAGAGTTTTCAATTAATATAAAAAAATAATCACCACAATAAAATGAGTATTCTTGTTCTTAAAAAATCCCAACCTCTATTACATTAGGAATCATAGAAAATATAGGAATATACATATGACTTTTTGCATACTTCTCTGAGAGCATCAGAGTTGGAATTTGGATTTCTCTTTGCCCGTGATATGATTTTTTTTTACTTTTTGGGACTTTATACTGCCTGTCAAGAAACTTTATGTTTAAAACCTTTCCCTTCCCTAGTGATGTTTTAATAATAAATTAACCTTTCACCAATAAAAAGTTATTAAAAATTACCCTTCAATAACATATATTATTCAAAAATTTCACATATTTATCACTGAAAAAATAAAATGCTTATATAAAACAAATGAATTATTAAATCCTTAATTATGGTTTGAAATTGCATGGAACATTCACAATCGAATTTTCAAAACGAGAAATCAAATTTCCTTGACCTAGACATGCCATAGCATTTGTATATATAAGATATGACCAAAGATATCTTGAGGAGATCTCATGGGACATATAAGATGGCCAACACAATAAAATAAAACTATTTAATGTTATAAATAAGAACTCAAAGTAGATTAATTAATATGATTTATGTTATGATTTAGATAATTTAATATATATTGTTGGAACTACAAGGTCAAGTATATATTTTACAGTGTATATTTTTGCATTGGATTTTCGGATACACACTAATATTAACAACATTGAATGCATAGTATGTGAACCTTTTAAAAATTAAAATACTAAGCTTATAATAAGGGGATGTTGTATTACTAGACTAATCACCAATTTTGAAAATTGGGTTTTCAATAAAAAACGAAAATGCCAAAAAAATCTTATTTTCCTCAACGATTTTGACACATGCATTATGGTTTGCTGAAGACCGAAGCTTCAGTGAAAATCCAAAATAATATTCAATCTTATTAAGGTTTTGAAAATTTCCTCCTACAATGCAACGTTGCTGCAAAGGTCTCCAAATATATCATAGCCTTATAATCTAACTGATTGGTGGGAAAACTAAAAGCTACAATGAATCAACTTTTGACATTAAATTAAAAGTTGCATTCAATCAACTTTTGACATTAAATTAAAAGCTACATTGAATCAACTTTTGACATTTTATTGGAATTATGCAGACTTATTTTTGATACATCCTTCAACATCAAGTTTTTTAGCTCTTTATTAAACATTAATACTAGGATTTTAAGGCTTCTGAAAGTATCACTCCAGGTGATATTTGCAGTGTAACACAAAACATTACTAAATCTGTAGTTTTTTACTATGGAATCCTTTTTGATAAATTCAAATATTCTTGCTCCAGAAAACTCTGTCCATTATTTTTACAATTTCTTTTCAAATTTGCAAGTTCGAAGGCCATTTGACTCATTTTGAAGGGAGTTCAATAATTCAGTTGCCTTCAACTCAAAGATATTCGTGTGTGATAAGGTCAAAAAGAGTGAAAATATGGGTGTATACATGGCTAGCCCTCCTGTTTCATCTTGTTCATGTTTGCATCTAAATATGGGCTTTTTCACTTTCCTCCATGTTAGATGTGCAATCAAGGAAGAGGGTCGTGCTTGATTTCACATTGATGATAGTTACTTTTTTTTGGTTGGAACATTATTTGGCACCAAGCATGTGATTTATATGCAAGCATTGATGATCTCAGCTTGGAAGTAGTGGTTAAGTAACAAGGTCGTTCTCAATTTTAAAGTTTATGTGATAAAGACACCTATAGAAGGAATGAATATTTGATCATTGAGTTATATTGAGTTTGTTCCTTGTCATGATTTAAAGTATATCAACACTCTCAAAATTTTGAATTATTCTTGAAGAGTTAATTTTGAAAGAAATTTGTCCTCTCCCCTTGAGGAGCAACCTTTCTGATTAATACCTCCTTCTAAATAATACAAGATCCGAATAAAATCACCAATTAGTAAAGATTATGTGGGGCGAAGCAATATGAACCACTCACATCTAGAAGAAAGCCAACGGTGGGAAAAATTAGGTGCATAAGTGGGGTAAACTAGGGTGGTTCGTAGGTGGTGGTACTCATTTCAAGCATGTAGCTCCAAAGTAGATCCAAAGTTTGGGAAACATGATAACTAATGGAATAGGGGATTTACGAGCCACAACAGTGGTGGAATTTCTAGATGTTGGTTTTGGTTTTGCAACTTTTTCAGCTTACCTACATCCACTGTGTATATAGACAATGTCATTTGCTCCAAAGCATGGGCATGAGAATCAGATTGAATTTGATATTGAACAAGGAGTTGGTTGCATGATTACATTTCTTGGTACAACACAACTAGATTATCCAAGCAATTCATTTGAAATGGTCCATTATTCATGTTCTCATTTCGATTGGCATAAAAATTATGGTGTTCTGCTGAAAGAAGTAGATCGCCTTTTGAGACCTGGTGGTTACTTTTGTTATTTTTCATCTCTTTCTTACGGGAAGGATACATGTTATCCCCATCAATGGGAGAAGTTGATGTCTCACAAATTCAACGTGTGGTAATCTTATTGCTCGTCAAGTTCGGATAGCAATTTGGTCCAAACCAGGAGATAATGCATGCCAGCTAGAGAAAGAAAAATACAAAATCTTGGTTTTATGTGATGAGGCGCATGATCCAGAACAATTATGGAAGAAACCATCAATGAATTGTATAAATTTAAGTCCATAAGCAGAGAACATGGAATATCTTCCTCCATTGTCGGAGTGTTTATCAATCTTCCCTAAATGACATAGGGATCACTGTTGAAAATTTTAGTGTAGACACAAAATTTTGGTAGAGGGAAGTCAATGAATATTTGACACTTATGAATGTAAGAGATATCATCTCTTTCTATGGTGGATTTTCTACTAGTTTAAGCACAAAACCAATTTGGGTGATGAATATAATTCCTCCAAGCTCAAGGAATACTTTACGTGCTATTGATCACGGAGGCTTGATTGGATCTTTTCATGATTGGTGTATCAATTTTCTACTTATCCACGTACATATGATTTGGTTCATGCATTCAATTGTATTCATACTACAGAGGCGATAGTAGAGGTTTCCAAATAGAAGATGTTAAGCTGGAGGTGGATCACATTCTTTGCCCACTACGATTTTTCATCATCCGAGATGACTCAATCATAATCTAAAGAGCAATATATATTTCACCCAAGTTCCTCTGGGATGTGAAAATATATAATTTGGAAGGCGTTGGAAACCGAGGAGAGCCACTGTTAATTTTCCAAAAGGTAGTGGAACCTGTCCCTCAGCAGGGTATTAATGCCAACACTGATAGGGCTTTCCTGTGAGGTATTAATGCCAACACAAATATTGATGACATTTTGAAATAAATATGGACCGTCAAAAATAGATTTTTTAAATTTAAAGCGCATCATAAATTAAGGTTACATAAAGATTTTAAAAGTAATTAACTGTTAAAATGCCCAATTTTACCTGTCAAATTCCACCCTGCGGAACATTAATTACAAATTCCACTAATGGAATGTTTCAAGACAAATAAAAGTTTTCGATCTCAAAAGAGAAAGTTTTCAATTAAAAAAAGTCCCATTTGTTAATTATTTTTTCCATCTGTGTAATTGTATCCTTATAAATTCTCTCCATATCTTCTTCAAATTTGTTAGCAAAACTGGATCACTCATTCTGCTCCTAGAAAATTGCAACTTATCTAAAAAGCCACCTTTATCCTTTGAATTTAGAATCGATGTACTCCATAATTGCCACATGTTAAAGTTGTCTGTTGGAAATTTTCATTTGATCATTCTTAACTGTTTATATCTCTCCTGAAAGGCTACGTGTGATCTTATTCAATTTAGGATGATCCCGATAGCCGTCATCTACCACTTGTTCTTGGGGGTGTCCAAAATATGTTCAAAACGAAATTTTGTACTAGAAAATGTTGATTCGATACCCCCTTTATTGAGACTCTACCATCCATTAATTTAAATGGTTCTAAGTAGTGATACAACTATATCCTTCTCTGCAAGTCATCCTAGCATATTCTCACCAAATCCTGAGCTAATTCACAAGGTGTTTCAAATAATGACCATTTGGTGATCCCAGCATATTCTCACCAAATCTGGAGCTAATTCTCAAGATGTCCCAAATAATGACCATTTGGTTGCCTAAGGGAAATCAAAGTAGTTTTGGAACCAATGAATTTTTCAATAGACTTTTGTGTTTTAATAACTATAATTATCCAACAAAATGTCAAGATCAAAAATAATCTTTACTTCCTACATATACTCATAAAAAAATCGCATTCCTGTATGGCCACTTTTGAAGATTATCTCTTCCATGTCAATAATAAACTTCTATGTTCATAAAGGAGAAAATCCCAACTCAGGCTGGCCTGGAAAAATCTCTATCTGGTCTAGAGATAGATCTTCGCGTATGATCCCCCTTGCTATTTTCTTGGAAATATGGAACAAACGCAATAGGATTATTTTTGAAAATGCCCTGGGTGATGTTGTGCAGATGCTGGGAAATATTAAGCAGTGGTATATGATTGGTAGTTCATAGGATAGTGGTAAAAAAAAAGGCAGAGAAGAACTATGGTCCTGAGATTATATACCCAGCTGGGTTTTTTGATGGGGCGGATCAAAGAGTCATATGTGGATGTGGATTTTGGATCAATTTTTCAGAGGCACAGGAATACTGGGTATACTGGGGAGCCGGTAGAGGCTCAAATACAAAGGCATAAGTGATTTCCTTATGGAGTTTATTATTGTTCACTACTTTCCTCAACATTCTAAGTATTCATATATATGGAGACTATAGGACCAATATTGAGCACATTCATGGTAAAATCAAAATTAAACAGCCTATGTTGAATGGATGGCTATGCCAAATAGAGCACATTTGACATACTTTAAAGGACTGAACTCTACAACATACAGGACTAGAACATAACCAAAATGCAGATTGTATGTCAAAGAGGGGCTTACTGGATGAGCTAGACGGCATGCATATCAAGATCATGACAGATGAACCCAGAGTGGATGTTGGTTTGCTTCTTTTTCCTAGATAAATCAGCTACTAATGCAAGGAATCGATCACCTTTTTTATGTTTTTTTTGTATACTTTTTGTGATTTTGTGAATACTTACATGATAATACAATGAAAGCTTTCTTGAATGCACAGGATATGTTTATTTTTCTAATGACACACAGAAGTTGTTGTTGGAAATAATACTGAGAGGGGGGGTGAATCAGTATTATCAATCAATAAAAATTTTCATCTCCATACTTATATACATATATGCTACTTCAATTAAGGGAACCCACGTGTATACCCTACTGTGTGTAATGAAACTAGCATATATCCAGAATACTTATGATTTAGTTAATCCATTAAATGTTGATCTTTAGTTAGTGCATAAGAACTTCATTAACCACATGTACAGTAAGCAGGTGCAGTAAAATAGAACAGATCACCACACACAAGAAGCACACATGAACACCATGATATAAGGTGGAAACCCAATGTGGGTGAAAACGACCTACTACAAGTCGTCTCTATCTTCTTTTAATAAGAAACTTCATTTTAGAATAGTTTTGTACTTGTGCAGTCTTATACCAGTACGCAGGCTTCTACCTATAGAGGGATACAACCCTCTCTCGTTTTCAGACTCTCCTGGATGGGAGCTACAACCCCCTTAGCTCTTGTACTAGCTGATCCATTTACTAGTACGTAGGTGCTTGCCTAATGAATGCTCCAATCTTCACTTGTTCTCTAGCTACTACTGGAAGGGAGCTACCACCCCCCTTTGCTCTTGTACTAGCTAATGTACTAGTACGTAGGCGCTGGCCTACAATCTCCTTTCATCCTCCAGGGACCAAATTTCATACATTTTCAGACTGGATACTCCTGAAGCAGAACACTATAATCTGAAGGCCACGTTTCATCCAATTTTCATACTGGACCCATCAATATCATTGAAGCACAAAACAATCAATACTAGTAACATCAATTTCTGAATCACTGAAACACTAAAACCCTATCAACAACACAGTCACCAGAACATAGAGCAGACAACAAAACTCTGCAATAACAATCAGACCAAACTGCAACTTCAATCATCATACTTCATAATGTATACGCTCCTACGATGAATCAAACCTGCATACATACACGCTTTCGCCAAAGCCAACCCGCGTATAGATCTATAAATATTCAATCATGACTTGTAGCTATTTCAAACTTAAATTATACTCAGTCTAGAACATTACATGTGTTAGTATGCAGATTTAGAATAACATAATCACTCATATAGAGATAGTTCATTTCAAACCATTTGATCCCGATCTATCCTTAGATCTTGTTCTCCATCAACCGATGAGATTCCTCCTTAGTTCAGTTCAAGAAATGCATCATCAACCCATAAACTGCATATTGGATCTCATGCTTCATCAGATATTCAAGACTTTCTGAATACCATTGCCTAATGATCTTCCTCTCCTTTTATAGTCTTAGGCCTTACTCAATACCATGGTCCAAAACCATTGAGAACCAATACTAGGGACCCAATACCTGGGTTCAACACTTTGGACGCAATACCAAGGACCAAAACCATAGGTCTAAATACCACGGAACAAAAAATAAGCTTTCCCATATGTACGCGCTTTTCTGTGCATGAAAGTGCGTGCATACGCATACGCGACTTTTGATCATAAATCCTGCGTGTATATGCTCCTTTGTATATATGAACCTGCGTGTATAACCTGCATGTATACCCTACTTGGTATATAGTGAACCTGCATATATACGTGACTTGGTACATAGTGAACCTGCGTATAACTTGTGTGTATACCCTACATGGTATATAGTGAACCTTCGTATATACTCTGAGCCTGCATATATACTCTTCTTCTTCATTCTTTGTAGTCTGATCATCAATTCTTTGTTACTGACCTGCTGCACTATGATCCGTCATCTGTGTGATTTGCCATCAAGGACAACACTTGTCTCATAATGCCAACAATCTCCCTCTTTGGACTTGATGGCAAAGCTAACTTGTCACACTTAGAACTATCATCTGATTCCTTTGACCTGTCCTGCATCCCAGGCATTCAGTCACATCTGATATCTCTTCTGAAGATTCATCTAGTTATAAATAAGTGAGATGTTCTTGTACGAGAGGGTTGCCATCAAGTACAACACATGCATCATAATGCCAACAATATCCCCCTTTGTACTTGATGGCAACAACACCAAATCACTCTCCCCCTTTGACATCAAGGGCAAAGGGCGAACCAAGATATTCGCTTTCCTAGATAAACATTCTGTTGTCCATACTCCCCCTGAGTACCTGCTGAAATTTTTGAATGAGCTCCCCCTTTGTATATGCCAAGGTGTACTAATCTGTCTATGTTCTCTTTGAGTACATGTTGAAGTTTCTTCTCTTGCTGAATTGTGATGCTCATGCTTCCCTTGTGTGTAAGCAAGATCTGCAAAAAGATGTTCTGCAAGAAGAACATGACTCTATCATAAAAGACCTTCCTATCACTAAGGACTCATATATACATCCATCTCCCAACCAAGTGGGAATTTACTCATCTCCCCAACCAAGTGGGGATACATCAAGATTTACACATGTTAACACAAGAGCATTACATCATTCATCCCAGGCATAGTGGGGAAACCAAAATAGGCCATTACATGACCTTGACAGTGAAAGAAATACAAGACTGAAATATTTCATCATCCTTCTTATGCCTAGAGGGGTTACAAATTACATCATGTGACCAGAAGAGATTTCATCAAATGAATACAATAGATAGAGACACATTATTACATCATGAGTCTTGATATGACTCCTTACATCAGACCATGATAGTCATTAGCAACTATCATACACAATGTATGATATGCTCCATAAGCATTTGTCAACAACATCTAGACCAGCAATCATGTTCTCCCTCTGTACCTGTTCCATCTATGCCAGATGGTCTCTATCAGGCCCATATCAGACTCTTCTCATCCTAAGTTTGGCCCATTGATTTCCTTCAAATTAACATATACACGACTGTATCCACAGAAACATGCGTATATACGCGGATGTCCCTCATAAAACTTGCATACAACCACTTCCAGATCAGCAACCTGTAAATGTCCTGTAACAAGGTATCTCTGCATATAGATATCAGCTCATCATCATCATGTCTCCAACAATGCAACTTTGAGTAATCATTCATGTATCCAGCGCTATGTATCTTGAGCTCAAGTTCTTTTGTCAAGGCTTCTTTATATCATCAACTTCAACAATCCTCATCCACATGAGCACCAAGAACTATAGGAATCCTGCATCATAACTGTATTATATGATCTTTATGCATATGATGACAGCAGCATATGAGTGACTCATCGTCATTAATGAATTTTTGTATTCAAGCTTTGTACTTCTCCTTATCCTTATGAAGATCACCATGTAAGCATCATATATGCACCATCTAAGAATCAATCCACAAATATGATATGAATATCAACTATGTAACCCCAAAAATCATATGAGATTTTATCATGGACAACTCATAACCACATCATAGCAAGATAAGCATCATCACCAAGGACTATTAACCATAATGCCAAAAATGCATTATTAAAGGCATATGCTCCCCCTCAACCTGTGCCATCTGCTTACTATTAGATCTGATCATGCATATATCAGCAATAAGTATCAAGACATCATCATCATCAAGTTAGGATCAAAATACAACTTACAAGTATCAAGACATTTCCACACACCCTCAGCAGACTGTAACTATTAACCAATAGAGCATATAATGGACTGAGTCATGTCAGACCCTTTTTCTGAGCGTGTCCCCACTGCTTTTCCTCAAACTGACATATACGCGACTTTGCAGTGTCTACCTCGCATATATACGCGACTTCCCTTTACGAAACTTGTGTATAGGATTCAGGACACTGAAGTTTTACACTTTCAGCTCCCTCTGAGTCTATTATGTCTGTTTTGTGTTATGTCTGAGTATATTGTGTTGTGCCACATCTATCTTACTGTACTTCCTTCTTCCTCCATATCTTCAAGCGTAATGATGTTTTCTCCTTTTGGTATGGTGCCCGTACTTTGTTCCTGTAGTCCTTTGCTATATGTCCATGCTTGTTACATTCATAGCATTTTACATGTTTCATATTTCTTCTGTAGCAATCAACAGCTTTGTGACCAAACATGTTGCAAGAAAAACAATATCCCTGAAAGTACCTGTAAAGTGATGATCTTTCTATGTGATGATCTTGAGCCATTCTTCTTCTACATCTAGCTGCAACATGTCCAAGATTATGACATACATAACATTCAACATTATGCATTGGAGGAGTAAGAGATTTTCTTTGAATAATTTATTTCCTTGGCGGTTTTCTTCTAATCTCTTCGTTGTGCATTTCAGATTTCTCATTAGAGTTTCTTGCCTCTCCTTGTGAGCTAGATTCACCTTCAGTGGATTCTTAAAAACCAAGACAAGTTTTGATAGCAGGAGACCTTTGACTACTAAGAATATCATCCAAGATCTTACTACTATCTTGAAATCGTAAGAGCTTATCCTTTTCTTCTAATTTATCATTTAGAATATTTACCTCAGCCTGAAGATGCTCTTCCTTTTCACGATATTTCTTCTTCATGTCTTCTTCAGCTTTCCTTCCTTCTTCCAACTGGTGCCTTAATTCAAGAACTTCATTTTCTTGTTTTTGGAGTAGATCTTTATTTTGATTCTTTGATTCTTCAAGATCTTCCTTTAGTAAGCGGATCATAGCTTCAATAGTTAGTGTTCATCATGGCAGTCGAGATTAGCAATCTGTTTCCTTTGCAAACTAGCACTTGGCGTGAGGGTATGCCACATTAGTTTTCGTTTCAAAGTTGCATTTTTTATTATTGGTCTAGCATTTTAGTTTATACCACATACACTGCCTGAATATATTACTTTATATATATATATATATATATATATATATATATATATATATATATATATATATATATATATATATATATATATATATATATATTATTTGTAATTTTTGTATTCAGAATGGATTTGCAAGTAGTGTGACTCGTTTCTTAATATGGCTAAGAGAAATTAACGTGTATTTCGAGAGTTTCCATTTAAATTTAATATTCTTTTAAATGTTCCCATATATGATATGACTGAATCACAACCTCTTAGAGCAAGCATGGCTGGTGATTCTTCCAAATGACCTTTATTGTGTCCATGAATATCCGAGGTCTTAGCGCAGACCTAAAATTCTTGGTGCTAAAGGACATTTTTCACTCAGCTTAGCCAAAAATTATTTTAATCCAAGAGACCATGCACAGTAGTCGTGTATCCATACCATACTTTAGGAAAATGTTTCCTACATGGTATATGGCTGCCTCAGAGGCAAAAGGCTTGTCAGGGGGACTGGCAGTTTTATGGGATCCTACATGGATCAAAACCAAATCCTACAGGTGTTTCGCTGGTATTCTTATCTCGGCGTTTATCAGAGGCCAAAGGATCCAAATCAATATCATGAACATCTATGCACCTTATAAGAACATAATCCATTTTTGGGAAAAATTATTTGCCTCAGATATTTTTGAAATTGAATCTTTGATGATTGCAGGTGATCTAAATGTAACCTTGAATTCTGACGAATGCTGGGGTAATTGCAGAAAGAGAGACTCGCTTGCTGATCGGATTAAGTGTGAACTTCTGAATAGAAATCTCGTGGACATTGCTCCTTCAAAAATGATGCCTACCTGGGATAACGGAAGGTCTGGAGAGGCTTACATTGCTAAAAGAATTGACCGGTTCATTATTCATATAAGCATCATAGACAAAATGGGCATGCCTTCCTCGTCCATTGGGAGTGCTTTTACATCAGATCACAGACCAATTTTCCTTAGCTGCCAGGAGAAGGGTTTCCAAAAGGGCTACCCGTTCAAATTTAATATAACTTGGTTAGGGGACCCTGACTTCAATAAGACCACCTCAAATACTTGGAAGGATCTTTCTGCAAGAGTTTTGTCCCCCCCTTTTATGACGTTAAGAGAGAAGATGTCTGTTTTGAGAAAGGTTGCAAAACAGTGGCAATTTGAAAAAAGGAAAACGAACAGACAGGAGCTCCTAGAAATCCAGAGGGAGATAGACAGCTTGTTAAAGTCTATAGATGCAAATTTCTTTCCCCTTAGCATGAAATGCCGCATAAAAGATCTTGAGAGGAAAAAAAAAACTTTTGAAAGAAGAGGAGGCCTCATGGAGGCTCAAAAGCAGGGCAATTTGGCTAAAGGAAGGTGACCAGAACACTAAGTTTTTCATAAATTTTCTAATTCCAGGCATGAAAAAAACACCATATGGAGAATAAGTGATGGTAAGGGTGGTTTTTATGTCTCGCAACAGGATATATCAAAGGAAGCTATTAGACATTTCAAGGCCCAATACAAAAGAAGGGAAGCTTGCGATTTTCAGGACACCCTATGGGGTATCGAACTGGCTCCTCAAATGTGTGATGATGAGAAGAATGAGAGTTCTTTTTGGCCAATCACGGAGGAGGAGCTCCTTGTAGTAATGAAGGTCTTCAAAAAGGATAAATGCCGAGGCCCGGACGGCTGGACCATTGAATTTTTCAATCACTTTTTTGATATCATCAAGGAAGACTTGCTGCGGATGGTGGAAGCATCTCGTATCTCTGGAAATATTCATCAAATCATAACATCCACACTGATTGCCCTAATCCCAAAAAAGGCAGATACGGAATCTTTCCAAGATTTCAGGCTGATCCAATTATGCAATATATCCTTCAAGATTATCACTAAAATTATTGCTGAAAGAATGAAAGGATTTCTAGCCACCTATCTCTCCAAAGACCAACATGCATTTTTAAAGGGGCGCAATATTTTAGACATTGTTGCAAATACTCAGGAGTGTCTTTTTTCAATGATAACAAAATAATCATATGCCACTATTATGAAAATTGACCTTCAAAGGGCCTACGACTGCTTAGATTGGGGGTTCCTTAGATGTTTGCTGGCGAAGATTGGCCTATCAACAAAGTCTATTAGTTGGATTATGTCATGTGTCGAAAACGTCCACTACGCGGTCATCATAAATGGAATGTCTTATCCTTTCTTTCTTGCTAAACGAGGTCTTCGTCAAGGATGCCCCCTCTCACCTCTTCTGTTTATATTGGCGATTAAATCCCTTAGTCTCCATATAAACAAGGTAGTGGCTAAAAACAGGTGCAGGTCGGTTAAGATCCGCAGGGACAACTATATCTCGCACAACCTCTTTGTTGACGACGTTCTCATCTTTGTAATGCTTTGCAGGGTTTCCTGGATTTGTCTCTACGATATTCCTTATAGATTCCAATGAGCTACTAGTTTACAAATTAATAGAGCAAAATCTTCCCTATTTCACAATGATACCAACAAGGAAATGGTGATATGGATCTCTGAGTTGTTTGGTATTGAGTCGAGGTCGCTCAAGGAGGGCTTGAAATATCTGGGATTTCAGCTAAAGGCCAAGGGCTATTCCAAGGCAGATTGGCATTGGGTGATAGAAAGATATTACGAGAAGATTTCAGCATGTGAATATAAGACTCTTTCCCTCGCATGCAGAATTATTTTGGCCCAGGCGGTCCTTGGGAAATTAGCTATTTATTGGGCTCATATTTTTTTCCTCCCGACAAGTATTATTCACAAAATGAACAAGGTATTTGTGAATTTTATCTGGGGCAATGAATATACACAAATGAAATTCCGTCTCTCGAAAATGGAAAAGATCTCTCTTCCAAAGACTCTTGGCGGTTGGGGTCTGTTAGACTTGCGGATTTTTGGTAAAGCGCTCCTATGCAAAACTCTATGGAGGGGGATGTTTGGTGAGGGGCCGTGGAGTATCACCATAAAAAAGAAATACATGAAAGGCAAAGATCTGGAATTCTGGTACAGGATGGGATCAATTGGAGCCAAACATGGATCTGCTATTTGGCTTAGCCTCCGAAAAATTGAGCATTACTTCTTAAAGAATCTGACATGGTGTCTTTATTCTGGCAGCAACATATTAGTTGGAATCAACCCCATTCTGGGTGGGTGCGGATGCTTATATATCCCTGATAATCTCTTGTTCTTCTTCTACAGGAAGGGTTTGTTCATGTGGGACAAATTAATATCACAATGGCACGGTCCTATGCCCTTATGGAAAGAAGATTCGGATCTTCATCTGTCAGAGCCTCTAGTTTCTATATGGAATTATGTGAAGGACGTCCTTTGTAGCTATGGTTTCCATTGAACAGGGAAGACAGACCATCTTACGTGGATTGTGCCAAATGCAAAGCTGCAAGTTCAGGTTAAAGACATATACACAGATTTGATTAAATCAAAGACACCTTGTTCCTTTTCTTTATATCCTCATATTCACTGGAAGTGAGGATGCCCTCTCAAAATGATTTTCTTCTCGTGGTTGGTCTTCCACAATAAAAACTGGACTTGGGAAAATTTGAGGAAAAGGAGCTCGCACGGGCCGAGTAGATGTTCTATATGTGAATCAGCGGAGGAATCCAATGCAAATCATCTTTGTAAATCTGGTATGAATTGTCTCTGCTTTATTGTTTCCCTCATGTTGTTTTTGTTTCAATCCATGCAGCTTTTGAATGGTGGTGTGCTCAACGAGAATAATGGAGAGCTTTTATTATCATTGTCATATGGTGTGCATGCAAATGGAGGAACGACATAACCTTCAATGACTCGAAGGCCCCCCTAAATCCTATCTTGCAACACATCATTTCCATTTATGATTTTGTGCCTTTAAATCAGCCTAAGATGAAAAAAGGTCGTATGAAAGAGAAGGAAATTTCCCTCAACAGAGTTCCTTGTGCATTTTTTGATGGGGCCGAGCAACATAACAATTATGGATGCGGTGTTCACATTATTATGGACGAAAATCTACAATACTTTCTCTCATGGAACGGAGGGAAAGGCACTAATAGTCTGGCTGAGGTGAGGGCTCTTACATGCATGCTTGCTTTTTGTGTGTTTTTCGATATCCAACAAATATCAATCTATGGCGACTCAAAAACAATGATTGACCATGTCAAGGGTGCCTGCCACATTATCTGCCCACATTTAGCTGGGTGGATGGACAAAATTATGTTTTTCTGGGGGCGCATGCAAGACTGCTCAATTCAACACATCTTCCAGTCCCAAAACTATCAAGCTGATTGCCTTTCAAAGCAAGGGTTGTTTCTAGACTCTGGTTCATGGTCCATGGTGGTTTTGGATGGAGAATCCTCCTATTTCATTCAGGACTTTTTAATTCCCGGATTCTGATCAGCATCTTTCTCATCATCTTATTTGCTACTTTTGTATAATCTCGAGTCATGCATAGTCTCTTTTAATTTGGTTCTAGTTATATGAGTCTCTTTTAATATGGTTCTATCTCTCTATGACGATTGTAAACACTGATATTTGGTCTATTTTTTTGGCTTTTGCGTCTCCTACAGGCCCTTTTTTTTATATGTTGGCCATCTGGAGCCTGTTTTTGTAGCATCTGGAATAGTTATATTGACTCTATATAATACTATGACGCTTGTTTCTCTCTCTCTCTCTCTCTCTCTCTCTCTCTCTATCTCTATATATATATATATATATATATATATATATATATATATTTAATGATACATAAATATATATTTATAGTTATAATGTACTATAAAGAAAATTAACTATTACATTGATTTACGCCTTCTCAATGTATTCGTTAGCCTAACATTGTATTTCTAATCTAAACTGTTGAAGTGCATGTTATCAATTATTTACCTCAACATTTTGTATGTGCTTTTGTTTTCAATCCAAAATAGTGTCACCAAGTCGTTATCTTCTTTTAAGATATGGTATCTTCTATATTTTCAGCTTCATTCCTTAACTTACGAGGTTAATGGTATTTAAAATGAAAAAAAGGTTGTTAAAAGGCCTTTCATTATGAGCTTTATTTTCTGTTGATTTAACATTTATTCCTAACTTTGTCTTACGTCGTCCTTTATTTTTCTTAATAAATTCTCAAAACCATTTGATAGACCTTTAAATATATCAAGTATTTCATTGAAAACATGTTTATCTATTTATACATGCATTGTTGATTATTATGATTAGCTTTCAAAACTTATTTTGTTAGATATTTTTTCTTGTATGCTGAAATGCTAGTTTAGGAAAAAAATAAACTTATCTTTCTCCAATTTCAAGCTCCAATATCGAGAGAAAAATCCCTTTAATCTGTTGACATTAACTTGAGAGTTAAAAAAATACCTTAGCATCCTCAACGAACATGGCTATGTTTTATAGCTCCAATATCGAGAGAAAAATCCCTTTAATGTGTTCACATTAACTTGAGAGTTAAAAAAATACCTTGGCATCCTCAACGAACATGTCTATGTTTTAGAGAGGAAAACACATTTTGTATGACTAAAAAAATTATTTTAGCATAAGTATATTCTTTTGAAAATATAGAGAGCTGGAGAGATTGTACAACAGAAATTTTATATTGCATTTTATTGATCACATTAGTTACATCTATATAGGACATAAATCACCGACTTCAACACATCTAGATCACAATTACAACTCATACATAGTAAACAAAAACATCTAGATTGACTTCCCATGAATCATATGATCCGGATTTAAACAGGAACGCAACAAATTATAGAGATAACCGTATACACAAAGATGCAGCGGAAATAATACTTCATTTCATTAATGGAAAATACTGAAATATGCTTACAACCAGAAATGGAAATAAACCAGCTAGGGCGATGGTAGCTTATCTCTTTGTAATGCTGAGAAGAGATGTATGACATCCTCTGAACTGTTTCGAACTGAGTTACAATGAGCTTGAAGGCCTATTTATTGTTGAGAAAACAATGGAAAACCCTTCACATCCCGAAACCCTAACCCTAGAAGATGAAAAGCCAATTGTGGGCCCTGTTTGGTAAATTGGTACATCAATTTCCCGTTGTAACTTTGGCATACGATCTCTGTTTGACGCGTACGATAGCTCGTTAAAGATCTATCTGAGTACTACCACTTTGGGAGGCAACATCGGTCCATGGACCCATGTTGCCCCAGATTCCCAAAAAAACGTCGTTTAGGGCCTCAAAACGGCTCCGGAAGTTCAGGACCCGAAAAACTGCTAAAAATAGTAACTGTGCTACAATTAAGGAAACTGAAAAGCTGAGAAAGACAATGGTGGGGGTCCAGGTGGACTTGGCAGGTGGCCACCAATATCCACCTGATCATTCCTCCCCCCTTAGAAGCAATGGTCCCCATTGCGTTGAGCTCCTCCATGAGATGAGGAAACTTCTGCTGAACTTGTTCCCTGGTGAGCGACTTGCCCTGCTGAAGGAGTTGGTCTGCTTTGACAACTTGATACAGTTGGATATTCTGCTGGTGAGTGTTCTTGATCTGTGTGTCCATGATCTGATCATTTGCAGCTTTCCATGCAATCTGGATTTAATTCTGTGGGTTTGAGCTGTTCTGCAATGTCGGATGTGTCTAGCAATGGTGGAAATATGGCCGAAGGCGGTCCACATTGAACACTGGTGCAGGCCAAGGAATGGGGGAATGCTAAGCTCAAATGCATTGTCTCCCATAGCCTTAGTAATGGTGTAAGGACCATATCGGAGTGGTCTCAATTTCCGATAGGCTCCAGTAAGGCGTTCCTTTTGCAAATGCAACCAGACTTTGTCGCCCACCTGAAACTTGTGTGGCACCCGGTGTTGATCATGTCGCTGCTTGTACTTGGCATTTGATTTCTCAAGAATGTCATGGACCTGCTAGCGAATATGTTGGATGCGCTCAATGAAGCTGGTGGCCTTATCTGTTTCGACTGGACATGAGTTGAATTCATGTGAGTAGCTGCAAGGGGCATGGCCACATCAATGGGGCATAGTGGCTGGAATCCCAAACCCACCTGAAAAGGGCTATGGCCAGTGGAGCTGTGAAGAGCTCGGTGTAGCTGTCCTGAACATAGGGGAGGCTCTCGTCCCATGTGCGTGGATGCTTTGAGTTATACATGCGCAGAATGTGCACAATCATCCTGTTGACAACCTCTGTCTGGCCATCAGTTGAGGATGGAAGGCTGTGGACTTCGTGAGTTTGGTGTCCAGCATTGACCAGAGACTGGACCAAAATGTGCTGAGAAACCGACTGTCCTGATCTGAGATGATAGACTGTGGGATCCCAAATGCACCCAGACTCGTTCAAAGAAGAGTTTAGCAGTGGCTTCTGCTGTGATATTCTTCTTGCAGGCCATCATAATGGCCATCTTCGAGAACCTGTCGACGACCACAAAAACACAGTCATTTCCATGCTTAGTGGAAGGAAGGCCTGACATGTAATCCATGGAGATGGATTCCCAAGGTCGACTAGGGTAGGCAACGGGTATAGAGGTCGTGCTTCTTAATGGTCGGTTTGGCAATGGCACAGGCAGTACATGATCGGATGTACTTCCCAACATCCTGTCGAAGATTCGGCAATAGAAATAATTTTGCAGTACTGCCACTGTTTCTCTCGACCCCGAAATGCCCAA
The DNA here is from genome assembly GCA_031772625.1 of Pinus tabuliformis. Classification (NCBI taxonomy): domain Eukaryota; kingdom Viridiplantae; phylum Streptophyta; class Pinopsida; order Pinales; family Pinaceae; genus Pinus; species Pinus tabuliformis. Next base: position 421,037,337 of record CM062810.1, read on the forward strand.
CAGCCCGACTGTAGTGTGCTTCCCAAATCATCTTGGCACGCTCGCTTGAAGGAACACAAAGGTGACCGAGGTGGCATAATAGGTGTCCTGAAGGTGAAAATCTGCAACATGCCGACCCTCCAAGAGTGTCTGGTATGTGTGGCCAAATTCTGGGTCGCTTTGTAGAGAAGTGGCCAATCAGCAGTCTCGTGCCCACAAGAGTTGAGCACGGTGGTTAGTGCCATGATTGGTGGCCGACTGAGGCAATCTGCAACATTATCGGTGCTGCCCTTTTTATACTTGATATTCAAGTGAAACTGTTGCAGGTATGTAGACCACTTCTGAAGCGATCATTCTACAATTCCCTTGTCTGTATAAAAACTGCAGAGGTCGGTGGTCTGTGTGGATGACCGTTTCCTTCCCCAAAATGTAATGCTTCCATTGTCGGCAGCCTGTACAATGAATACATCTCTTTATCATAAGTGGGTACTTATGGACTTGTCTGAAAGTGTTTCACTGTGATATGCCACTGGATGGTCCA